>KN538385.1:1313327-1349462 GCA_000797535.1 Trichuris suis | reverse complement strand
TGTTTCCTAAGGGCTATCTGTAATGCTTTTTGTGACGATTCGTCCTTTGATAAAATGCAAATTTATATTTTATATATATCTTACAGGCAAAGTATGAAATGTCTGTGGCATTTTAATATTCTCTATGTATGCTTTTCCTAGGCGTTATACAGAATGCCAAACAATATTTAGGCAAAGCGGGAATCACATGTTGGCAGTGCAGACTTTTATGCTCTTGTCACGTACGCCCCCGCAAACCTACAGTGGCGACATCTGCGGGACAAAGCGTGCTGTTCTCTCGCTACATTGTGGCTATGCTGCCCTTCAATTTTGGCTTAGACTTCGGCTAGGGCGGAACATGATAGCCGGTAACGTTCTACGACCAAAGCACCCAATACTTTTCTCACGTCCTTTTCGGCTGTCCTGTTCCGCCCTAGCCTAAGCCTAAACCAAGATAAAGGAAAAGTATAGCCGGCAAAGTAGTGAGAAAAGCAGCACACGTTGTCCGATAGGTGTCTCCACTGTAACCTAGCAGGGGCATACGTGAAAAGAGTCGACTTAATACTTTCGCGGATTGCCTACGCATTCTATAGAATACGTGATTTCATACATTGCCTGTAACGTATACGTTGAGCATGAAAAGAAGCAATACAAGCTTCAATAAAGATAAAATATAATAAAAAGGCTAAGAGATTACAGAAATAAAAAGCAATATAAGCATCAGTATAGTAGTGCATTGAACGAGTAACGTTAGAGGTGTGCGTGTGTGTTTAAAGCAGCCAGCAGAGGTACACGACTTTTCATTTCTCCCATAAGAGGCAGCAGAGAGTTGCAATGCCTTAACAAGTTAACAACTCACCCAAAATGAAAACATCATTTTGTAAACTCACACTTTCACGGCAGTTCCGCAGTAAGTGAAGAGAATATTATTTCAGCTGGATTTCATTCAAGACGACCTAGAGCGGAACGACGTGTACAACAGACTGAAGAAAGAAAACAAAAAAAGGCTGGAAGAATTTGAAAATTCCGTTGCGGAATATAATGAGGTCACCACGTGGGATTGCCTAGAAAAGGTATGGCAGAGAGAAGAGGTATGCGGCAACAGAAAAAAATCCTCTAAGAAAAACCCCAAATGAAAACACTTTCATTCAATGCTGTTCAATAACAATTACGTACAAAGTAACTGCATTACAAATCAAAGAAACTCAATAAACTTTTAAGCCGACGTTATGCAAGCAACTGTCTGCGAGACGCGGCATGCATAGCAATGAACCAGCGAAGTATCTATAGACAACAATAGTATCTTCTTAGTGTTCATCTCTGTAACCGAAGCAGACACGTTCTACATAAACTGTCATTTAAAACTAAAAGTCCTAATTTGGAAATCAGCCTGAAAAAGGAATAAACACTTTCATAACAGCGAACGTGTTGTTGTACTGAAGATTTAGCTCAACGAATAAAGCTTAAAATATTTGGAAATTAAGAAAAAATAGTGAAAAGCGAAAAAACCATCACTGTTGGTCAGTTGAGCTTTCACATCAGTTATAAATTATGCAAATCTCATAAACATTGTATTAATAGTATGCATTGCCGACGAAGCTAATTGGGCAGTTCAATTACTTTGGAAACATAGTTAACCGACATCTATTCAGTGCCATAAAATAGATTCTTTAATAAAGAGTGATGGACAACTTTTTTGAAAAAGCGCATTCGGAGTAGTTATGTTCAAAATTATGTCGGCCATATAATTTATCACGTCATCAATAAGCAACAGCTGTAAGGTTAATTTATTGCTAATAATAAAGGCGAATCGACCTACGCAACAGTGCATTGTCACTTTGCGTTCTCGTACTAATAGTTTACATTAGTTCAGTATTGTATGCGACGTCCCTTTGTGGAGTAAATATCCGTTCAAACCATAACGTCAGAATGATGTACTTTCATAACAGCTGCCACTGACGTGGCTTCTTTGATGTGACAACAATATTACGCGCATCAGATCGCAATCGGCAGTTCTTGAACGCTTTGGCAAACATGCAATGAAATGTTACGCGTTTGAGTCGCTAAGCAAATAGACGAATACTTAACGATTGCAACGAATTATTACGGAAGAGTCAGCATGAATTCCATCGCACTTCTTCTGTTGACGTCTAATCACCTATGGTGCCATTGTCTTGCCGGAAGGGGAATGGTAAGCTTTTGAATAGCCCAAACCGCAGAAACGATGGCTGCACACTTTTACGTGCAACTAAGCTATTCTCAAGCCACACCGATAAGTAGATGATACGTAAATAACTTTGACTGCTTTTTATTAAACAGTTCTCATTTTGAAAATAAGCCTTTGGGCTCATTAGAGAAGCTACAGTATGGTACGCCTGCTTTTAATAAAAGGGAAGAAGGAACAGAGCTTTGGGAACACTCAGGTCCCGTCATCAGCACCACAGAGAGTACTTGATGCAAACGTGGTCACTCGCACGCTGACGATGGCATTTGAACGTCCCGAAAGCTCTGTGCTTTTTCTTCCCTTTTATCTGTGATCTTTCACTACAAAATGGCTGTGCCATACGGTACCTTCTCTAATGAAAACCTACAGCTCGTTCAAACTAACAATGTATCCTGTTTTCAAACACTTTGGCGTCTTTAGTCGTTTATCTCCACACTCTACCGTTCACCTTTCGTGATGCTCATGTTCGACGACCTCTTGGCAGGAGTCCATCAGCTAATCTCGTCAGCCTGCTATAAAACAGCCTAAACGTAAGCTATATGTTTAGGCTTACGCTTAGGTGAAGGCAGAACGTCATTGCTGCCATGCGCTTTTCCCTTCCATCCTGTTCCGCGTTTACATAAGCTTAAGCCAAAACACAAGTGTTAATTGTGCACTGTAGAACTGTGTCCGAGCAGGCGCAGAGACCTCATCGAACATGAGCATCACGAATGATCGACAGTAGAGTGGAGAGAACAAAATGACTAAAGACCGAATCTTTGAAAACCAAAATAGCCTACCATAAGTGTGACAAAGGCTAAGCAAGTTACAGTAAGGTTAAATGAATGATAGGCATTCTTTTATTGACAACGTAAACGTCTATTGTACACTTGTTTGCTGAATTTTCCTATGCGCTAATTCAGCTTGCGTCAGGTATCTAACGTGATCATAGCAAGAGCGTTTTGCGAAATTGCTCGTTAGGAATAAGAAGTTAAGGGCAATCGTCGAATTAAGGTCACTAAACGCCTTCTCTTTCTTACTCTAAAACTCTGTTAGCCTCTCGTCGCATTATGGAATAATTCGCAGTCATTTATAGCATATTCGACATACGTAATATCCTATCGATGGGAAATGAAATCAATTAATTCATTTTAGCGCGTATGCTACAAGGTTCAATTCTGTTTCTTTGATGACTCTGCTTTTCCTGTTTGCATGGAATGAATGCTTCAATAAGGGAAAACTCTCACTGTTATTTAAATTCTGAATTTACAACAGGAGCGTTCCCGGGAAGCTCAGGCGGCCGATCAAAGCTTGAACCAAAGCCAACCGTTACAAAGCGGCTATATGCAAACATTCAAATCACGCTTTGCTGCTGCGCTCGTAAGTATAAACTTGACAACGTTCTCCTTTCGGGATTCGACCTGACAAAGTCCGTTTGTGATACCCATAGGTTCAGTATAACAGGAGGTGAAAACATTTAGTATTCATTAGCCTACAGTTTCTATTAACAATATTATTCATTATCCCAAGCGGGAACTTTGAACGCGAAGAATTAAGCCTCTGAGTTCCACTTAAAACTTCCGTACATGGTTTTGTACACACTATGAATTTTAGTCTACAATCATAGACGCAATAAAATTGAAAAAAAACCAATACCGTTACGTCGAACCAACAAAAGAGCAGCTGGCAGAATATGATAAATTAGTAAAAGAATACAAAGAAGCGCTTAAAAAGTTGGATATTGGATGTGGTCAATTGCACGACCAATATTACAGAGAGCTTGAACGAGCCAGTGAGTTCGCTCCAACATTCTACAGCGTGTAAGTTAATTCGTCAACAGGATATCAGCTTACTGATGGCAAGGTAACACAAACATTATGGTATGACTACATCACATGCCGTGAACAGTACGAGAAAGAGGTAGCAAACTTTATTTCTTTCTACATTATTCAACTTTGCATTTTAACCCACTTCTCTCCATTGGATAGAACGGCTGGGAGCAAAATTAACTGCGCACAATACCATAACAAAACCTAATATCTAAGCCAACAGTGGACAATGGTTTGTCTGTTCTAAAAGTGTATGCTCAACCATAAGTAATTTTCAAGCAACTGAAGGCTCCCAGAAATAAATTAACATATGGGTCCCATCCCTGTTAGCATCTACGAGAAGCGAACACCTTCTACTGCGTGATTTTACTGAAAACATTTAGGTTGACATTGCGGCAGACAAAATGGAAGCACATTTTGTTCACTCTTTGGTAGAACGTGGTTTCTACAAAGGCGCACGAAGTAAGTACTTTTAAAAGTTGTAAAAATACAGTAGAACCTCGACGATAACAACAATGCTTGCCAGACAGTGGCTGTTAACTCGGAATTTTTGTTATAATCGAGAGTCTGCTTACCCTATCACGTTGGCCCTGTTTTCATGTACTTTAAGCTTCATTTTTTAAAGAAACTTGGATGTACGATTGCCGAGTTCAAATTAACTATAACAGCGGGAACAAACATTTAATATTTTTTCAAAAATTTTGTGGTTCTGCTTGTTTCTGCGACGCGAGATCGTGGACGCAACTTCTACATCATTCTATCGTACTGTAACCTATTGTTCTCCTTAAAGAATTGTTATTATGGTGAATCGTTAACTTCGAGTTTATTATGACCGAGGTTCCACTCTGTTGCTCGATTTATGGCTCACTGGCCCTGCGTAACTACAGCGTAATGTAAATATTTGGTGACTACATTAGAACGTCATTATGTCATTCACTAAAACATATGCAACATCATGAGCAACATTTTAAAACAATAAAACGTAAACCATTGAAATTTTCCATTTTAGCTACGTCAAGTTCAACGGATTCACGCAGTTCTGAAACTTATTAATCGAACGCTTTTGCTATCACACGTCCCACCGCAATCCACCGTGCGGAATGCGACGTTACCATAGGAAAAGAATGGTCAAGTTCCATGCTCGCTCACTTTTCGTCATAAGAAAATAACAACGAATGTTACTTTAATTAAAAAGCTGAAATATTCTTGCACCTTGTCGTTATAAACAGAAAACTGGACGTTGTCTAGCTTTACTATTACAAATTTAGTTCAACTTTAGGAACGAGGCTACCTAGCAACGCGAAGGGGAACGATGAATAAAAGGAATATACATTAAGCAGTAAATAAACGCTCAAATTGGAAACAAAGAATTCTGAGCAGCAGCAGCAAACCTACAGTGGCCTATAAATAGAATCTACTCACCTTTCATGCCCTGGCGCAGGTTGTTGTCCCCTATTGGTAGGCGACGAACATTTGCAACTGGACTAAGGAAGCAGGAAATGGTTGACCACACGGCTGGCAGTTGTAGAATTAGGAAACAGTTGTACAGCGAACAAGAGCTTCTTGAAAAATACCTCTTTCCACGTAAGAGGTTTGCGCAAGGATTACTGTACCAACCGCGTATTAATAAGCAGGTATGTGACCTCATGGCTACTGCTTTGTTACTCATTTCTTGTTTTCTCTGAACACAGCTACGCTCAAATCAGCTCTCCTATGGCAAAAAGGCGCCTACTATATCCCACGTAAGGGCTCCTTAAGCAGCTAAAGCATGTGCATCCAAAACTGCGCATGCCAATAAGTTCTTAAAAAGTAAAATTAACGAATTTTCTTAAATTTCAACAGAAGGACATCGCAAATACAAATGTAGTAAACTAAGTGTTTGCTTGGGCTCTTCCATTATATGCCCCGTAGGTACTGCACGTGGACCAAAGATCAAGTCTTGTTGGTCCAGATTAACCGCTCGCAGCCGTGCTGAAGTCTAAAAACGAAGTCCTGTCGATCCCTTTAAAAGTAGATAGCCTAAGCATGAAGCCACAATCAGTATTTGCTTTGGTATAGACTGTCAGCGGTAATTTGGGTTAAATGAACTTGATTTTAGTTCCACATACAGTACCCACCGGAAAAGAGCCTGTTTGGCTTGTTTTAAACAATCCTTATTATCATTCTAGCCGAACCGAAATACTAGTGCTTTTGTGCTTTCTTGCGCATACAGATGCGGAATTTGCAACCGCAACGAATTACTTATGGTCTGCTTTCCAAAGCACACGTGTTCATCACCGTGCCATTGGTTATTGCAGCACGTCAAACCAGCAGCCAGTTCATTATGCTAGCGTTTACATGGCCCTTTTTAGAGTGAAAGACTATCCTTTCGTTAAAGATGTTTACAGAAAAAGAGCAAGTCAAACGGAGGCACAAAGGCTTAGGAAGAAAAAACATTATACTCATGTGCATGGATTAATAATCAATGTGCTAGATCGCCTGCATTACAAAAAAAGAATGCTTGCTCTTGTCAATTGCATCAAAATGTTTCATTTTTAAAAAATAAAATAAACCATCAATTTGCAGAGCCATCGATACACCTCGCGTTCGTTGCGGTAAACTTCAAAGGCAATTCTAACCTGAAAATCACAAATAAATTGGTAAAATTCAAACGAACTTCTAACCTGAAAATCACAAATAAATTTCTCTCTTTAATCTGCCCGGTAAAAGTCAATTTATCCCGTTCGGTTTAACCTACGTAAGTCGTAAGTGCAAAGACAATTGCGTGTGGTCTGTTTCTCTACGAAAGCGTTGAAGCAGAATGAGCAGATTATTGATTCACAAGTTGAGTCGAGACTCCTGTGCCGTTATCGATTCAGCTAGTCGTGATCAGCAATAATTGTATGAATAAGTGATCAAAGCAAGCCAACGAAAGTTCGTACTAAGCAACGCAATTGCGTCACAAGTTCGTAACTATAAGACGGAAACGCAATGAGATTGCTCCTACAGAAGCAAAACGTGCAACATCGTGCGTAGGCAGCATAAAACTTCAACTGCGCTACAATAATGTAAAATTTGTTGATCATAAATTGTTGCTGCTTTTATTTTAGGAAAAAGCTTTATTCAAACTCTTCAAGGCGAAAATCGAGCAGCTGTAAAATTCTGTCATCTTAAAAGTGTTTCGTTGGGCGATGTCGATTTAACATTGCGGATAAAATTCAGCTAAATTGAAGCAACTTAACTTTCATTCGCTCAATGTAATTTGACGCCAGAGGAAGCCCCACTATGCGCGAATGGACTTCTTCGTTCGGCTATGAGAAGAATATTACTTTTAAATAGTGTTTCAAGCGGCTTGTAATAGTGTTGAAATGATCGTCGTCTTTACAAAACGATTCAGTTTTTATATCCCGAAAAGTTTGCCATTGTAAAGTGATGACTCTGTACGCTGAGGCCACTCGCTCCTTTTACTTTCTTGCTTTTGCGTCCCTGTGTATGCCATTTACTCCAACGATAGTTTTTGACCTCGACGACCGGTAAGCGTACAACTTCTTTATGCTCTAATGGAGTTAGCTTCATTGAACTTATCCTATGAATTAGTTGCCGTTTTTAACATCAGCTGTACGCTTGAAATTTATTCCAGATTTTTGGAGGCAAAAGAAAATGGCCTTTGGCTCGTCATGGTAAGTTGTTTCACTTAAACTACTTTCTTTCGACACGATTGAATCGTGCTATGCTCGCAATTATTTGAAAAAACAATGACTACGTTCATGTTTGGAGATTAGCTTAAAGAGAGGGAATTTATTGGATGACCAATTAGCGATTTGATGCATCGCCGTTCCACCGGGTGCCAACATCAAAGAAACTGCCAAAAAACTAACTATTTCATAGCTGCCGAAAACCTGTGCATTAAAGTTCAACTTTTGCACCACTTTTCGCTTCAGCGTTTCCGTTTAACGTTTTTAATTGAGTTCATGTTCCATTTGAATTAATGCTTTTCGTCTAATGTGTTTCTTGCTTTCTACTTTATGGTTACTGTTAATGCTGCCAGAAAGCATGATTGCTTCATTCGTCTACGTGATAGAACTAACCGGTGGGCTATGATGCTCAGGTTTGTATAGTAAAATTGTGATGCTCAGGTAAAAAGTGTAATCAAGTTCGAACATACAGTCTTCTGATTTCATATACGTTCCTTGACGATTGGATCGTCAACAGTGACGTTCGTCAATTTTGAATTTCCCGTCTAGATGTCACATACGTTCTAGATCGACTCGAACGAAGACTATTAAATTAGAACTTTCCTCAGCTTGTTGTAAGCGCATATTATTTCCAATGCTCATATTGTTAGCAGTAATAATGATGCAATTTGAAAAGACCATCGTAGCACAGGTGTCTTATGGGGTCATTGAGCAAATTATTTTGTGATTACCTACAACAGTTGGTTTGTCGCGTGATAGAAGCCGTTTTTGCAATACGTAGGCGATCGCTGCCCCGCTCCGTAAAAATCAAGGATTAGATTACTTTAATGTTGTGCATTAACTTTGGCAGGAGGCTCTTAATTATTTTGTTTTGCATTGTTGGCATTATTTTAGCTATATGCCCCATGGTGTGGCCATTGTAAGCGACTTTTGCCAACATTCGACCAAGTTGCCAGAGCGCTGTCGGGTAGCCATGTCCAGGTTGCAAAGTTGGACTGCACCAAGTATCCATCGTTGGCCAACAAGCTAAGGGTGAATGGCTACCCAACAATCCGACTGTAGGCTTGCGTCAACGTATTACTTTCTTCTTTAACATTCCTTCTCAGGTATCGCCATGGTGAACTGTTCGAGTATACAGGCGAACGTACAAAGGAGGCTATCATGGATTTTACGGACAAAGTGACTGGGCAAGTCTCCATTGAAATTGATCTATTACCGTCTCACAACTTTACCTACTTTCTATTAGTATATATTTAATATTCGTCGCTGAAGAATCATTACGTTTTCATTACAAATCGACTTGCAGTTAAGGGCATTCATTAAGAATTGTCACTACAACTTCATTCATGAATTATTCTTAATGGAGATTTGTAATGTTGTAGGCCCGTTATTCGAACGCTTGACACGAAGGAAGATTTTTGGAGTATTCGCGACAAGAGCGCAAGAAGCGTTTTCTTCCTTTTGGTGGACGATCGTACAGACAATTCCGACGTGTCGGTATGAATATACGCTGCTGCTGTGTTCGTTCATACGTGCTGCTATTCTCGTTTAGAGAGAATACCATCATCTTGCTCAGAAATACTTTCACAAGGCGTTCTTCTATAGGATTGACGTTAAACTTTTGTCCGAAGTTTGTGCTTTATGTTGTTGATGTTGTGTAGTAATTTGTTTTGCAGGATATCGACGTGACCAAAGTGCCAGCCATTGTTGTGTTCAAGGATACCACGTACGTTGTCTACAAAGCTGGTAAGGTTGATTCGAAACGGGCTGCCCGGAAGTAATTTGAATTTTCAGAACAGGATGGCGACTTGGAGCGTTGGTTCCAAAGCGAAAGGTGGCCGGCCTTTCCTTTGATAAAGCACGAAACCTTATACGAAATAGGTACGTGCTGCAATAAATATCTGGTCGTGTTCGTATTGGATTTTGTGGAGAAACGCAAGGCGAACAGTCCCGTTAAGAAGTATTCGTAAAAATATTTAAACGAAAATTCCCACGCAAAAATGTTTTTACCATATAAGGATGGACGAGCTGGCAAAGAGTCTCTGGCGGCGTTATGGCAGCATTTTAAAGAAGCATTTCCAGCTGGTATGGTTCGACGGTAACTCGTTGGCAAGTAGCATTTTGCTACGCGTCGCACCGGTTCCCAGTTTGTTCGTCTTCAATGCCACGTCACACTATCACTATTTGCCCGAAGACGATATGGCAAACCTGACCGAAGAAGCACTGCTTCTTTTCCTGCAGCGCGTCGAAAACGGCGACGTCAAAGTGAGGCATATTCGTAACTCTCAAATTTTAAACATTTTTATCTACTTAATACAGCCTCGTGGTGGGCGTGGATTGGTCCAACGCATTAAGCATTTCCTTTTTGAGTTTTTCTCCTCCGTTTTGGTAAGCCTGCAAAAGATAAGTGTTGGAATTTGAAATATTTTAAATATTCGCAGGTTATGTTTTCAAATCAGCCATTGTTGGCTTGCTGTCTGTTCGGTCTTCCTTTGGGCATTGCATCCGTCATTTGCTACACGATTTGCTCTACGGACGTGTCCATGAGCACCGACGAAGTGTACGATGAGTCGGACGAATCAGGTTTATATTCTTTTATGCTTTGTTTTAAATTTGTTTCTTTTATTTTGTTTTTTCTTAGGAAGCGACCACGAAAAGGCCGAATGAACGAAAAAAGAAAGTTGATAGTTGCCATAGGTCCACTTACCTCTTTACCCTCTATTATACCAAAGCAACGAGCTCATTAGCATATGGCCATTATCTTTCTTACTTTTGCCTCCTTTCTATGTATCGTTGTTCTCTCTAGTCATAGGTCAACGCGTTGTACACAAATTACGTACTCCTGTGGTGCTGCTGCTGTGCACCAACACATTCGTCTTTAAAATGTGTCGTCTATTATTGGATATAGGTTGACTGCAACTTATATTAGTGCGATAAAGACTGCAGTGAGACTTTTAGTTTTTTACCGGATTATTAAACAAATGAGTCATCAGCATTCCTGCACATAACCATAATAGTTAAGCGCGATCGTCCGCAAAGGCTAACACCAACCAATTGTCCACTCGATGAGAGACATCAATTCTTTTCCGCCCGTTACAAATTAGAATTAAATGATTTTCAGGCAGTATTATAAATCAATCTATGTTGAAGACGTTTACAAATGCGATTGGTCCAAACGTTTTCCAATTATTTTACTTGCTCGACGGCGATCAGAGATGACAAATGCGCGCGGCAAAAGTGAACGACGATTGAAACGATGGATCATTTTACAGCCACTTTCGCGTAGCGGCGGCGGATCGAATTGGCTGACGATTGCTAAGGCAAATTGTTAAAAACGTGACTTAGTTGTGAATGTGTATTGTCAATGTTTTGAAATTAGGAAAAGAAAGCAACGACGACCATTAGGCGGTCAGCCGAATGTACCGTAACGAATTGAAGCAACGCGTTCATAACGAGGCGCTCCTTTTCTGAATAGAAATATTAACAAATATGGTAATTACTTTTTAAGTGTTGTTTTTTTCTCTTTAGGCAGAAAACGTACACACATTGGCATGCAGTGGCTTTTCAGTTGGTGATGTAATGTTTTGCACCGACATCGATGGATCGCCAATGCGTACAGCCACTGATGACCACAGTAATATCGATTTGAAAGCCAATCGTTACTTCATTAGTGTCTTCGTCTAAAAGGAGCGCCGCCACAGTTAGGAAGCTAATGAAATCTGCCAACGAGACGCATCATCAATTTATGGTAAACACAAAAACGCCAAAACTGGAAAAGAACACGCTATTGCAGCATTCGCCCTCTGCTCAGTCGTCCGAAAGTCTAAACGACGCAAATTGCTCCATTTTGTAGTACAGCATTTACCTATTATCTAAATACGTATCTTAGTTGAAAACGACAAAGCCTTCAGATCTTACGTGGGGAAAAAATCGATGAATCAACGTATATATATCCATATATGCATATATATATATGTGCGCGTGTGTGTGTATATCCTGACGTTGATTCATCGATTTTTTCCCACATAGGAAGAATAAGCATTATTGCACATATTATCTTCAGAATCGCATATGTGTATGCATGAAGCAGAAGACGTTGGCGTTACAACATTTAAGTTCGCCAACAGCCATATACATGTTACATGCAATGTATGAAACATTTAACATTTTACACATTTGGCAAGGCATCCTATACAATGCCTAATGACAAACTGGCAGAGTATTAAATCGAGTCATCTCACCTATACTCCCTCAAGGCTACAGTGGCGACACCTACAGGGCAAAGTGGGTCGTTTTCCGTTACTTTGCCGACAGTACTTTCCTTATATCTTCGCCTAGGCTTAGGCTATGGCAGAAGAGGACAGCCAGTAAGGGTGCGGGAAACATTGGGTGCTTTGATCGTAGAACCCTGCCGGATACCGTGTTCTAACCTAGCCTAAGCCGAAATATAAGGACACCACAGGCACAACGCAGCGAGAAAACAGCACGCTTTGCCCCGCAGATGTCGCCACTGTAGGTTTGCGGGTGCGTAGCTGACAAGACCTTTAAGGTCACCGTTGCCAGGATCTGGTTCACACTTAGCCGAATATTATTCTGCATTACATACAACGGTAAGTAATAGTTAGGCAAAGTGTGAATCGCATTCTGGCAGTACAGACTTTTATGGTTATGTTGCCTACGAACCCGCAAACCTACAGTGGCGACACCTGCGGGGCAAAGTGTGCTCTTTTCTCGCTGCGTTGTAGCTGTGGTGTCCTTATATTTTGGCTTAGGCATAGGCTACGGGGGAACACGACAGCCGGCAAGGTCCCACGATCAAAGCACCCAATCTTTCTCGCATCCTTGTCGGCTACCCTGTTCCGCCCTAGCCCTAGCCTAAGCGTAAGCCAACATATAAGAAAAGTACAGCCGGCAAAGTGGCGGAAAAAGCAACCCACGTTGTCCCGTAGGTGTCGCCACTGTAGGCTTGCAGGGACATAGGTGAAAAGACTCGACTTAATACATTGCCGATTTGTCATTAGCCATTGTATAGAAAGCGTAGGAAATATGTAAAACATTAAGTATTCTACACATTGCCTGTAAGAATTTGTTACGTAAGCAAAATTTTGATAATAAATACGTACGCACTCGTCACGAGGGGATTTAACCATATATAAATTATTCTGTGCAAATTCATTTCCCAAAAGAACGCATTTGTAAAACGAAACTTTTCAACAATCAATTAAATGATCATCTTAGAAAAAAGCGTCCAAAAAATTTTGAAACCCAAATGCGTTGACGTCACAGCAATGGAGCGACTACTTTTGCAAAGATAAAACGGCGAAGAGTAACTGTTGACCAATCAATGATAAGTTAACCAATTTGCTCAGTCGGTTTGAGGAGGGCGGATCAATTTTTACAGCATTGTTACGACAACCACCCAACATTGCGCTGCTTAAAAGCCAATGGCAAACCATGAACATACGATGACCGTTCACAGTTTGTACGTTACAACAACTATGGACTTTTTCATTCAAAGAATATTTTGGCTTCTGCTTTGCGGAAGTTTTTGTGTAGCCGCAGGTACGGCAACCACTGTTGCCGGATTTCGATACACCAACGATCATGCAATGCCGCCGACTTCCGCCTCAGCAAAAGCACATCCCATAGCACATACCAGTTGGTTAACATTCGTTGGACCAATAATGATGGCCATTGGAGCCCTGCTGTTCATTGCTGCATGCGTTAGCGCTTTGGAGGAGCGACAACGTACGGTCGCTGTAAAGCAACACAAATCGAACTTTTCTCATCATTCGAAAAAACATTGCTCCATTCTTCAAGCGCCTGTTTAAACTTGGACAACGATAATTCTCCCTACAGATCGATCCTTTCCATTGGTGGAAGCAAAAAGTGAAACCAACATCAGCAGCAAAGACCGCCGTCGTCACACAATGGATTAAGTAAAGCTCATTTGGTCAGTAGAAAATAAGGAAGGATGATCGACCGACGGCCTTCTTCGAGTAATAAAAGATCAATCAGTTGAACAACAGCTTACACTCAGCACTCACTGCGGACCACTTCCTTCCTTTATCGTTCATTTTCCCGCCGCTCAAATTGTCTCACACTGTTTCAATCTTCAATAAACATTTCACTGCTGCTAAGCATCGCTTGTATGTCAATTTACGTAGCTGTGCTTAGAAAAACACGAAGGCATATGCTGACTTTTAAAATCGTCCGATCGACGAGACGTGAAGAGGTAGTGATGAAGTGAGTGCATACGAACATAGTAAATATGCGATAGGAGGGAGTTATAACAATAACGACAAGTAAAATGCTAATAAATGTCTTTTACCTTACCTATGAGCAGTACTGTTGACAACCACTATGGGCCCAATGACCATAAAAGTCATGGACAAAATCAATAGAAATTCATTACTTCACCGACAATGATGACTCAAAGAGGCCTTCATTTTCTTCAACACTACTTTTCCAACCCATTTCGAATACGCGCGCATATTTCGTTCGTATATTCCGAACACTTTGCCGAACCGCCCAAGTCAGCGGTCAGCGTGCGCCCGGCCTTCACCGTATCCAAGCAGCCGCGCTCCACCAGGTCAGCTTTGTCGTTTAGTCCAATATGACGAAGCATCATGACAGAAGATAGCAGCAGGGCCGTCGGATTTGCCAAATCTTGACCGGCAATGTCTGGCGCCGTTCCATGCACCTTGAAAATCAAAAACAGGGTTACGGTAGTCCGCGAAAAATCACTTGGCGCCAACTGACCGATTCAAAAATCATTGCTTCCGTGCCGATATTGCCGCTCGGCGTTACTCCAAGGCCGCCAACGAGGCCGGCGCAGAGATCGCTGCAAAAGAGATTGTCACGAATAGGCGGCCAAAAATTTAAAAAAAAACAAACACACTTCTGACAACTAAGTCACACGAAAAAGTCTAATCAAATAGCTCGTGCGAAAAATGAACAAAATAAAAAATAAGGCATTCTCGTGCAACAAGAACGATTTACCTTTTTTTTAAAAGTTGTGTTAGCAAAGCGAAAATGCAAATATATGCGCCCTTGAGAAAATGTTACGAACGTTTTGCCCATCACAAAGCGAAGGCAAAAAGCGTACGTCAAACTGAGTTGGACTTTTTACAGTAAGTCTCTATACGCGCAGGTTCGAACTAGCGCAAAGCGATACATTTTGAACAACAGCAGCCAACGGAACTGTTGAAATGCGAACCTGTATGTTGAACAAAATGGGATGCCTCCCCTATTAGGGGAGCCGACGGGGCACGTTGGAACCCAAAAATGGCGGTTGCTTTGGCAACGTTCCTTTCCGACAATTGGCCAAGTGCCAAAACTGCGCAAACAATCCGCGATATGCTGAAAACGCACAGCAAACGATGCTATTCAAATTACCACTTCTTCTTTGTTATTAAAATTTGCGTAATCAAGTAAGCGATACGACACCCGCAGTTGCAACTTTGCTTCTGCCACTTAGAGAAACTTAATTGACGCCCAAACGATGGACAGGAAATGAAACTTTGACCTATTCAAGGCCGAACAGAATTTGGGCACAAAATGACTGAAAAACAAGAATACCGTAATCTCAATTGCTGTCAATTCCATAAATGGAAGAGACAGATGTCCAGAAGGAATATATGGCTATATTCAATCACTATATCGCATATAAAAGCTAAGTATTCCCCACAGTTTAGCTTTCCAAGACTTAAAGAGCACAGCATAATGACGGAACTTTCTTCCCTATAAGCTAATGCTAAAATGCCTTTCCAAGATGCCATACGCGGATGAATTTTGCAATGATCGTTCTGGAAGGCCGAACAATGTTATTATTTAAATATTTTCATGTCTTCAACGATTGCCCATTTTGGGCATCAACTAAGGAATTGACAATACGTATGGAAACTCAGTCGGGAAGCATCACGCTGCCTACCTTATTATGTCACCGTACAGATTGGGCATAACGAGTACGTCGTATTGGACGGGATCTTGGACAAGCTGCAAAAAATTTCCATACTTGGAAAGAAGGCGTTTGGAAGCAAAACCAAAAATTTACATTCAAGCACAAAGTGTCCAAATATGCTTCGTTGAATTTAATTTCGGGATAAAGTTCCGCCGCTTCCCGACATTTGCCAAGAAAGAGACCATCGGACATACGCCTGCAATCATCGATTGACCAAATCAGCGTAGACGACAAGTAAACGGATTTTACATTATATTCGCTTTATGGACGGCGGTTACTTTCTTTCGCCCATTTTGGCGCGCGTATTCAAAAGCGTATTGCGCTATACGCTTAGATGCCTTTTCGGTGATCAGTTTGATGCTCTGAACAACTCCGTCTATAATCTAAAAAAAGAGAAGAAGCTCAAGGAATTCTATAGGCAAAAAATGAATCTATTAACAATATCGATAGTGATAATATTTTCGAAAAAATCACTTCGTGCTCGATGCCCGAATATTCTCCTTCCGTGTTTTCTCTAATGGTAACGATGTCAACGTTGTCGTAGAGTGTTTTATAACCAGGGATGCTTTTCGACGGTCGCACGTTGGCAAACAAGTTGAATTCCCTTTGAACATACGCATCAACAAAAAACGCGCTACAGTATGAAAATACTTTCGAATAGCCAAATTCAAGGAGCGATGTCCCTTTCCAATGGGTGTGGCCAATGGTCCCTTCAAACCAAGTTTCGTTTGATGAATAGACTCAATGACGCGAGAAGGAATTTGCCATCGACCATCTCGACCTCTCACAGGCGTTACGTCCACTGGATCCCATACCACTGGCACCTGAGAATCACTACACTGAAGAAACGGTCGACAAATGTCGAAAGTGGCGACACCTCTGCCGCTTCAAAGATCCTTTGCACCGACCGAGATATTTCCGGGCCAATTCCATCACCAGGAATTAAGGTAACGCGTAAAGGCTAAAACAACGATCTTCAGTTACTTTTAGTCTGGAGGAAAACAGAAAAATATTCGTATACTGCCAAAATTTCCCGACTATACAGTACACCGGCGGCCTACACCTGCACATCATTCTAAATGCGCAGTCACGTCGATTAATAGCTGATAATACAAAAACAAATCGACAAGTAACGAGCTAAGCGCAAAAATAACATGTAGGCTGACATAAATTAGTAAAAGAAGGAAAATTGACAGCTCACTTTGCGAAAAATAACAACGCAATAATCAGTCATAAAATATGCGCTTTTTGAAAATATCTATTTCTAAACGCATTACGCAGTATTCATCCTATAGCTAATACCTAAAGGAGACCTAAATAACGGAAAGCACGTAGCCGCTAGCGCATTTCTCATTGTAAGCATCTCTGTATACGAGTACGGCGGCAAAACGCGCTTACAGCACTTAGAAGAATATCCGACAAGCAATGTGGCAGCTTACTTACTTCGGTGAAAATGTGCCTACGTCCTGCTACTAAGGCTGACCGGCACTGCCGCAGTCCGAATATTACGGTGCATACGAACTGCTTCGATCCAGCCATATATTCAGCTAAAACGAACCGGAATTAAATATTAAATCAGACAAAGATTTAATTTATGCATAAGCCAAGGAGTTACGACAAACTTTGAAAAAGAAAACAAGCCGTAGGAAATTTACCATACGACGCGACACGGTGCCTTAACCGAATTGTTGCGCAACAGCTTTTGCCAGAAAAGACGTTTAAAAATTGACATATCCGCCACTAAAGGCAAACAAACCCATTGAACTGACGAAAATAATTTGCTGCTTATGAGCAGTAATTCGGACGAACAGGTACGTTAGAGCGTGCAAGTATTCATCAGCGCTCTTCGTCCGACGGCCGTTATCGGCGATTTTCGACCACAAAACGTTTACAAAATGTACAAATGTGTCTCGCTCGCAAACGGTGCTCGCAAAAGCTAGCAATTTGCAAACAGCGCGAATTGCGTTAGAAAAAAAGCTGATGTACAGTACGCCTTAAAAATAATCATGTACTTTAATTCAACAAAAGCAATTGGAAGGTAGCGGAGCTACGCAAGCAGCCTGGTGCAAAACCAAAGAATTGGCAGAACGGCAAAGGTAATTACGAGCAGTACTATGACGGTAAAATGGCAAATATTTTGACGAAACCAACCGATTCGACGTTGCTTGTCAACGTCGCTGCACGGAAGCAATTGAGCATCGCCACTTTCGGGTGAATCGCCGTGCCATTGCATTTGATCGTGCAAAACTTTTGCCCGTTCCAAATTCTTGTCCACCTCGCAGAACAAGTTGGCAATAACGCGCTGATCACAACTGGATGACGACTCTGCTTGCTTAATATTAGTCGGCTGGTTGGAAGGCGTTCCCCCATCGTCCATATTAAAAGCATCAACTGCAATGGAAGGGTCATCTAATTGCATATGATCGCGCGCAGTTGTTTTGGCTTCTGCCTTTCGTCGCTCCTCCACGGTTAAATGCTGCAGCCGGCTGTCAGGAATTCGAAGAGCTTTTAAGGCAAAAAAGTCTTGATCTGACACTAATCCGTTAATCCGCTTCAGTTCATTAACCTGAAATCTCAAAGTTAGTTCAAAGAAAGCTGCGACAAAACGTTGAACAGCCGTCGGGCTTCGGGTAGGACGTACCGTTAGGCTAAACTTCAGTGCTACCTTTTGCAACGTATCATCGGGACGCAATGAATACCAAGCGTACGTCTTTTCATCGCTTGCAACGTTGGCACTGGAAGTGGCTTCGCCAGAAAACAAACGATTACTATTTCTTGAACGAAGTTGCAATGGCAAAGAGTTTCCAGAAAACTCATCAAGAGGATCATGTGCATTCGTATCGAGCAGAGGAATTTTCTCACTTGATCGCATAATCCTTTTACGATAATCCCAATAGGATACCACAAAAAGGATGCAAAAGCGCAAACGCAACGTGTGGGCGACCAGTTAAGTCGTTTTACTTTTCCCAGAAGCGCTTGCCCGCCGCAGCTAAAGAAACAAATTTATTTGTACCAACAGAAATTAGAATCGTACACCAATGCAAAACTAAATCGCAAAGAAATGACGTCATACAGAAGAATGTATTTAAGATATCGATTAGTAGGTACTTTGAGCAGATTAAAAAACAATGCATTTCATACAACGTAATTATTTCTAACGTCGAACTAAAAGTCGGCATTCTTTTTCCGTAATCAGTAGCGTAAACAAATCCGTTGAGAAACTCAAAGACGTGTGCAACGAAACGTATACTTATTCTCAACAGTGCTCACACTTATTTAGGTAAAGTGTCGCCTACAAGGCCATTCAAGGTCAGTCACTTACTAAGTGTACTATAATGGCTAAACGACGCGTTTATAACTTATGCTGATCACAGCCGCTTTTACAAGCAGAAAAGGCTGATAAACGAAGCCCTCTTCGTGGAAAGTTGAAAAGCTCGCTGCATAAAGCTATGTCAGATTGCAAGCAAATGCTGCAGAACCTTCGGTAAGTAAAACGTTCATACTGAATTGCAAAAAAGTCAAACGCTACAAATATTTTCGATATTGTCATCTTGCGCAATAAAATCAGTTTAAAAAAATCCAAAATGACCAAGCAACGAACAGCAAGCAAGCGAAGTACTTTCTACAGGCCATGCTTTAATAATACTTCCAAAAGCGGCTGCGAAGTTTCTGCGCAGATCTTACGCGGAATAAAAGTGTAGAATTCCGACAGTAATTCAAAAAAGTGATCACATGGCAATGGTAGAATTATGGATGGCACATGGGCACATTGTTCCTAAAGCAACTCAACCAGTCAAAACAACGTTTGCCATCAGCTGCGCGTAATTTCGTTGACGTATCTAATGCTGTCACCTGCATTTCACCATCAGGCATACTGTAGAAACTAAATCCGCCTTGTTTTTGTTTTGAGCTTGTAGTGGATAGCATACGGCCTTGTGTGTACGATCTACATATGGATCGTGTAAAACAGGAACCTACCGATAGTTCGCTTGAGGCTAAAAGCATTCTGTGAGCTATGTTTCGCTCTTGCACATGATTCCTGGTTTACTATGAGGACCATTTTTCAGTTACGGACCGCATCACCGTCAGCCAGTTGAACTTTTGGGTCCTCGGTTAAGGTGATAAAGTCACGCACAGTTTAGGCTGAAGTCAGCAATGGTTCTTCCCTGATGGACCTTGAAGCATGACAACCTGCTGAGCACCTTTAGACATTGATCAGTACCACTTGGAACAGCCGGTTGTAGTCATTGCATTGGGCGGCATTAGCCAAAAGAGACAAGAAGAATCAAATCAATAGGCGGACAGCTACGTCACTTATTGAGAGAATGGTTCCAACCACTTCCACATCTGACAGTCTCTAGCTGGTCATACAACTGAACTGCTCTGCAGCTGTTGCCAGCTGTCGCTTTGGGAAAGGCAGCTCCAGTGGAAGACGGACATACGTATTACAAAGAAATGTGTTGCATTACAATAGAAGCTCAGCGAGACTACCTCTTTTGTGAAATGATGAGACAAAAGTTTGTGAGCAATAAAATCATCTATCTTCATTCAGTATCTGCACAAGTAAAACATATATCCGCAGAAAAACGCTTACTTTTTCTGCGAATCATTTATGAAGGCACATAAGGCTGACACTTAATAAATTACAGAGAAAATAAAACGCAGAGCAAAGAAATAGCGAAACAGTTGCCCAACGTGCTTCATGAAGATAACCAGAGCAGATACTGTATAGATTTCAAGCAGACAGAGAGTTTCAAGTTTTGACAGTACTGCTTTATTGCTGAAAAGTCACAATTTCAGAAAATGCAAAAAACTGCTCCTATAACTAATATGCGTGGCCTGCTGTCACTGTGGTCAGCTACATTGCTTTTCCGTTTCCGTTAGCGCGATTTGGACTTTAGTAAGCAGTGATAGAAATAAAGCGAATTCATTTTGCATTTTTGCCTGATAGCTTCATAGGAAGATTGATATTCCAATCTTTGTTAATCTTTTCTGTAGCCTTAACGAACCAGGAAACGAAACTTTGTGTCCCACAATGGAAAACAGCTGTTAGCGATCAAAGAGTGCGATCGTGATTTTGCGGGCATTTCGCTTTAAGACGCTTTAAAGCAGCAGTTTGTGACTTAAACTCACGCTCAGTTGAACATTCATCTAGAAATCTGTGATCATCCATTTGTTCCAGTAGCTAATCTCATATTTAGCACAACATGATAAATGTGATGGGAACGCTAGACATGCACATACGCAAGCTCTAATGAAGAATAACATACGGGTTGCCATTTTCTGAACATCGCTGACGCTGGCTGCAATGGTAGTTGTAACCTGCACATCACTTAATAAGTGACAGGTTACTGTATAAACGTTGAAGCAAAGGATTAGCGATTGCTTGTACATGCCAGTGTGTACAGTCTATGTATAGACCGTATAAAGTGCACCTGTCGGGATTATCCTTAGCGTGCAAATGATATTTATGGTACGTTGCCTCTTCTTTTCTGAAATTAATTATCCTTATTCTGACACAGATACGTTTGTGCACTGCTTAAATCTAATACTTCGTTTGAACCATAGGTGTGGCTCACTTGCATTCAGCACTTGTATTGTCGCTCTATGGACAGCACTACCGAATGGAGCCTGTGGTTGCATATTCAGGTCGTAATTTCCTGTGTATGCAAGTGCTCCAAGTTGTGCAAACAGCACCAGAAGCTGAAATATCTAACGCAATTCAGCAATCCTTTGTTGACGCAGGATTAGCACGGCGTAGCCTTCATTTTGAAATATATCGCAACAGACACTCCTGCACGCTGGTGGCTAAAGATCCAAAGTAACAAAAGCTCCATTTGCTACCATCATTCAACAACTGCATCAAGAGAGAGAAGCATGGTTTTGCCAGCGTCTCACACCGTGTTCATTATGAGAGGAAACAGAGAGAATGAAACTTTACATCTTTTCCGTGTGTCACTATGACATATATACGTATATTTTGAATGTCTGTTTTATTCATGCTGTGTTATCAGTGAAAATAGTGTACATACTCAGTTAAGGAAATAAAACGTTGCTTAATTGCTCTCGTGTACAAAGGAGCAGTCACGTCTGTGATGCCTACGTTTTTACTGAACATGTGCAACTATTTTCTTGCTGTTATTCTCTTAGAGTTAAAGACTGGAAAACCTTTATCATAGATACAGTATGGCTCATGTCAGCTAAAAGAGTAAAGAACATTGCACATGCAATGACTGCTATTAAAGATGAATAGGAATTCATGGACTTGTCCAAACATCAACCCTTTTCCCTGTCTCTGATGATCAAACAAGTGTTGAATCATGTCCCTTAGCTGTCACACACGTTTTGAAAAATGCAGGTTCATTCCTGAAAAACATGCTGACTATTCCATGCTACCCTTACTGGCAGCCATGCTAAGCATCCTGTTCTGTCTTTACACAAGCCTAAGTCAAAACGTAACCCTTATGTGTAAGCTTAGGCTTATGTAAGGACAGAATATGATGGCCGGCAAGCCTACAGTAGGACGGCGGGAGGGCTAAGAGACAAGATAAGAATAAGTTCTAAAAGTTCTTCATATTTTCGTACGTTCAGTATTTTTATCACTTGTTACTTTTGCTAATAAGCTGCTCTATGTAACTACCTACTTCATGTTACAAAGTGTTAGGCATTACGTGTAATCCAGAGAGTATTTGCGCATGTATGCTCACATATATAAACTGTATGGTGAGCCATGGATTGACAATGAAAAATGAATCTACTTAAGGTACAGCGTGTGAGGGCTATGGAATAAGTTGTCAGTCAGCTGACAACATTCACAACTGACTCTTCAAAACCAGTTTGCTACGTATGTATTGCAGACCTCACACGAGGCAGCACAGACAGATAGAGGTCATCAATTGTGAACAGTCAGTGATTATACTAATAGAATCAGTGCCGTTAAGTACTCAGTGCTTACGGTGAATGGATACAGACGAACGGACAGCTTCATTGTCATCGACTTGTTGCTATGAAAGCGTGAGGCTTAGGCAGTGACATATCTCAACGTTTCAGTCTTCTTTATGAGGTCAGCTGTCAAGAAATCTTACAAAGTCTGATGACCTCGTGACTTGAAGCGCACCCATTGAGGACCCTAATGTACCCTGAACTATTAAGTCTATTTAAGTCACAAACCAGGTGCAGACACAATTCCTGAAACTGAATGCACACCAGTGTTTAAGGTGGCGCCACTTGTTAAGATGTACTGTTGAGCAAGCATGGAAATACGCGCGATGTCAACATGAGGTACAAAACATTTCTCCACTTTCTTGCGCATATAGATGACGTGTAAGTATGGCGCCAACGACTGCTTTTCATTGTTTTGCTTAAAGCGCAAAGGGTGATAGCAAAATTTGCAAGTCAAAAAGATATCGCTACTTCAAGAGCGGCCGCCAGGCTTAAAGTGACGGGCATTGACGACGACATGAACAGGAGCATTTCCTTTCATTGCAAGAAATGTTGACCGTTTCGGACGATCCATCTGCTCAACATATGGTATCACTCTGCTAAGCAATGTTTGTTTAATCGCTAAGCAGCAAAGCTAAAGAATATGCATACTTTTGTCCTGCCAATACAGTGACCTTTCAGTTCGTCAAGTAATGCAAATGCTTCAGCTCTAAGCGTCTTATTTAAAGTTTGATCATACGGCAAATCATCAAGGAAAACGGTTGTCCTTCCTTCCGTATAAAGCAAAGCACAGTATGCCTAAAACGCAGTAATTTGTTTTCAAATGTACCAATGATTTCCTTCAACGGAGATGGAAAAGAAATACGTAAAGCAGGACAACTCTTAGTTTAAAAACTCATTTACGCTTGTATGTCTGAGCAGCAGCTATTATCTGACGTGGAAAAGCTGCAATTGATTAGATCTTATCAATGAAAGCGAGTATATAATAGTCACAGCTTGCTAACGTGTTCCAAAAGTTTCACAATTTATGTATTGTCCACGGAGTCCATCGCTATGCGTGAAAACGTGACCCTAATGTCTTGTAAGGAAACGGCTCAGAAATGTATTAGAGGACGTTGACAGTGTGATTTCAATTTTCATTCAGTCAGCAGCGTTTCAACAATGCTGAAATATTAAGCTGTTCTCAGTTTGTTACTTTTAGTGGAATATTTACACAACTATTAATATTTTCATAGATGCAATGCGCCTGGAAACTCAAAATGAGACGTGGATTAACATAGCATTTTAGCGTTCACGAACACGCCGTAAAAGGCGAAGACGATTGCTTGATTAAGTACACAGTTAGACGCTGACTCCATAAGGATCCGCAACAATGACGGTTGCGACTGGTGCGTCATCTATTGATTCATCATTTTCAGTAATGGCCCAACAAGAGCAGCGCAGCAATTGCATGTGCCTACAGGTCAGCCGGCATTGTTGCACTCGGTTGCTTGACGTTTGCTTGCAGCAGTTGAACAGGTACAACATCGGTGGCACACGTTATGAGACAGAGAGAACGGCAGGTTACAGAACGACAGCTGGAACACATAAATGACGCAATCAAGCTCGTGATGAGTGGTGGCAAAAGATTTGTTGTGTCTGTGCTTCATGCTGTGACAAATGACCGAAACACAAACATGTACAGTACTGCTGAGGAATCAGTGGAAGAGCTGATTGTTGTAATACGTGACAGCTGCTTCACTGATTTCGTGACACATCATTTCACCACATCTCTTCTCTTCAAAGCTACACGATTTGCGTATACTCTTTGTTTGAGACTTTGTTATGAGATTATGTTCAACCTTCTCCAGGTTAAAAACGCAAAGGAATGCTTCCTAAAGGAAACATGTCACTTTTAATGTTTGAAAGACACTTGTTGTCATGCACAGCGTCGACAGTAAGAATGAAGGATAGCGTAAGTGTTACTCCTTCTTTCTCAAAGTATTCTTCATACTTAGCTCACATTGTCATCACACTGCGTATCCATTGAGAGCATCATGGAATAGCTGTGCCTAAAAGCATTTAAATGCAGCCAATGGAATAGCTGAATAACGGAACCATCTGCACGAGTTATCAAAATGAAAAATCACCGTTTCGACGGGACAAAAGATTGAGTGTTGTTTACATTTACTGCTTTGAATACGTAGCTCTTCAGAACAGGATGAAAAGAGTCGTTTCATTCTTCTGGAGCTTTCAGGTTCAGCTGCAACCCGTTCTGCAGCGAACAATCAAAGAGTGTCAAAGAATTTTCACACTCATGCTGACGGTAATAAGGTACTAGAAAACGTGTTTGAAATAGAGCTTACTACACCTGGGAACATTTGTTCAGCATTAATCAATTTAATGACTCACCTAAATAATGAGTATGTTTGAATAACAGAAGTTTAGGCACCCTTCTGCATGTTCAGTAAAAACAAACATTTTTCCTGTGGTCCTGTTTACGAACAAGAAAGAGCATTACGCAAGCTCCAGTTTATTTGAATTATGACAGAAAAAGTCTGACTTTTGATCTTCAGGTGTTACGTGCTACAGTATCCCCTTACCAGTATGGAAATGTCCTTTTTGCTGAGTGGATTCTTCCTCCGCGCAGCTTCACGATAGCTTTCGAACAGCTTCGATGTCACAGCACTCTTTGTCATCCATTGTCCCAAATTCTGTCTGCAGAATTGATGACCCTTTGATCTCTAACACTTCCATTTATTCCATTGCCAGAAACCCCTGCAGGTCTAACTGTCTGCAAAGAACAACACTGACACAAAGAATAACAAACGCTACGCACTGAAAAGATGGATCGTGCCACAGTTTAGGCCAAAGCGCGATATGGACAAGTAGATTTTTAAAAGTGAACTAGGTGAAACAGCTACAGTATTCCTATAATGATTGCAAGTTCCATTGGAAAACACTGTCAGTTTTAGTGAAGTTTTTTAGAAGTTCTTTTTCTGAAAGACAACTTCTTAGGCGCAATCGAAATTGCAAGTAAAGATAACTAAACAAAGCTAAAGGGTTGCGACAGTAGCGCCACCTAGAAAAGGGAAATTGTGCCCTGCCGACTACTTAACTGAAAGCACAAAGCTCTTAGGTGCGCTAACCCATTTCTCACAAGGGAAAATAAACTACAGAAGCACAGATACCGTTCGCTTATCATTGATAAACCATTAAACAGAATTAAACATAAAACTTGAGTGTACTGTTGCTTCTACACTTCTATTGCACGAAGTTACCAGCGATGAATTCTTTCTAAAGAAGCAAAAGGAACAGTGAACAGAACTGAAGCAATTGATTTGAAATTTATCATTAGTACACATTCGATAACATCCCAGATATCCTCGTCAAACTCCAGCTAATTCCACTTAGAAACATGCAGAAATTTGCAATGAAGTAAACTCAAGTAACATGTAATACTGTAGCCCCGTATCAACCAAGAATAGGTTGCCTTCCACCCTCTTCTTCTGCGATAAACTGGAACTTTCACGCCACGGCCGGCCTAGAATTTATGAACTGAAGACTTTAAAACATATTAGTGTTCTCGAAACAGCAAGTTATCGAGTTACGCTGACTGAATACCATTGTAACAATAAGAAACACGTAATGACGGAGCAAGTAAAAGCAGGTTCAACCATCCGCATTTCGAACTAAGCTGCACACAAGATTACTAAAATCTGCTCTTCTACACATGACGTATGCAATAAAGGTGTTGTCCATAATAGCCATTTCTAGTGGCGTCGTCGTGCAAGCATGTTCAACGAAAAATCACGTTTCATGCCTACATTAAGAAAAGATACAACAGCTGTTACGTAAACAAGCATTTCCAGTCTGAATGGAAAGTGAGCATAGCTTCGATATGAAAACATTCCAAAACGGGATATGTCGGTTACGCGCTCCAAAAAATGCAGGTTCCTGTCTGTCAAGCTTGCAGCCATCGTGCTCTCCCGTTGCAGGCGAACATGCCAGCTATGCTTTTCAGCCCACATCTAAGCCCAAGCCAAAATACAAGCCTTTAGTTTAGCCTTAGGCTTAAGGTAGAGGCAGAACAGAACGGCCGCCAAAGCTACAGTATGACGACGGGCGCATAACCGAGAATACCCAAGAAACAAGTCCATAAACTGGATATAAAAACATAAATTTGGTTTTGATTGATTTGTCAACGCCTTGCTGAATTTTTTTTTCACCTTAACGAGCGATAAGCGTTCGGAAGCCTGAAAACCTCCACATTTGTTTTTTCTAGTAACATCAAAGGCGCTCAGACGCGCTTAAGTACTTTTTTCCCGCGAAATGTCCAAATAAGATAACGAACTTTGATTTAGCTGAATTGGTACGAAAATTCTTCAAGCCACGATATTGTAATCAATGTTTCGCTTACTTCACTTCATATTAATCGATAAACGTTTGGAGAAAGGACCTATTGTTCGGTAGGAATAAGTTTACGCTAAAATATTTGTTATTCTATGTGACTTGCAAGCTTTGCCCTTAGACAACTTTCCAATTCAGTCGCTTTTGGGATTCCCCTGAATTGGACCGATTTATCAGCCTCTGGATCATGTTACTTGTTTTCTGCAGCCAGCAAAATTCCCTTTTTTCGTTGCCCACCCGCACAAGGCAGCGCAGCACGATGGCGCCCCGTCTTCTTGTGCGCTTACAGAGACTTGCTGAACTTTCCTGGAAATCTCGCACGAACTTAACGGCATCATTAATATCCGATATGTTCGCAAAATAAAATTTCAGAATCAGCCAATCTACTCAGTAGTAAGCTTGCGCAGGCTATACTATTTCCTGCCAAACTGCTTTATCATTGTGTGGAAAACGGTGAGCTGAAAGGTAGTATTTCCCTAAAATGATTTGTTCGTTCAACGGAAAGCAAAAAGCTCCACATCTTCGCATTAATTCTCCAACGACTGCTCCATAAGGTGCGCACGATTGTGTACGTACCTTTGGATCATTTTACTGTATTTCTGGAAATCGAAATTATCGTTGAGTTGTTTGTCGTTCTGCCGTTTTCCACCGGCTTGTTTGACAGCGAACAGCAGTGCCCTTTGGGAGTATTTTTGTTGGTCGTTCGATTGCAACCTAAGTAAACGTCATAGCTGAAGAATATTTGGCAATTTTTCTACCGCGTAGCATCATGGAGAAATCGATTGGTAAGCGTTTTTCTCGATTTGCCTGCACTGTCTACTTGTGAATTTTGCCTCGAAATACTAAGTCAATGATTCTCAAGGGAACGCTCGTACCCCCCATGGGCCCCTGGAAGGT
This sequence comes from Trichuris suis, assembly GCA_000797535.1. Classification (NCBI taxonomy): domain Eukaryota; kingdom Metazoa; phylum Nematoda; class Enoplea; order Trichinellida; family Trichuridae; genus Trichuris; species Trichuris suis. The sequence continues at coordinate 1,321,586 of KN538385.1, read as the reverse complement.
TTCAGGGATGCGCTGGGGGCGTTGGAAGGCCAAGAGTGTGCTAGGAGATCCAACGCGCTACTAAGAAAGAAGCAAGTGAAGATTCTCTTTGCACGCCGGTTAGATGGTGGTTGTAATGCAGAATGCAGATGAATAGCAGAGAAATGGTACTCCCGGAATGGCTCCCTGTCCCGCAGGCTAATTGTGTATTCAAGTCGCCAGTCCAAGTTCTACTTCCAGACGAGTGGGACCCTGCTTGCAGCTGCGGTCTGTGACAATAGTTGCTGCTCGTTTTATCACAACAGCGTACCTACCAGCTCATTGTATGGGTGACTCACGATGAATGACTTCACTTCTTGCATATTGCTAATCTGCCTTCCAGTGAGGATTAATTCTAGATGATTCCTATTGGTCAGCTTTATTCCTAAAATCAAGAAATAAACTTTTGACCTATCGCTGCTCCTTTTCGACTCCTGTAGTTTTTTGTGAGTGCGGAAAGCACCGTTATGGACGTAAATCATCCGCTGGATGTATCTCAATTCGCTCATGTCAGACGAAGGAGCGGAAGAGATATGCCGGGCGAGTAGCAGCGAGAGAGCAATTTGTGGGGCGCTGGCGAAATCTGATTACCGTAGGTGGCGCTAGTGCGGGAAGTCGAGGGACACTTTACTTTTGTTTTCAACATGCGTTTTTAGACATGAACAGCACAATTATGCCCGATGAAGAAATTGTCCAGAATTTGGAGCGCTTACAGATACCGCATGGGCCCATTACCAGGTCGACAAGGCGAACATATATACTTGCTATTGAAAAGGCACAACGTCAGCAATGTCTTCAAAATTCTAATAATGCTGATCCGGTGACAGATGGCGAACATGTGGAAGAACCATTGCAGATAAGCCAATCCGGCAGAGCAAGACAAAGTGGGCGGGAAACATTAACCTCTTCGCAAAAGGCAACCAGAGAGTACAAAGCTGTAGTAAAGAGCTTGACGCCTCCCGTGCCTTCTACGGGCAAGAAGTATTCATCCCGAATGAGCACGCCTCAATTGCGGCAAAGCAGCAGCGTCGGCATATCGTCTGCTTCATATGTTAAGCACAGTCCCATTGTTAAAACAGAAGAAGATGATCGTCCGACAATGTCCATATCTGACATTGAAAATCGTCGACCAATCCAGTTGAATGATAGTGAAGGCAACGCTGGAACATTTCAGCCAGGTCGTAGTCAATACCGTCTACCGGATGCTCAAGTTCCCAATGAGTTTTACGGAGACGACAAAAATGCTCCGTTGGGTAAGTCGGATAAATAAAGAGACGCCAATTAACGTGTATTATTCAAAATATACTATCAACAGATGTGGATGGTATTTTCCAACTCCAAACTGAGACAGTGACAGTTTCGATGTGTCCAAAGCTTTTAGACTATAGTTGTTTTGGCTTGCTTCCCTAAATACTGTTATATCTTTCGGTATCATTGTTTGTAATCGCCAGAAAAGGAAGTGGCTGTTTGCGCATCCGCTTCGCTGATACGATTGTAGCTGATAACTGTTGTCTTTAAGGACGTTTTGCTATTTTAGCGGTCAGTAGCGAAATTATGTCCGATGAGGAAATTGAGCGTAATCTGAGCATTTTGAAGATACCGCACGGCGAAATTACGAGATCGACAAGGAGATCGTACATACTTGCCATTCAAAAAGCAAAAGGGCACTATCGTACTTCTGAATGGCTTCGCAATGGTTTTTCAAACAGTGTACAATGGCTGAACATTAACCTGTTGTCTGCGAGACCGACGAGGCGAAATGGGAAAAGAAGCAAAAGCCAATCTCACCAGCCAAGCTTGACACCCACGTTGGCTAATGTGCCTTCCATGGGTGTCGTGAGGTCCCAGAAAAGATCCAACAGCGTTAGCAGATCCTTTGAAAGTGATCGACTTGGCGAAACGAGGGAACCCTTCCGTTCAGCAAACGGGCTCCTATTTTCCAACTGTTTGTCAGTTATTACTGCCGACGGGAGAGATGCAGCTGTTGACAACGGCAATGATTATGAAGACAGCTTTGAAACATTTAACCCGCGCGGCAATGTGCAGAGCAGATTTAACTTATCACATTATGGTCTGTCTGATAACATCTTTGAATACGGTAGTTATACGACATCTACGCTGAATATGGCTTACCCTCAACCAATTACACGTTCAAGCAGTTGGATAGGTTCTATGCTTAATGGCGTTTACAGTTGCGCAATGAATACATGGGCAATTGTAAAGCGGAAAGTTGGTGACATATTCTACCTGAACATCACCAAGCCTTACCGTTATACTACAAGCAGTCAGAGCATTTATGGTCGACATGAACGCTATCGAAAATGGCTGTTGACCGGCTGGTGGCCCATATTGCTTTTCATTTTTGCCATTCTGACCACCGCCTCCGTTCTCTGCGTTTCACATCCACAACGCATATGTGTTACGCTATTCGCAGCATTGCTATATGGTATTGTTGTTTAAGTGGTTATGGTAGAACCGCTGTTTTGGTGTTTTAGGCGCCTTTTGGGACACAGTTAACGTTATGTACCATCCAATGCTGTTGCCGTTAGTGTTTGTTGTCTGTGGTATGGCATTGCGTCTTTGCGTGAATATTTCACTTAGCGCATCCATTTTTTCCTTTAGCATTTATGGGAGGGTACGCTGCCTGCGCGTACAAGAAACGTATGCCCATTGAAGCCTACGGACAACATCAGCAAGTAGTCGACATGACGGAAACAATTATTCGTATGCTAATAAGTTCTCGTCATCTATGCTTATTGCAACGTTGCATTGCTGCTGCAGACTATATGAAACTGCGGAATGCAATGGATATCAGACATGGCCTTATGGATAGTTTTGCACGAGTAGACGACGTTCGCGACATTCTGATTCCACGTTGGCAACGGTGCGCACTTGTTTACTATTCCGACTTATTCAAATTATTATTCATATGTTATCAGTGAAAGAATGGATCCTATTTGGGAAAAGGCAGTTCAGTTTATCAGTGGCAACGAGAAAGTCTGCCATATAAGGACAAAACGCCTACGCATATTTGGAGGCAAAGAAGTTCTGGTTTGGCAGTGGATTGAAGTAGCTGACAGAGGCGTTAGTTGTTTTTGTTAACATTGCTCTACTTTTATTTGTAAACTGTTTTCTTGGTTTGCAGCAAGAAGAAGAAGAACAGATGGAAAGTACTCGCATGCGTCAATGAGGTCATCCTCTATCGCAGCTGTCATCTAAGTCTAATTGTTTAAAAGTACGAGACTTTCTTTGTTGCATCTAACATGCTTTGCCAATTTTCAGCAACGCGTGCGAGTAGAGGAAACACTTTTGAATGAACTCCGAAGTGACGTCACAATCATTTACATTTGCGTACGTTCTAATTCAGTAAACGTAAGTTTGGCTCAGTTTAGCTGCTTTTACTACTTTGATAGCAAAGTTGGCCATTGACATTTTATTGCATTAGTGTGCTAGCGTATATCCTTCTTTTCAAATGACTGCTCAGCCGAGAAAGTCATTAATTGTACAGACGAGCCGGTGATTACAACATACCAACAGCCGAAGCAGAAATAGAACTATTAATATACTGTCGTTGATGGTCTAATCAAAATTTTCCTGTTTGCTTATGTGTTGCGTTGACAGATCAATAACTGTTATGACGTCATCACTTATCATATAGCTCGTTTTCCTAATGCCTCACTTATACTATTTGAATGGAAGAGAAATGCTTAATGAGCACCTTTTTCATTGACCCATTGAACCGGTGATTATTGAGTTGTTTTCTATCCTATTGTATTTTAGGCACTGTTTGTATTCCTGTATCTGCAGCGTCAATTATACCTACCAACTGCTGCAACAGTTTTTATTCGAAGGTACGGTTGTTCTTAATGATTGTCAGGTGTGTACTGTAATTGCAAGTTACCTTCAGGATGGACAACGTCCGCAAGAGTTATCCCGTTTGCCATTATCGTTTCACGAAAATGTTCCGGTGCTGCTTTAAAAGGAAATTATTCTACCGCTCCTACGAATCGCTTCTTCGGCTATTTGTAGGTCGTTTGCAGCAGTATTCCATTCTTACGCGTGCATCTATCGTATGTTATGAATACTACTACTTCCTCCTCCTCCTATCTCATTTACTCGTCTGCACACGCATTTCAATGTCGGCATATGCGCTCTTCGCTTCCGACTTTGTTGCACTAATAAACTGAATATTAATCTACAGATATTTGCTGTTTTATGTCTTCCTGCTTATTTTCACTGAAACTAGCAACAACCGACTGAAACATGCAGGTTTCCGGGTGCACTTCAACTTGATCTGACCGACTTGACTTCATATCAACTTTTCCTAGAAGCAATTGGTCCTGTTGCCATACCTGCACTCATATACACGGTCTGCCTGGTGTAAGTCCACTATACGTGACAGATAGAAGGGATGTGTAGTAACTATAGAGCCAGCACAGCATGCGTCCTGTGTATGCTGCTCCCACTTATGGTATTTTCTGCTCTCCAGGGTTTCTACAGCATACGCGTAATATAGAGGTTGTACATGGCATACATACAAGCCATTCATGGAATCTACGGCATTCACGTAGTATGCTTTGCCTATAAGGAGAATACCTGTGATAGCCATGTTTCTGGGTCTGTATACTTGCATAGGAGGAATATCTATATCATATTGTATGGTTTCTTCGTGGTACACCTTGCTTGTAGCCAGGATAGAGTCTCTAAGGCACAGATGTAGTATATATAGCGTATGTAGCTGCATGAATGGGATATTCATGGAATCTATGACATGTACATGGTTTAAGTTGGATATAAGGAAGGTATTTGTGATATGTACCCTCTCTAGGGCATGCATGCAGTGCCTATGTTGTGTGCACTTGCATACAGGGAATATCTAGTGCATGTATTGCATACACGTTGTATACATTGCTTATAAATAGGATACTCATGATATAAAGGGTCTGCAGGCATGCATGCAGTATCTAAGGCGTACATACAAGGTATTCATGGAATGTACGGCATTCACGTAGTGCACTTTGCCTATAAGGAGAATACCTGTGATAGATATGGTTTTTAGGGTACACGCGTAGTACGTGTGCTGTACGTACTTGCATACAAGGTATATTGATGCCATATTAGATGGCTTCTTCGTGGTACACCTTGCTTGTAGCCAGGATAGCAAGGGTCTCTAAGGCATAGATGTAGAACCTATACTGTATGTAACTGCGTGGATGGGATATTCATGGAATGTATGACATGTACATGGTTTAAGTTGCATATATATAAAGAAGGTATTTGTGATATCTACGGTGCAGGTGTGCACGTGCTTATAGGTGACGAATTGATTTGCTGTGTAAGCTGTTTCAATGGGTGCACGCTGAAATTGTCCGCCGGAAAACTATTTGCCTGCCTCAGCTGACAATCTTTCAACGCGTGTAAAAGTCACTGCTTTCAAAGGTTGAAGAGAAAAGCGAGTTAGCGTCTCGCAGACCAAACGGTTCATTAGCGCGACCGCAAAAGACTAAGTTTTTAAAAAAAAGAGAAACAACAAAACTTAAAAACTGTGAAACCAAGTGGTTGGCCGTTAACGGGAGACTACGTAGGATGCGAATAAAATAGGTGTTCGTGGAAATGACAGCAGTCAAATGAAGTAGAATAGAGAGACAGAGTCGAGCTAGTATAGGAATTGGTCCAGAAACGTCGCCGCCATTTAGTCGACGGCTAAACAAGGGCAGTGATGCACCTTCGATCTTATCGGTGCCTTCAACGACGCCGTATATAGTAAAAAAGTTGCTAAACAGTATAGCAATATAGAAAAAGGCTATGCCGACTGCATGTAAATGAACTAAAACAGAAGTAGATTGCAAGTGGTCGCCGAACGGCATAGCCAAAGGACAAAGTGGATAAAAATGTCACAAGGACAACTGGATGATGGTTGGTTAAGGCTAAACGGAAAAAATCACACATGCGCAGCTTTCTCATTCCCTTATAAATGGTCGTCAATTGGAGCGCATTTCCATAGAGTCAGCAGGCCGATGACTACGATGTTTCCGGTGCTTTCGATGGCCTCGAGGAGGACCCATTCCCGACACTGCGCTTGAATAGGGCGGAGGCGGATCAGTAACAACGTGCGGACGTGCAGAATATCCGGAAACTTGATTATCCCTACTACGGGATCTACCGAGAGCTCCATCGCCCTCAGAGTGCCTACGATGCCTGTAATGCCTCTGATGACGAGGCTGCTGCTCATATTGACGACTACGACCAGTTTGACTATGGGTGGGCTATAGAAAAATAAATGCTTTAACGAAAACATAAAACAATACTTAATACCGTGCTTCTGAGCAAAGTGCTTGGATGACGCAAAGTCTCATATATGGAATGGGCCGGCGGTTTGCGAGGATTTGTGCTCGGTGTATGCACTGCGCAGCAGCGGATGAACAATGCCATTACCAGCAGGAGACCAATGCCCATTAAAACAGTTGCCCACCACTTCTCCTTAAACACAAACGTGTCAAGCTCATCTATGTGCACGTTACGGAGAAGAGATGTTCGCTTTCGAATTATTACTTACCTGCACCCACTGACTAAGCGTCTTCAAAGTTTCATGATTAAAGAATAAGTTCTTTAGTCGAGCCAATGGTCCATTAGCATCGACGGATCGGCATTTTCGGAATATGTCACAATATCCACGATAGTCGTTGCAAGGTGAGCCTGGTCGAAGCAATATACCACGTTTGCTGAGAAAGTGAGGGCGCAGCTCCTCAATCTCGTAGCTTGGAATACATCTTGCATTAATGTCTAAAATTGCAAGTCATAAGGCGGACACGCGTTTGTCACCAAGCGATCATACCGTAACGTTTCTTGCACGCCAAAATGCATTGATCTTCGGGGGTGCCCGAATTAATGAAACATTCTTCCATATTTATAATTGAGCACACCGATTTGCTACAAGTCTGCAAGGCAAAACAAACGGCTCAATTGGGCGTTGAAACTTGATGCAAATGGGATACATACGCCATTGTCACATATTTTGGTATTGTTCTGACAAAGAGTGCCATCCTTTTTGGGATACGACGGGGGACAACTCGCCTGTTTACCATTGCAAAATTGTTCAAGGCTGCATTCGGTAACGACGCGACACTGCACGTGATCATCGGCGGCAACAAAGTGGCACGTACTTGGACTGCAGCAAACACCTTCGGATGGACTAAAGAAATGAAGAATAGATGATATAGGCGGGACGAAAGGGTGTTCTTATTGCCAACCTGCATTCACTACCTTCCTTGCGAGTGCACATAGTAGTGCCGCCTGGAGACATATGAGGATAACAACAGCGATCGCCTCTTTGCTCGCATTCAGCCATGTCAAAGCCGCAGTCGCATTGTTCACCGTCTTCAACCAAAGCATTTCCACAAAATGAAGTTTCTCTGCCTAAAGAAGACGAGTATATCTATATATGCGGGAAAGAGTAAAAAATGGTATATTTACGTTTAAAGCAATTTCGTTTGGCACCGGACGAGTAAGGCGCGTTCGGATTCTGCTTGAGCACTTCGCGTAGCACCAACGAAATGTTGTTAATGGAGCAGATGGAAAATTTCCCATTGTTCACCTTGTCGCCGGAAGTTGCCGACGCAAACATTATATAATTGCCGTCAGGTAGTCCCGGCTGACAATGCGAAGGATAGTCGTGCTAAAATAAATAAAAATATGCACACTAGAATCAGCATCCTTTCAGCAGATCGTTATCCGGCAAAGCTCATCGTCGAAATGATCAATCATACGATTAATAATCTCTCAAAAGCAAAATCATATGACTAGGGCATCTTAGACCATACAGTATGCCTCCAGATGTTCAGGCAATGTACAAACAAGAATAACAGTTTTGATTACGAAAAACTAAACAGGCATACGATACAACAATCAAACCGTGAACAGGATGCAAACACTGTCGCCTACTGTGGATATTTTTCAATGTGGCATACGGATACGCATAAAAGAGCTCAATGAACCAAGCGACAAAGTGTGTATTTACGCTAAATTTACAGTCACCTGCGAATCGTTTATGGACATTCTACAGTTCAGCTCAGAAGAGGGGGGTGTGAACAATCTAGAAAGCAACGGAGAATTCAAAAAAGTTTTTTGGCTTTACCAACGGCCGCTATCAGTGGTCACAAAAAACGTAAACACCACACTAGACAGCGATTCTAAGAATTGGGGTTAGGGTCAAAATCCCGAATAGGCCGAAAATGCAAAGCG
>KN538385.1:1269884-1313227 GCA_000797535.1 Trichuris suis | reverse complement strand
CCCGTGCGGGATTTCGACCTTTCGGGATTTCGACTTTCGGGATTTTGACTGCCACCGTAAAAATTGCAGTCTGAACAAGGAAATGACAAATAGTAAATTTGCATAATGGTATTACAGAAATGCAACAGACAAGAATAGACGTTTCCTGAAAGCTTCACAGATGGAAATAAAATTTCACGGGTCTGATTTCGGTAAGAACATTATGCAATTTCACGTGCCCATTAGAAGGAGCTTCACGTTCAATTCACCTTGGTAAATTTTAAATATGCAAATAACATTCCTATACAACTCATATGGTCATGTTGGCCCGCAGCTAATTTTCACAAATGGCACAAACGGGCGAATAGTTCATAATATGCTGATAACATTACTTCATCGCAAAGCACCTACCGGAGAACCAAAATTGTGACCTATTTCGTGAGCCAGCGTCAACTGGGACACCTTCGGAGGAACTCGATTGTGGTAGTTGACCAACGTGATTATGCCCGTATTTAGACTTCGTCGTACCTTTCTCGTGCCCTCCGAATAAGGTTTGTAGACTTCGCAAATTCCGCCAGAAGTATCTGCAAATGAACACGCGTTAATTTAGGAAAAAGATGCTCAGGTTCACTGGCATATGTACACGCAATACTGTATGGCATTTGGCCAAGAGTTCACAACTTTCATAAATAACAACAATTTTAAACTTATTTATCTATATGGAACTGAAATTATTATTATTATTCTTGTTGTTGTTGTTGTTGTTGTTGTCAAAGTGAATGCCAAACAATGGTTGTTTCCTCCGTAAGGTCATACTGTATATATGCATTACATGTAGATAGGAATGTGGTTGACAAAAATAGAGTTATTATCTTACTTGGCTGTCGACTGGCCACCCATGCAAGGCCGAGAGTACCACCAACAAAGTCGCGATAGGTGAGTGCGTAGGCGAGACAAAACAGTGAATGATTCTTAATTGAATTCAGGTTCAAGTAATTGCTAACGTCCACGTTCTCCTCGCAAAATGGATTGCCGTCGCTTGAATTGACAACGCTCGGGCAACTTCTGTTGTCGAATATCTGAAAGATGAACATAAAAAAACACAACATACAAATACGTATCATTGAACTGACGAGACAAAAAATCAACAAGTAAACACTTACTGTAGTCCGCTGCACGACAAAGTTGATGCCGCTTATACCGTTGAAGTTGGTGTTCTCATAAATGGCGTTCACAGCTTTTATGTGATTATTGAACAGACTTAGTATCTCGTTGCGCGTTCTGAAGAGATTCGTTAACGATCCCGCCAAAATGACAAAACGATGACGGACCTTTCCTCGTCGCGTTGGCCTTCGTGACTGTAAACGAATTGCCATAATTTCTGATCAGCCTGCATGTAAACGGTACAAGTACGAACATCGTACAAATTGTCGCTGTTTCTACGACTTCTCTGACCACCTTCAGGCATGTACATTCGCCAAGGTTCTGAGCGGCGCGTCTCCATTAACGACTGTCCATCCAACGGACGGACAGTTGTTGTTGTTGTATCCGCAACATTTACGGCGGATCGTTGTACCTGTTTCATCCATTCGGCCGTCCTTCCGCGAAAACCGCAAGATGGCGCCTGAGCAATCAAATCGCGCTTAATCCGAATCTTCGAGTAATCTATATCATCATCTGCAAAGGGAAAACAACATTCGTCTTCATCGCCAAATATGGTCAGTACGACTAATCGACAAGCTCATTAATGCAAAATGGGCTCAAACGCTTGGAAAATCGAGCTGCTCAATTGCAAAAACAACAAACGTCTTTAAAAGGCCATACGTAAAACTGCCTTTTGGATAATTGCAAGTTTAGCCTTAGAATTTAAGGAAGACAGTTAAATTGCTAAGAACAAAGTCTGGTGAACAGTTTCTGAGATCCAACCGCCCTACTTGAAATGGGCGGAAGGCTTTTTAAAATCCACTTATTTCTAATTCGCAGGTAAAATGGCTTACTGTCACCCAAAAAATACATACGGCAGTTCAGCCCACTGAAAGCGCGAAAAAATAGCGCCAGACCAATAAATCATTTGTCAAAGCAAATAAAAAATATATGCGAATAATGTTCTCGCGTACAACTCACACCGCACCGCATATATATTAACGATGCAGTAGAAAATCGATTATTCGAATCGGAAGCTGAAAATTTTAAACGGGAGAGCGCTTTTGCAGACAGAGGGCTTTCCGAAACTTCCGCCAATTTTACCGCAAACGAAGAAGCAGTGGAAATACTGGAAAGGTTAAATTTCTCGCGACGGTTCAACTTTTACGAACAATAAACGCAGAAACTTAATGCCCATAAGCTTATTGTTAAATACTGGTAAAAAACTGTTCCGTCCATAATTACGCGTAAGGCAAAACAAATGCCTTACGCTTGGGCAAAGGCAGAACAGCATTGGCAGCATGCTTGCCAGAATGTAACCTGCATTTTTCAAATTTACAGTATGACTACTGGGCGGGAAAGAAACAAGACCCCGCGATTTGTAAAATCTAAGCGCGTATTTAGAAATTCGCAGCGCTGCCTTTGTTTCGCGCAACGGGATTACGCCACAATCTCAAGACGGTGACCATAAACCGGCCGATGGTACAGAAAGACCCTTTGTTAAAAATACTACGGTTTTTCGCGCGAGTTGGCGAGATAATGATGCTAAGGTCCAATATATTACGCTCTTAACGTCTTGGAGGAGTTCGTCAGTACGGATGTTAGTCCTTTTTGAAAGAATCAAGTTGAATCCATATCACAGCATCCAAGTCAATAGAGAGCAATTGTTAATAGTATCGCCTTGGTGGAAAATTTGGTCAACAAAGCAACGCTACCCCAACAGGCAGTTCGTTACTCTCAATTGTAGCGGGCGTTTTCGCGGAAAGCACTTTAGTTCGCTGTGCTCCCACCAGTCATACTGTAGGTTGAAATATGCAGGTTCCTTTCTGGCAAATATGCCGAGATTATGCTGTTCTGCCCTCACCTAAGTCAAAATATAAGTTAGCCAGACACCCAATGGTAGGCCATGAAAAAAATGGGCACAAATCTTACCTGTATAAATGATGGAATGAAATTGACGAGGTGCGGGTCCAAAGGCAGAATATTTGGTTGCCCGTTCAACGTGGTATACTTGACCATCTCCAGTGTGCACGTGACCATCGAATACACCGTCCAATATGGAACCATACACGTAACTACCTGCGTCGCCTTCGACCTGACCTTCGTAAAGAAAGGATAAGTCCGGCGAACTCGGACCGTAACGACCATTGCCGTCGAGCACGTGATCGTTACTAAAAGCGGAGGTATCCCGTTTGAGCCGCAGACGAAGCTCTCTGCAAGCAACAAGAAAAAAACTAAACGACCATAAACATTATAAAATTAAAACTGAATGTATTCAATAGTATACGCTCAACTACGATTCGATTACTCATCACAAAGCCAAGGACGCCTACAGACTGTACGGAAAAATAGAATAAACATAACAAACGCTTAGGTCTAATGGCTGCTTTGTAGGAATATTTGGTCGGAATGAAATAGGGAAGGTTTTACGCCTCTCTAAAAATTACTTTATTAATCCAATGGAATGGCTTCATTGAGGGAGAATTTCGCCCGTATTAAGAATGAAAGGATTTCATTCACGAGTAGTAATGGCCGCTTGAACAATGGCCAATGTATTGTTTTGAATGAAACCTTTTGCTGCGCCAAACGCGCACACAGCGACAGGGATACGGTATTTTCGGGGCCGGTCGATTCAGGCGTCAAAAAAAGGCAACGTCGAATTGCCTTAAATTGCAAACAGAAAAAAATACGTTTTAATCGACTTTCAACCGGTTCGCGAAAAGCAAGTGAGCCTACAAAAGTCCATAAAAAGGTTCCCACTTTTAAAAAAAGGAAAAAATGCTGCCTGTAAACGCTTAAGCCGCCGACAATGGCAAAGGCAATTGGTGAATACTGACAGAAACCTTTTAAAGCAACTATTAGTTTCGCAAGTCTAATTTTGATTTTGGGCAAAAACTGCTCTCCTTCTTTGGCGGACCAGTAAAACTGGACCAATATGATCTTTAATGAACAGACGAGTACAGTTTTTTGCCAACTTAATTACCTCAGCCCCGAATTGAACGATCTGCTTTCCGGTATGCGCGTGTTGCGAACAATAGTATTCTCGATGCAATAAGCTGACGCTGACGGGCCAACTAGGCAAACAAGAGCGGTAAATTCGATTCTCAATTGTATCGAACCTGCGAATCACATTTGAATTTCATTATTATTCTTTCTTAAGCGGCTTAATGGCATTGCAAATCCCTTATGCGCAAAAAACGAACAAATCTAAACGTCGATTGCGGGTAGACCAAATGGAACATCGAGTTGGAGAAAAGCGCATCCGTATATGAGCTTTTCAATTACTGTACTTATTTTACCCTCCCAAACGTTGACCAAAACGACGTTAGCGTTGCTTAGTTGTTACTCAGACGCTTAGGCTGAACGTATTTGGTTTGACAGGTGGGTAACAGTTGCGTTGCTGCGTGACAACAACTATTCTAACGCAATGGAAGCCACGAAGCTCAGCTAGTCAACACACCGGTGCGTCAATGGTACGATAAAGCGAAGGAATTTTAAGAAACAAACTTTGTACGTCCAAGGTAAACAATGACGATGAACAAGAGCTCACCTTTGATTGTGCTTCAATAGAAGGCGCAACGGTCGTTGGCTGCTTGCATCAAGGCTACGTTTAAATTTTATGCTCGCCTTCTCCACCGGTCCTACGTCATAGTTCAAACGTTCAAAATGTCGTACGAACACTGGCCGACCAGAGTCGCCTAAAAAAGCATGACGCCATCAACGGGCGACCAAAGCTGCCGCCATGAAACTTGCCATCGTTAGTTCGGGCGTCAAATAAGTGTAAAAGGCAAAAAAGCACCAAAATGCGCAGCACATTTGTGAGCATAGCAATAGTATCATAAGAGAACCTGTAAGAGGGCGCATAAAGCTGGGATAAGTCCAAAAGATGCTACCTTGCTAGCGTTGGAGACAATTAAGGCAAATGTCCACTAAGGGATAGGTGCAAAACGCCTTTTTACGGCGGACCGCCGTCGTCGCCGGACACCGAAGAGCCGTTAACGCTTGCCCAGCGATTGACCGTCGAAAACGTCCGGCTCTTCCCGACCAGATTTGGACGAAATGGCGAAAGTTTGCCTAAGCAAGGCGACCAAGGTTACGATATTACTAAAAATGCAGGTTCGAGGCGGGACGAAGGACGCTGAGAAAGTCATTTGCCCCTCTTTGCCCAGCTCGAGGCCGACTGTGGAAACTCAACAAGCGCCCAATTGGTGGCGCGCCTCGTCTCTCTATTGTGCACCGCTATTGAGGGCGGACAGCGGCGGCCGTCGCCGAAAACTAGCCCACATATCGTGACATGCGACGAAGCGACCCGGAACCGGTTGCTCGAACAAGACGTTTGCGCGAAAGGCAATCAATCAAGCGAATTTTATCAACAAGTTACGCCAACGCCATGCGCATTTGCGCTTGAAAAAAGGAAGCAAAAAAGACCAACGGGTTAACACGGATCACTGACGAGCGGATAATTTTAAAATTTACTGCTGTCCAAACGCATCACCATTGAAGGCTTTGCGTTTTCCCGTACGCCTCTTTTTGTCGATAACCTTTGCCAAGAACGTTGCTTCATACCTGCCTATCACAATAGGCTACGGTAGACTATATTAGTTTACTGTTACAAATTACGTATTACCATTTAGTGCACCTCGCTTTGACGGGCAAAAAAGCGGTGTTTCATATGCTTTCTTTGCTTGTCCGACCTTTTGGCTGCACTAAGGTCGGCTGGAATTCTTGAAAATACCATAAACGGTGCAGATATGTTTTACATAATATGTCTCATAGTTTGTCTTCTTCTTACGGTGACAACCCGTTTTTGAGAAAGCAGATATGAAATGGTGCTTTATTCTTTAATCCGGAGCTTTCGGGCGCGCTCTTCACCCGTCATCAGCGGTGCCTATAAGTATATAAAACAAAGAATAGATTAAAGGATTGAAAATTGTGGTATACTAATTCTCGTGTTTTGTTGATAATTTTCAAGAAGCAAATAGGATGTCGATTGAGATTCAAGCTGCCTGATCGCACTGAACAATTGTTATCATTACCGTATGCGACTTGGAATAAATGATGAGTAGGTTCATCGAGTTAAAACTTCAAACTGTTTATGACTGTAAAATTGGCGTACGCAGTTTAGCAGCGATTGTTATCGGTCTGTTCGTTTAGCAGCAGATTACCGAGCGCGAAGCGGTTGCCGATTTCGTTCGACTTGAAAGGGCAAAATGGTGAAACTTGAAGTGAATCCTGCAGATGGTGTTCAGTTTACCAACTCGTATCAGTTTTTCCAGTCAAGCAGAATATTTCTTTACAATGCGTCCAGTTGCCGTCTGGTATTCAAAATGTGCACAATACGAGATGATCGATTCACGTTCCTACCCGAAGGCGGCTTCATTGAAGCTCAGCATGGAAAAACTGTAACCATATTCTTCAAGGCGATAAGAGAGGAGAAGTTGGAAAGTGCAAATTGTTACTGCAGCATATTGGCTAAAGAGTTGCCGAATGTTCAGATGACAAGCATGTTTTGGGATACTCTAATCTGCAATGACGAAGGTGAACGCTTTCCTTTGAAGATCACTTTTGAGGATAAACCTAGTTGGGGGCCACTGAGCCCAACTGCCTCAAAGAAAAGGGAGTATAATAGTTCCGAATCGACGTCAAGCGAAGACTACTGTAGCGATGAGCCGATGCTCAGGAACGAGGAAGTATTTCTCAATTTAAATGAAGACACCACCGTCGATCCAAAACGGAGAAGTGATAGCGAGGAGATGCTGCCGCTCACGAAGGAAGAACCATCGACTTCGGCTATATGTCCAACTGCGTCGGATTGTTTACTCGCCTCGAGCATACATCAGCAGGAGATGAGAGAGAGGCGCTACACTCCACCAGACTGGTATACTGCTGGTCTTAAATTGAAAGTTGACATGACGGGAGAAATATTGAGTACAGACAGCACCAGTTCGCAAGAAGAAGCAAAAGACGACGCAAGTTGGATTGAAGGCGAATATGACTTCGCCGAGGACTATTCCTTTTAGCATTTGAAGTATTTCCAATCTAAACGTCAGTAGTAGCAGCAGTCCAACGCTTCAGCATTCTTTCGCGAACGGCTATACACTTTCTTTTGGGGCGAAAGTTAATGCACCTTCCTTGGATTTTCGCCGATCGAAGAGATAACCTGAAAATCAATAATATCAAAACAAAGCACATGACCGTAATGCGCTATGTTTTATTCAAGTAGCAAAGAAGTTGCATTAATTGAGAAGCTCCACGCTGTTGGTCCGGTGATTATTCGTTGAAAGAAGTCTGCAAGTCGTGGGCTAATTTTTTTCAAAGTAAACTGTTCTGCTGTGTTGCCTGATACAAAGCCGATTTGCCATAAACGTAAGCATAATGGAGCGTTTGTATTAGTGTGATAAGCGCTGACAGGTCCTACAAAACAGAAAGTCGTTAACCCTGGAATGACGTCATTTTCACGGCTTGTCCAAATGCCCCCGGAATATATAGTACAGTACGGTAACAGAATGCAGGTGAAAAGCAAAAAAATTTAAAATTCTGCTGGTCACAGTGTCCGTATGCCACCTATGCGTACGCCAAATGTGGACTTCTCTCTAACCTAGGTCACTGCAGAACGGCTTCCTCCCAAACGCTTCCGGCTACGGTAAATGGTGCTTCACAAGATGAATTCTCTTAGTCAAACAGAAGTTTACTTTCAAGTTGAGCTTAGCTGGCGTACTTTTATTGTGGCCAACAGGAGACTGTTACCAACGGGAACTTAAATTTTCCCGAGTCGCACCTGCATTCAGTTACAGTACTGTACTGCGTATTGCGAGGCTCCGTTGGACAGGTCTCCACTTTTCTTTAACTGCTGTCTGCCGAAAAGCTTGCACTAGTGTTGTTAGCTAGCTTGACTCGTTTAGCAGCGTAGCGGCAGCTATAAACACATTGTCCTTACTTGCCGCAAAGGACTACTCAGCAAAGGCGACCTTGACGGCTTTTAGTCGCGATATCGTGAAATGGCGCTGGCGGCAAACGTATAACCCTCCCCCTTAACGCTGCTCCTTTCATTTCATATGGAGTAGAATTTTTTAAAAATGTCAGCTCAGTTTGCAAACAACGCATCTTACGTAACGATTTGAAAATCTTAATTATTGCCGCTCTACGGGAACTGCATCTTGTCTGTCTTGTTGGGCATCCTGTTCAGCAATTACGTAAGCTTAGGCCTTAACATATGGCGTATATTTTGCGCCAGAAGCAGATGGCTGACAAGCTTGTCACAAAGGAACCTGCATTTTTCACAGTACAGTACTCCTGTGGGCGGCAAACAGACAAAATCCCTGAGCAGCGGCTGCTGGTTGCTGCCGCTCGTTTCAGGTGTTGATTTCATTTAGTCCCTACGTGGACTGCATTACACGGGGCCTTCCGCAAGGAAGCAGCCGGTCGAATTATAGAAAGCTCACACCGAATATAAGATTTATGGTAGCTCATCTACAGTACAGATGTGCGCAGGTACCCTTCCCGGGAAAAATTTGTCTTTCCCGAACCAGTATACACAGAGTTGTAAACAGAGTAAGAATATGAGTACCGCGTGGCCTTGCATTGCGTAGATTTTTTTTAAATCGGCAAGTCTGTTTAGGTCCTCCTGCTTTGTACGCTTGTCAAAGGGCAACCGACTAAGGCAGGGCCTCTCTCTTTAGCTAGGTAAGGTGCTGAAGAAACGAAAGCGAAAATTCCCTTCGCGCATAAATTATTAGTATCACATTTAAGATGTAAAAACCTCACTTTCTCAAAAGTTCATACACTGTTCCGTAGTAACGCAAAAACTGCTGATGGCGCAGTGTTGCAGGCATTTGGGTAATCCTGAGTTCACCATTCCGTCTTGCATGAAAGTTATGAAGTTCTGCTTAGCTCCCGAGAAGCTTTGGGTAACTTCAGTATTATAAATTGAAGCCTTAAGTTAAATTATTATCACACAAATCTTCAGCGAATATATGTCCGTAATCATCACGTTGTCAAGAGAGCTAATACTTGTAGCGATGATGAACCGAGGACGTTTAGGGTAGTTTGAAAATAGTACCTGCATTTCTACAGTAAGCTTAGTTAAGCTTGGAGTTGTTTTTTTGCGACTAGCGATCGCTGAGATTTAACGTTATAGCGCAAATGTATAAATTTGATGCAGATTCGGATACGGACGAAGATATTCCGTCGGGTAAAGCGTGTTTTGAAGTTGACTTGAATAATTTGGATTCGGTCGATTTTACCGAAGCGCCGAAGACTAGCGAGCATTATCTTCGAATGGTCGTTGCCGAGCGAAGGAAATTGTCGGCTGTTCCGGTAGCGAAGAAATTTCCAATCAACGGTGTTTGTTCGCAGCAGACAATTTTCGTTCGTCAAGAAAGTTACGTCCTTTCGTCGGATACGAAGTTCGCCTTATCGTCCAATTCAATTGAGGCTGTTGTCAACTTTTTTGCCGCTTTCAAAGAACGGATAAAGGAACTTCGAATTTTGGGTCGAAAAAGTGGAGCTTTAGGAAAAGGTGTTCATCCGTTGGGTACAAGTTTGGAATCGTGGCGTTCGCTGCATTCTACGGAGAATGGTCAACTAAAGGAACCGCTGCTATCGCTGCTGTTACCTTTGAATAGTTGCGAAATTTTGCGCGCCTTTGAGGCTCATTTTTTCTGGCTCCGCAAAGGGAAATTTTCCGAATCGACCTTGTGCTGGTTTTATTCTTTGCTTATTCTAATGGAAGAGCCAATGTTACCCGAAGGACACGCGTTGCTTCGCGAATTTGCCCGCTATTGCCGCACCTATCGTCGAGAGCACTTCTCCAACGAACCTAATGGTACAATTGCTCGCGGAATTACTATGCTTATATGCCTTATAGCCCATTGTTTTGGCCAAAAGGATTTAGGTGATGAGTACTGTATGGATCCATGAATGAATGCATTACTTGCGATCTCAGCATGGTTTATCCCAAAAAGGATGCGTCCATCCATCTTTCAATTGTAATACGTTGTCTCTAAAACGTTTTCTCTACTTCCTTGTACCTCATATTGCTGTCGAAGTCTGTTCACAATAATAAACGTCTTCTTCTCGTCACGTTGAATTGGACAGCTCACTGCGAGTCGCTGTTTCCTCAAAAATGAATTCTGCATCCGCTGCATCCTTCAATGATCATTTTGCCCCATGGAAAATGTTCTTCCAAATTGGGTAGTTGCTAAGAAACGTTGATTAAGTGAATGTCAATCCTAATAAAAGTTGTACGATCGCAGTTGTGTCGCTTCAGGTCATTTCTTGCTAATCCGATCATTATAGTTTGGAAGCGTTCACGCTTATTACCGGTAAATACGTTCCCGCCTCAACTTCCGTACGTTTAACATTTCGAACTAAAGGATGCTTTCTAATGCCGCTGATTGCAAGGTAAATACAGTAGAACCTCGATGATAACAACAGTAGTTGCCAGAGGGTAGTTGTTGTATCCGAATTTTTGTTATAACCGAGAGTCTGCTTAGCCTACCACGTTGCCCCGGTTTCCGTGTACTTTAAGCTTCATTCTTTAAAGGAACTTGGCTGTATGACTGCCGAGCTCAAATTGAGCATGACAGCGTGGACAAAAATTTAATCTTTTTTCAAAAATTCTGCGATTCGCGTTTGTTTCTCTGTAATCTCGCGTTCCTGCGCCGCGAGATCGCGTACGTAACTTCCACATCATTCTATCGTACTGTAACCTATTCTTCGCCTTAGTGAATTGTTATTATCGAAAGTAGTTAACTTCGAGTTTGTTATGACGGACGTTCGCTGTACTGCGAACAGGCAGATGTAACCTTTAAGCTAAGCTGCGACGTGTCATTTGTAAACCAAGTGAACCTAAGCGCCTAAAAGCGATCGCTCTTATTGATTCCGCATCTGCGCATTTTGTGGGAGGATGAAGTCTAACCAATAAAGATGCTCTCAGCTGACAACGCTTCAAGATAACTGCACTGAGTTAAGGAAGTTTTAATCACAATAGGCCAAGTCGCATTATATAGCTACAGTAACAAATGAACTTGAGTGCTACAAAGGTAATATGGCTGCTCAAAGTTGATTGTTCGTTGCAAAAAATGAGCGCGCTCCGTGTAGACAAAAAAGATTTCTTCCATTCGCTTTGTTGTTTTGTAATTTTTTTTAAAACTGAGTTTAAAAGTTCATCCGCCCCTCGAGCGGTTCGTGCAGACCTTCTTCCCGCGCTGTTGCTTCGGCTGTAGCACGTGTTTTGGCGTAATTGGGTTTACTTTTTTTTAACTTTCAAACCATTTCCGTTAGCTCGCTTGAAAGTTGTTGTTTGTCTTGCAACTTCGTCCATGTAAGCTCTCCGAAACAAGCGAACACGACTAACGTTGTTGTTCTAATATTTTAGTTATTGAATACTGCCCGTTTCGCCTATGACAGAAAAGCAAGACGAATCGACGCCGGTCGTATCTTGCGATGATCTGCTGGAATTCGCGGTAAACCGTTTTGCAACCTTTAAAGGCACATACATTGCTCGTACTTTTTCAAATGCCCGCGCAGGCGATTCTTTTTCGCATAGTTTACTTCTTCCACTTTAGCTCGTTGGCTAAAACTCTGCTCCACTTTTCTTACCAGTAATTTATAAATGAAAGCTTTGCAGGAAACCGCGCGAAGTCGCAGGTTGATTTTTGTTACTCATTTCTTGCCGATTCTTATTCATTGCAACATATCATGTTGTGTTTAAGGAAAAGATAAAAAGCATGCGACGGATTGACGACAAGATTGTTTACGAAATAAACACTACAATTCCAACGAACTCCTTTGCCAAAGGTGTCAACGTGGCCGAGCGTTGTCGAAAGTTGTACGAGCAGGTAAGGCGTCTCTTTCTCTATTATTCATCCATTGAAATATATCCGCAGTAAGAATAACGCTTACCATTCGCATGGCAGCGTCCGTACGAGAGTATCTTTTGTACTTAATCGTTGATTTGGTGATAAGTTTCGGTATGCGTTCACTTTGGAAATTATTAGAGCAAATTGAGTTTCACCTGTCGCCTGGCTTGTCTTCCATGAAACATATACTGAACCTATCTAACCGTATGCGTGGTAAAAAAAATATTTTAAAGGGAAGGGATCACCGACAGTTCAAAGCGAACTGCGAATAGTAATAGAAACGGATGAGTTCCGTTGTATGAAAACCATTTCAGTAGCCTCTACTTTATTTCCTCTAATGTTTTTTTTATTTGTTTGAGCATTCTTTCATCCCGTTCTAACGGGCAGTTAACAGCGTTTGCTTGAGGTTATAGTACCGAATTGGCGCGGCTGTGATATGAGACTAACCGGAAATCCATTTGAGTGGATTAAATTCCCGACACTTTCACACACGCAGGACAACTACCTTTCTGAATTTCAGTCGTTCAAGCAAATGACCTTAATCCGGTACCAACGTGTGCCTTACTTTAACTACTAAAGCAGAATGCCAGCAATTGAAAGGCGTTTGGGATAATACCTTACAGTTCATTATATCGTACCTACAGGTCTTAGAGGTCATACTGTAATTTTGCAGACTAGCTGTTCTAAACTTGAGCCTAAATGTAAGGCTCATATGTTGGCTTAGGCTTATATGAAGGCAGAACAGGTTTGCCCCATGCTTAACAGAAAGGAACCTGCGTTCACATACGGTGGGACACTTAACTGATTACGCGCCAATTTTGAAATTTTAAATTTTTTTCAAATTTTTCGTAGTCAGTTTAAGTTCTGTGGATTGTTACAGCTGAAAAAGGCGCACGACAGCCGACAGGAGATCATTCGTCGTTGCATTGGGCAAAGTGAACGTCGAGTCGAGCATTTATTGGAGAGGCGAAAGGCCAACGAGGACGATGGCAATCTGTTGAAGCAACTTCGCGACGAGCAGTCGAAAGTAAGTGTTCTCCTTTTTTCTCTCTTTGCATCAACGCTCTCTTAGCTTAAAAACTTTCAAATCGAAATGAACATTGAAGAAGTCATTCAGGACCAAAGCTACAAAGTGAGACGACGCTGCCGCTGCACCTACGAAAACGTAAATAACCTCTTTTCCATTTAAGGTGTTCAAAGAACGGTGTCGGGAAAAATATTAGTACAATTAAAGCTCAATATAGGCGGAATGTAGAAATAAAGTTGCGTATAAACGCGCCAAAAGTTGTGGCCGGAAACGTTTGCGTAACAGCGGCTGAATATCAATGGAAAAAGCATGAATGAAAATTAGAGTGCGTAAAAAAGGCTCTTCACCGTATGCAAATGAATAGGCACGTGATCAGCGGCAAGCCAGGCACTAAACGTTTGCAAACCGCTTCAAAGGAGATCAGCAGTTGGGGCGGAAGGAGAACGCCATTTAAGTGCAGCCTTTTAATTTACCATTTTTAGCCATATGTCGTTCGTTATGAATACGGCAACCAGAAAAGGCAGTCGGTTCAATTTTAGCGGTCCCTTTTGTCCGCAGTAGTGGCACGACGTCATTACGTCATAGAATTCGCTTCACGTTTGAGGAAGTTACTTATGGTAAGAAACGGTTGTGACGAATGCAAGCCACAACAGTGAATGCCAGTATGATGATGACGTCATGACTACAAGAAGAAAACACGTTCTCAGTAGGTCAACGAAGGCTGCTGCTGTCGCCCATTCAAAAATGCCAGCTGCCAATGCATTAAAAAGATCATCAATGGATGATTGATCTGCAGCGAAATACAACATGCATCATTGTCACGGCAGCGCCGCTTCATTCAAAAACTCCGCAAGTCATTCAGCTTTTTTTATCAATCAAAAAGGATTTCCAATTGTCATTCATTACAATGCTATTGCGTAAAACCACTAAGCACAAATTATTGATAAGTTTCCACAATTTTCCATATTTGGCTGATCGCTAAACGGTTCCCGGATGAAAGAAAGTTTACTTAGCGACTCTCTTTCAACTGTACCGGGAATAACTTTGCCACGATTGCAAAAGTGGCCAGAAGTGGGTAACTAAGAAAAAGGAGGCACAGTTGCGCTAACGAAGGAACTAAGCCTAACTACATTACTGCACAACGAGCTGGAAAACTAATCATTGCCTAAAGGAAGAAAAGGGGAATGTTATCTTCTTTGACTTGACGACACGCGCCTGACAAAGTGACCTCTTCACTGCCATGCCGTACTGTAGGTTGTATACTGGAATAAATGATGCACAGGTATTATCGGCGTGATTGAAATTGCACTTACTATTTGCCCGCAAACCTGAGAGTAATACTGGCACCAATTGGACCCTTCGGAAACGTTGTGCACTGACGCATATTGTGATAAATTCACTTTGACAAGACGGTTTAAATGACGTGCGTTTGCTTAAGCATTACGTGTCTTACTGTATGCTTGTCCAACATTTCCTCCCGTTGGCGGCATTGGTTGAGCTGCATATGCCGGCGCAGCCATAGGCGTAGGTAGGGGAACGGTATGCATATTTAAAACAGATGGAGCAGAAACGGGATAGTTGATAGGCGTAGGCTGATTCCCATTAACACCTACAAAACATTATGATGAATGAGAGTTGGAAGCCCCATTGAAACTTTCAACACCAACCGTGCGATGTCGTGTATTGGTATTGATAAATTGGCATACTGTAACTGGACATGTAGTACGCTTAAAACAAGATGTTCAGGTGTCATAAGCGTCAAAGCATCCATACCATCTTGTTGATGTGGACACATGTACAGATAAGGAAAGCTGGTCGTCGCAGTATTATACCACGGATGCGTAACTGAAACTAACTATTTACGAATATTTAAGCATATTTTTTAAAGAACCATTTGGGGCAGCCATCCCGACACCATTGGACACCATGGTTTGAAAACGTTGTTCAGTATAGACTACCTGCTGTTGTTTATGCATAGTGCTACTGGAATTTATGAATGGGCCCTGACGTGCATGCGCACCTGGAAAGCGTCATTGATTGGAAGCGTATAGTTTACTTTTACACAGCTACCATTGGGTCGCCTTCCTTTGGAAGAACTGCTGTAAGGGAAGTGCGCATTTTGATGGTTACGAGCCGGCATCCACTGCAACAGTTCGTTGCCACAGTTTTCTATGTCTTCCGGTTTAGTTTCAATACCTACAACGCATCATTCATTCATACGCTTTAGATATTGGAGAAATGTTCACAACGAATACTCACTCATATCCGTACTACCCAATGACTGTTGGGCAGTTTCGCTTTTCACGCATTCCCGCTCACTGTCATCATCCCTAAACGTAACATAACCTGAATGGTGCACCAATGGTCAGTAGTAGAAAGTAGTACGACGGCGGCGGCGGCGGTTCGTCGGGTGTATGAGGGCTTCTTATCCGACGACGAACTGTGTCTTGGCTACCTGCATTGCTGCAGTTATTCAAGCCATGTTGTCTGTCCGTTTTGCTGTTTTGGTCCTCAACTTTAGTTCCTTCATTAGACTGACATTCCGAATTAGCCAACGTTTTGGGACAGCGTTCAGCCACGTCGATCCTGAAAGTCCAAATTGTGTTTCAGTGAGGAAATCTCAGAATCTTGCAAGCTACATGGAAACACGACGTCTTATTTTTGCCAAAGCATATGACGGAGATCACACCATTTAAGGGAAAGTGTTAAAAGAGAAATTCGGGAAAACGAATACATACACGCTGGTGCCATTGACGGGCGCAACAGATTTCTGTTTGCGGAGTTTAGACAACCTGTCATCATGTGGTCCCTCACGCCGGCGTTTGACTCGCCCGCTCCTTGCGCTATTGTTTCCCATCTGATTTCGGGATTCACTGACACTGCAAGCAAGTATTTCACAGTTACGTGACGTTAACCAAAGTAAATCGAGAGTAGAGTTTTAAAAAACATTAATCTCTTTACAACTTACATCCTTGCCGCCTCAGCCATCAACGCATTTGTAGCAGGAGCTGTGCCACTAAAGTGAACGCGCATAACAATCAAAACTGCAAGACAAATATTACGTACGTCTGTAGGCTGCTGCTGTTGCTCCGTTGTTGCTGTTGAGCGTCTTCATATCTCTGAAGACAGATGTCCACATCACAGTCCCTCAACATGTCGACGAACCTGCAGATCAAATAAATTACAGACACTGCTCGAAATGTACAATGATGTACGCACATGTGCAAGCAAAAGGTAATGCACAATTCGTTCTGCAGTCGTCTTTCCTCTTCTGAAGCTGTTGGCGCACAGACGGGAGAGTTCATGGAGAACAGTGACGGATTTCGCCGCACCCTATATGGCAAAAATAGCGAACCACTTTAGCTCGCAAACTGAAAGACAAACAAGTACCTCCGCTGTATGTATCTGTACAGTGTATCTCGTTCTGTCAAAATTTCAACGCTATACATGCCCGGCATGCTCATTTTCGCGAAAGCTGGCTTTTCAATTGTTCAGGAGCGGCAAGCGCGAAGAACTGTCGACAAGAAGACGTAAGCGAAAGCTGTCAGAACTTGGAGACAGCCGCAAAGTCACGAGACTACAAAACTAATGCCCGGTTACAGTAGGTAAATGATGCTCATGTCTTACCTGCAAACACTTTAGAGTTGAGAGCGCTGGTAGCGGAATAAAATTAATTATCCCTGTTTTAGCGCTAGTAGACTGCAGTTTAAAAATTTTTGGGAATTCTTTAAAAAAGTCGCTTGAACTTAGATATTAACTTGTCGAATGGGATCGTCGAAATTGTTCCCGTGATTAGGGAGCTTCCGAGTTGTTCGTGATCCCTCCTGAAAACGCATAATGCGTTAGCTGGAAAGTGGCGATGAGACTGTCAATATTTTAAAATCAGAAAGGTGGCCATCAATTAAAAGCAAAGCGCGTAGGCAATCGTAAGCAACGAAATTCGCTTTGGGCACGCCATAACCTTACGGAAATTGGTCGGTGAGAGTCCGAGTGATTCCACTACGAAATAATTAAGTAGATTTCCCTTAAGGATTTTGTTCGCAAAATGAGCAAAGCCATTGGCTGCTCGCTTGTTTTGTTTTTATTTTTGCTTCTGCCTTTCGTCGCTTTGCTCATTTATCCATTCCTTCAACGATTGTATTGCACTGCGTATGGGCGGATCCAACATGTCACCTGCATAGCTTCTTCCTACTTTCTCTATTGATGCACAATATTGACGTTTAGCAAAATATTGAGCTTCATGAATGAGTATAGTGCATTGAGAGTGCTTTTTATTCTACTTCCGCTCTGTGCAACCTGCATATCGACGAAATTGCAAGTTGAAGCCTGAAAACAGTTAAGTCTGTAATTTTAAAAAAAACTATAAACTATATTTCGGCCGTTAAAAATCGTCCTACCTTTAGAGGCGGATTACAGAGTGGATAAATTGCAGGTCAACCGTCGTCGTGCTCGTCCATATTTCGAAATTTTAAGTCGCCGTTTCAGGTTAACCCGATCACATGACGTAAACGTTGTTCAAATCTGCCCTGGAATCTACAGTACGATAAGTGAATGCAGGTAAATAGTGGGGTGCTTTAACTTGCCGTTTCTCACCTTCCTCTACTGGAGACGATGAGTCGGCGGCACCTAAGCGTCAGCCGAAAGTGGATTCCCGTTTGACTAATAGAACTCTTTGACCAATAGGAGCCATCACAGGATTATATTCCCCCCAACTTCCAAGTTCGGCCAATTATAGCCGATTAAAAAATGACTGCTATTGTCCTGTAGTCAATTTTATTTTTTTACTCGTATATGTCGTGCACTGATATGCTGCGTAAATAGTTTTATGAAATACAGAGCAAGTGCTGAATCATGCCGAAGTCGTCTTTGGAATGTACAGTACACTAATTGAATGCAGGTGAATCTGAAAATGTGATTTCCTCTTGATCACGTTTTGTCCATGACGCCTACGCTTAGGTTCGAATGGAGTCGCGCATGGCCAACAGGAGACTGTGGCGAATGCCAGTTACCAGCTGCCGCACCCAGGCTTGTTTTGGTCGCGCGGGAGTTTATTTTCAGCTGATGCTTTGGTTACTTGCACTCGTCGTGATCAACAGGTGGCCTTGATCAATGGGAACTAAATCTGTCCCGTAGTTTCAACTGTGTTACAGGGGTGGTATTGGTTTATAATTTTTTTGTCTTTCTATTTATTTTCTCACAAACAGCCTATCGTCTCCCATCATGATAATTGAGGTTTCTTTGAAAATGTGTGCGAAAGATATGAATGCAAAGGCTTGTGCCTTCACATCTTTATCCGCAGCAATATCCGTTTGTTACCATGAAACTTACTTGTTCGAAATTACGAAAAATAATACGATTTTCAGGTTTGCTGCCTACCGTATCTATTGAAGAGAGCGGAAGGATAGCGCTGAATTTCCTTGGCCATTCTTTTCCCCGCCCCGCTGACACTTAGGAAAGAGAAGCAAGACGGTCGGGGCGATAGAGCAGCGTGCAAATTTCCTTACAGCGGATACGCAGGTTGCTTTTGCATTTTTGCTGTTTGAAATGTTTTCAGGTTCATTTGCTACAGTCAGTTTTCGTGTTCTGTTTCTCGCGCGCTCGAGAAGGACTCCTCAAGAAGGAATCGCTTTTCGGTAATGTCAAAGAAGACGAAATCGTGAGCAACGCTAGCAAGCGTTGTTCCCAAAATGGCAAAAGCTCTCTGCGGCGGTGAGGATTTCTGGAATCACGTTCAGTTGAAGTAAAGTTAATAATGCTTCAGGATTTGAGGTAAACTTGTTAGTGCGCACTCGCTGTCCTGCGGCAGACAAATCTGGTCAGCATTATGACGTAAGGCGCAAATTTATGCGAAATATATTTGGGTATCTTGCAGGAACTTCTTTAATCAGATAGCTGACGGCCTCGTGTAACCGCTTTTCTTTCTGTGGTTAAACAGTGTATGAATTATAATTGTATGAACTACAACGTTAACGTATGTCTTCGTATTGCAGCGAGCGGCAATGGCTAATTTCCATATATGACCAATGCGCAACCCTCAATTGACAGATTGCCTGCAGTTACTCTTTTTCCAGCCATCTGTGGTCGTCTTGTCTGTCTATGCTGCCGCAATGAATGAAGAATCGCCCAGGAATGGGGCACGCTGGCTAGGTGGCGATAGCTGACGTCACGCTTAATTAATCATCTTTCCTGTCGATCTTCGGATAGATGTAATTCAATTCACATTTTATGCTCCGCCTTTTCATTCACCTGTAGACGCGCGTAGATACAGTGAAATTGTTTCCCGCCAAAAGTAGGACGACACGTAGCAGGCGATTGGTCAGTCGGTGCGTTGGGTGGTCATTGATCATCGCTGCCGTTGTGGTACTCACGTCAAGAGTTCTTCGAAGCTCTTTTTCATTCTTAAGTAATGGTTGAAGGAGCCCGCTTTTGAAATCGATCTATATTGCGCTTGGAAGAAGCGCAAGTAATGTAGTAATCGCACCTTAGGAATGGTCATTGCTTTTCGTCGGAACGTATGTCGTTTTCACTTATAAGTGCCGCCTGTTGTTAACCGCTTCCGCTTGCGTCCTGCGAGCTAAGCGAATTTTGAAAACTGCATCTTATTGATTAGCATCCCGGCTGTTCGGCTGAGCGCAAATGTCGCTTTGCCGGAACCCTCCTTTGGGAGCATTGATTTTGAACGCCTATTCTGTTTGGCACGCGTAAGCAGTAGCTATGGTGCGCAGCGTTGACGATTTGCACTACGCCATACGACGAGGAAAAATCGAGCAGGTTCGCAATTTTACTTTTTCTCGCCGGCGTCGATGTAAACATTTGAAATTTGAATCTTGGAGCATTGCCAACTTTTCTAATCGACGCTGCCCCGCAGCGTCCCGTAAAATTTGCATTTTTTCGAAATAAGAGACCTTCATTGGTCCTCCTCGGTTAGTTAGATGATTGGTCCTTTGTCTGCGGCGTTGTGTATTGGTCATTTTTACCTTCCCTGTTTTTCAGGTAAAGATAGCTATTGAAGCCCCGTCGGTGCTAAGGTCGCAAAGATGCCTACGAACGGCACTAAGCCTGGCGGTTCAATGCGGCAAAGAAGAAGTTGTCAAACTGTTGTTGCAAAGTGGAGCCGACGCCAACCAGGTGAGCCACGACGAGTTCAGATTGCCGTTAGCGCCTTTGTTGGTCGCCTGTCGTTTGGGCAAGGTGGCAATTGCTCGCCTTCTGCTGGAAAATGGGGCATCGCCCGATTCGACCGACTGCTTTGGACATTCGGCCCTTTGGATAGCTACAAAAGCTCGTTGCCCCGAGCTGCTTAGGCTTCTTATTGAGCACAGCGCCAATTTGACGGCTTGCAGTTCAAATTGGAAAAATTGCCCCCTCTACTACGCCTCCAGACATGCGCCTCGTCGCGGCCTCGCTGAGCTGCTTATTTACCATGGTTACATGTCAAGCTACGAGGACGAAGATGGTTTGGACGCCCTAAGTTGGAGTATGCAAAATGGCCAGTTGCAGCTAAGTATAATGATCGTCCAAGCGGGGCTTCCGATCTCTAAAACGCACCGGCGGATATTCGCTGCCGCTTCCTTTACCGCTGAGCAACGCTTGCTGCTTTTATCGTTGGAACAGAGCGACATTGATCTCCTGCGTTCGTTGATCGAACGAGAAACTGCGCTGCCCTCGTTGAGAAGCTTGGCAAGACAGGTGGTCAGGGCGGTTTGTTTGGACTTCACAGCCGGAACGACCATCCAACCGGTCGTCATGAAGCTTCCAATTCCAGATTCGCTGAAACGCTTTTTGCTGTGTGGTTAGAGATGGTAGAACGGTTGCAACAGTACTTCTACTTAAAGTTGTAATTTCAAAAGAGCTACTGCGTGCTCGATGTTCCTGCTGCTGACTTTGCTATTGGAAAAGGCGATGGATAACAGTAGCACGAGTCGCTTAATACGCACTCCAGCCATTGCAGCAGCTTTCAAGTGAACGCTGACGGAAGCCGCCGCCGTTGAATCGCGCTTTTCCGGATAGACTGAAAAACATATGCAAATGTTGTCAAAGGCGCGTAGCTCGTTTCTGTTTGCGAAACAAACTGACCAATTACCATCTTAAAGCGGGAGTACGAACAGCTCAGTTTTCTTCGGCAAAAGCGAGGCGATAAAGCGACCTTTGAAACTGCCGCTTCTTGAAAGCGCTTTTGAGAGCATTCTTAGGCGAACTTTTTTTGTCGGCTACAATAGGCGGCGCACTTCCCAATCGCCTTTGACGCAAGTTATCCGGGCCTACTTTACCCTCTGGCTTTGGTTCAATGTTTAAATTTCCGCAGCGCTCCGTTAGGCGACTGCGACGCACATTATGCAAATTTTTACGAAGAACGCTAAGCCGACTTCGGCGTCCGTTCGAATTTGAATTTTCAAATTGGCGACGCGTTCGTATGCAAATTTTTGCAACTGTCTCGAACGGCGTCCTTGGCAGCCGGCCAAGTTTGAATTTTTCAACTGCCCACGTCGTTTAAACTGGACTTAAACGCAAGACGAAAGGTTTACATGTAAACAAATTCCTTTCGCGCCTAGTGGAATAAGCTCTGCTCCACTTTCTGAGAATGACCAGAAAAAGAAGTTGCAAACGTCCTTTAAGCGCGTCCAGAAGTCTGAAGGAAAAAGTTGGCTACCCGCCAATACCGCACACTGCCAAATTTAATACAATCAGGCTCCCACTTAATTTTTTTTAAATCTCCGAAAGCAGATATTGTTGCAATGTGCTTATGAATACAAGAATAAATTGGAGCGCGCCCTAACTGAGCAGCGTAAATTGCTGTCAATCAAAATGAACTGTTCGGTTGGAAAAAGTAGGACAAAAGCAATTATCATGCATGATAGAGTCATTCGTTGCGCTGTCCTAAAATTCGAATGTCAATTGACATCTTCGAGACTACGAGAAACCCGCTATCGTCCTACTTGTCCCATTCACCGCTGCGGTGATGAATGAAAAAACTGAACACAGACAGATCAACTTCAAAAAATGACTTGAAAACAACCTTCCCTAATTTTAACGAACCCCCATGAATGGAAGCTCAGCCTTATTGCTGTTAATGGAATCTGTGTGCGCACGCGACACCTCCGCAGAACGTAATGTTAAAGGTGACTGTGTGTTACGCCATCCACCGACCCGTCTGATAATTTCTGTTGGCATTTTGCCAATGGAGACAGACGTGCAACCACATGACAAGAATGGTAAACAGCTTACTTAGTTGTCGCGTAGTACGTACCGAAATACTCATTCTTGTCCACTTGTGAATTACGTAGTAATTTCTGCTTAATTGTCATAGTCGCTGCTAGCGCTGCTTAGGAGCGGTTTCTGTCCCCAAAAAGGTTGTCTTGAAAATTTTCGATCGGTCCTCGTTCAGCCTTAAGACGGTGAATTGTTCAGCGCAACCGTACGCTGAGTAGTAGCCACTTAAATGCAAATGAAGGCGCGGTCGTCCAAACCTTAAATGGAAGTTGAAGGCTTAGGCTGCAATAGTAAAAGCGTAAAAATTTCCATGAAAAAAATCAACACAAGAAGAATCAATGAACAAATATGGCGCAAAGCGTGCGGCAAACTTACCTAGCGGAGCTGAGGCATTTGCATGAACGAAGCTGCGTGACGCTAGCTGAATGAAGCGTATTTATTTTACGCACTCTGCATGCGCGCATATGCGAACCAGCGTCGACGAAAGTAACACACAGATTTATGCAATCAAAGGAGCAAACGTGCATGACTATGCTAACCAGCGACTTTAAGGAGACAGAGAGAAAGTGTTAAATGTTTATGCATTGACGACATGCGTCCTGTCGGGCGAACATTCGAAAAAAAGAAGCACGTTCATTATTCCCTAACAGTTACAGCCCTGAGATGGCTTGTTTCTGTTGGCCGGCATGTCAGTCAGCCGCGTGCCTTTCGTTTGGGCCATGGCCGAATCCGAGTCCAATGATTCTGCCATTTTTTCGCAAATAATGTCTACCAAACGCTCGAAGACCGCTTTGACGTGGACGTTCTCTTTTGCTGACGCTTCAAAGAATTCCAAACCTGAACATCAACTCATTTGCATACGAGTAAACTGCAGACTAACAACTGGATGGACGCGTTTGGGGACCATCATGCGCGTACGTGCATTTACCTAGTTGGTCGGCGAGCTGCTTTCCTCGTTCAAACGACACGACGCGTTCGTCCTCCATGTCGCATTTGTTGCCCACAAGGACCACCTGAGCGTTGTCCCACGAATAGGTTTTAATTTGCGTACACCTTAAAGCATTTAATATTTTACTTTGAAAAGTTTCGTTCCAGCAAATCGCCCTCTGACCAATCTTGCACACTGTTGAACGACTCTTCGTTGGTTATATCGTACATTAGGATAAAGCCCATTGCACCTCGATAGTAAGCGGTCGTAATGGTACGGTAGCGTTCCTGACCAGCTGTATCCTGAACATCATTTATATTGAGCTACAGTTGAACATTGCGGCGCGCACGCGCGCCTTCTCGGACGATGCGCATTTGCGTAGACTTACCCAAATTTGCAACTTGACGCGCTTGTCGCCTCGAAAGACCGTTTTCACCTTAAAATCAATGCCAACGGTGGAAACGAACGCCGACGTGAACGAGTCGTCGCAGTAGCGAAAGAGGAAGGACGTTTTGCCGACGCTGCTATTGCCGATGATCAAAATTTTGAACATATAATCGAAGTTCAAGTCGCTTCCGCCGTCTCGCTGTTGGTACATTTGAGCCATCTGAAAAGCAACGAAACGTCGTCAGACGAGATCGACACTCTGCGCTTTTCCCCTCTTTTTCCCTATTTGGAAAATAGAACTTTCCCCTCTCAGCCACGCTTGTTCAAACAGAAAGAAAGAACGTCCGCCATTGCCTACCAGCTGCTCTTACGTAAAACGCAATGTCTTAAAGTCCGACTGGGCTATCCGTCACGCAATCCAAAGCTAAAGATGGCAATCGCGCATGCGCACCAACGGGGACAACTATGCGTTCGCAAAGACGGAGTAAAAAAATGTAAAAAAGAAGACTAAACAATGACATTCACCCGATGTTGTCTAGTGGCGCCACCTATAAAAGGGCTCTTAAAATAATTCGACAGTCTTCTGGACTGGAGCTGCTCGGATGGCATGAAGCAGCTTTGCAAAGAAAACGATGGCTGCAAGGAAGCACAAGCGCACACGTATGGGCATGCAAAGCCGCCGAATGACTTAGCGCAAGCAAGCTCAGCTCAAAAGACTATGGTCGACCCGA
Organism: Trichuris suis; assembly: GCA_000797535.1. Taxonomy (NCBI): domain Eukaryota; kingdom Metazoa; phylum Nematoda; class Enoplea; order Trichinellida; family Trichuridae; genus Trichuris; species Trichuris suis. The sequence continues at coordinate 1,288,960 of KN538385.1, read as the reverse complement.
GGCGAATAAGATCACGTGATTAGCTAGTTAAAGCCCATATTGTACTTTTGAAAGAGGCGCATCGCGCTCAAAGGAAATTCTCCCGCTTTGCAATAATAACAACTTACCGCCACGCGAGTTAACTTATGAACGAGTATGAGTTATTCAGACAATAGATGGCGCAATTATCGATTTTTTGGCCAATCACCATTGATCTGCGGCCGACTGCATAACCCTACACGGCAGAAGCGAGTTGCATAAAATGCACAACATTGGCTGCTTCGGAACATAGGTGCCCACCAACGGTTATTGACACAGTTGTGACTGAGGACAGATGTTGTAGGCGAAACGCATTGAAGCGTACACAAAGAAGGCTGAATCGAAGGCGGTTGAATAATGGAGCAAACAGTGCTTACAGGGGACAGACGATTGACGCGGGATGGTCATCCACGGGGACCAATCGACGAGGGGAGGTAAGCACCAAATATGGGCAAGAAAAAATGCATTGCAAAACAACGGCAGTCGAAGCAACGACCGCCGATTGGTCAACAAACGCGAAGCGAAATGGAAAAGCAAATACCGCTTCTATTTGCATAAGTTGACGTCGAGTCTGCTGCTCGCAGAAGAAGCTCGGATCAACCATTTTGCCAGCAAAAGAGCCTTAACTAAGAAACGGCAGCGGCGGAGGCGAACGATTGCGAAGAAGAAGAAGTGGACAACCGAATGGCCAAAGAGCGGCGGAGCGGCTCATCGCCGCAAGTAAATAATCGCAACACAACAATCAGAATGCAAATCACCTTGGCGAGACGTAAACGCGCACTGCCAGTCAACGCGTACGAAAAATGCGTCAAATTCAAGTGCTCGACTTTTACATCCTCCAAAATGATCACTTCTTAATTAATATGCAGCGTGCGCTTTCCTATATGTACCTGCATTCCTTTTTAACAACAGTGATATACGGTAGGAGATCTCATAGCGCGCACAGAGGCACTTGGAAAGTTCTAGGAAGTATAGGCAAAGTCGAAAGAGGAGACGCCGACCATCGCGTTCCGATCATCTCATTTCACAAGTGACCAACAAAGTTGAATATCTATTCGTAATTTGCATAAAGTTGAAAGCCCAACAATGGACTTCCGGTTTTCCAATCGACCGGATGTCAACGTGCAGAGGCGTCAATCGCGTCACGCAGAATCAATGCGCTTCAAAGGAGTTTGAGGCGACGATGATGATGTCATCGCCAAGTTGAAATGCCCATTGTGTCCACCAATGGACGTCCGCCTCGGTGGCGCCTAATTGCCCAGTTTTGGTCGATCGATGCGGCGCGCGCCGTGTTGGCTAACAAAAATCTAAGACGATACACATCAATCCCGGAAAGGTCACGTGATTTTTTTTGCCTCGAGACCATACTTAACATTTTTTTACCTCCGCTCCTGAAATGGCGTTGCGTACGCAACTTTAACTTTGTCCAATGGATGAACGACAAAGGCAGAGTCGACTGACTGTCGCTGTACTCTTTTTAAAGAAGCTGACTTTAGCCGACTTAAACAAGTGACAGCCAAATCAATGCCCAATAATGCATTCGTGAAAAGGCGGCTCATTGGGCGTCGTCCAACCGCTGTTGTTCGACAACGGTCGTTGTACTGAGCCGCTTTAGGAGGCAAGTTTTTAGACAAATACGCCAAATGCATGCAAATTTTGAATAGAGACGCCAACTGCCCCATTGTCACAAGTGGGCAAAATGCAAATTAATTTTTTTAAAGCCGCAGCTTAGAGTTGAGAGTAAGCAAAATGGGCCAACCGACTTTGACCACCTTAAAAGGAATTGGCCGTTTAGCGAAACTGGCAATCTCCACCGCCAATATCCCGTCACCGACAAACTCCTGAATGTAAAAGGCTGACGCGAACCAGTTTAACGACATCTTTGCTGCCCTAATATGGCAACGCTGAGCAAATAGGAGCAGAAATCAATGGCGAATACATTCGCACCGAAAAGAGCGTTTCGACTTGCAATGGCATAAGCTATTTGTCAAATTATTTCCATTCATTATTCTTACCTTTTGTCCGGACGCGCAATGGATGTACACTTTAAAGCAAAAGGGTCAACGTGATAGCGAACCAACGCCTAATCACAACAGAGCCCTCAATCTCCTTCTCTTCTAACACTTTGCTACGCACATGCGTCTATGTGTGTCTGTGTCTAAGCTGCTCAATAATATCTGCTCCGTAAAAGGCACAGCTAATCGATACGTGCTTGCTGATCACAAGTCAATTGAACCTGCAAGCTGCCTACCGTATCTATCAATCACAAATGCTCAATGAACACTAGAGAATGCATAGATAAATGTCTAATTTAAATATCCGTTAGGAGATAACGAATTTTGGCAAAGAACTTACTACGTGTAAGCAACCCGAAAAATTCATCAATTGGGCGCACTTTTTCGTCGACTACGAAAACTAGCAGACTCATTCATAAATTTCCAACCTACGTAACACGATGACGACGCACTGGCGAGGGCGCCACGCGCTTGGACTCAAGTTGGTCATAGGAGGAATTGTTGTTGTTTAACTTTTTTAAAATCAATTTTTCCTATTCTTACGTCAGCTTTGGAATGACCGATTGGGCGCCAAATAGAGACGGAGAGACTCAATGACGAACGAAAGCTTCATTGAAGAAGTTGTCTGAATGAATGAACAGAAGGACGTTTTGTTGCTCAATGCACCGTACGGAAATGCTAATCACCTCTTCAATCTGCCAATAGGGATAAATTGAAAAAGACAGCTTTGCCTACATTTAGCAATACTGAAGCGCGTCCGAAGGAATGTTTGTAATGCGCATCTGCGATCAAAGCTTGCGGACATTGGTCAATATGCTGTAAGCAAAAAATCGTTTAAATGGCCATGCTTAGATTCATAGTAAGCAAATCAATGTTGCTGAACATAATAATAAACATATCGAGTAAAACAGCAGCATACAATTTTAAAATAGTTAATACGCTATACGTAATAGTGTTAAATTTGCATATCAACAAATGGAAGATAGTATGAACATAATGCGCTTTAACTGGCGTCAAATACAGCGCGGCAGTAATGGTATTATTAGTATTGATCTTATAAAGCTGATGAATGGCCAGGATACGTCACAGCGTATATATAATCAAAGTGGGTGTAGGTGCAATGTGGAATTAGGATCAGCGAATAAGGTTAAGGATTGGGCTTCACTTTTTGGCGTGCCGTCTCCGTGCTTCAGTTTTACCCGTTTTCGCTACGGGTAATAACAAAGACGAGTTAAAGGAAAACTAAACTATACTATAGAGGCATTAAGAGACAACCAGTAGCAACAGTCATACTGTATAACTTAAATCACGCAATAATAGGATGTCGTAGAGTGCAGGGAAAGCGTACTTGCGTTTTTTGTCATTGAAAAAAAAGAAAACAATACTCTTCTCAACGCATTTGTAAAATCGTAAACTTGAAAACCTCATTGCATAAATCGCATTTTGAATGTTCCTTCCGTGACAAGAGAACAGAAATTTGAATTTTGGAAAAGAGAGTCAATTTCCCGCGGATTTTGCGTATTACAGCGCTCGCAGGATTGCCCACGTGAACCGCGCGTGTAAGCGTACCCGGTTGCCAGAAAGTAAAACGGGAATCCTTACTTCACCTGAACATAAAGACCATCTACAGTAGCTGTTGATACAATGCGTTACGCACATCGTAATTCATCCGTCTCCTGGTTCTCAGGGCTCGAAATTATGTGTAAGCACCTACGAATACGCTTACGTATATAACCCCTTAACTCCAGAAGACATATGCTTACATGCACCTTGTAAAATACCATAAAAAGCCTTACCGTAAGCATCACTTTCCTCCGCGGACTTGAACGCTTCAAGCATAGCGCCTGAAAATGAACTGCAATCAAGAACGCTTCAGAGTTAATGGGAGAACCGTACCTTCGCGCCAAAAATATCCGAGTTAAAAGTTGGAAGTCTTCATAGCTCCAAAAGGGCCTAAAAAAGAGGGCTGTTAAATTTCGCACAAGTTGAATCAAACGGCAAAAGTGACTAACCGGTGGGGTGGTAAGCAGTCGGCGGTTCGCAGAAACAAAGAATGGCGCCACGGATGGCCAGCTGGAAAAGCTCTTCGCGCAAGGGCGGCCAACGTTCGATCGAATAGAAAACTTCGTTGCATCTTGGACAAACGACAATCATTACGTTAATTAAATTTTAAACAGAATACAACAAAGAAGAATAAAGGCAATAACGGTTGTTGCGTGAATTTGTTTACCTTTTCATGATTTTTCGCGTAATTTCGCAATTACGGTAGGGAATGCAGGTTTGCTTAAGCTTAAATTCCAATTTCCGTCTAGCCACAGCTACGGCTAAGGAAATTCTTTTAGTAGAATTGCAATTATTTGCTTTTTTCGCTTAAGTCAGCTTTACGCCTTCATAGGCGTTTTCAAGCACTTACGACCCCTCTCTGTGCTTGGAACCTGAGTGCGTCCCTACTGTACGCAAGTGATACTGTGCTGAAGTCATTTTAAATGTTTGCCTGCGTTCTGTTGGCTATTTTAGCCGATGTTGGGTGCGTTTCCGTTTGCCAACGTTTGCTGGCGGTTGCCTCGAGTTTGCATAGGTTTTGTTTAAGCGCCTTTAGCGCTTCGGTTTTGTGCAACGGCATTTTGGAGCGATAGCTTTGGAGCGCGATGGTTGTTCGGTTTGCAGCTTGCTCGAAAAGTGGTTTTTTCTTTTTGCAGAACTTGTTGGCCATAGACGGGTAATTCAAACGGTCCGATTGTTGCTTCGTTGACGGACATGCCAGTAAGTTCGGACGGAAACGGCAGGGAAAGTCTGCGTACGCGCTTTCTGCGCTTTTTTCACTTGAAGAACTCGGGTGGTGGACAGCAGCAGTCGTCTCTGCCCTCGTTGACGGCATCGCAAAGAGCTTTCGTACATCAGTTCATTATGAAGAATTTGGCTGCCACAACGGATCCTATGGACCGTCTGTTCATGCTGAAAAGTTTGCTACCAATGTTGGGCGATTTTAAATTGGAAAGCGGTGCCGTCGAGGCTTTGTGGTTCTGTGTTCGCGACCTGTTGGCCAACGAGTCAATGCGTCAGCATCACGCCATTTTGGTCGACTTTCTTGCTGTACTATGCTCAAGTCAGTATCCCCGTTTGGGCGTTTGTCGCGTAGCCATTTTGGCCATCCTAATTCATCCGGAGACGTTCCTATGCGATGTTGGTAAGCTGCTCACTTTGCTCTATGCCGCTACGGACGGTGGTCGAGGCGCGGAAAATTTTGAAGACAAAGTTGGCGACGTGCTCGTTGGTTTTGTAAAGTTGTTGCCGGGAATTCGTTCTTGCCAGGAAAAGTTTTTAAACTTAGCCGAAGTGGCGGTCAAATTTCAGGCCGCCCATTTGGGTGACGCCAAGCTCAGGTCGTTGATTGAACACGTATGCTTTGCCGCCGGCGATCGCAAGTCGACCGTCCATTGCGTCCATCTATGCTTGGACGTCTTCGAGGTAATCCTATGCTACAGCTTTTGGCCGGAAGGTACACTTCAACGTGTGGTCATCCTATTATGCTCTTTGGTCAATCGTAAAGACTGCTGCCAAAAGGCGTGGACAGTGGCGCGCAATTTACTATGTAGCGACCACGGCAATGCCATCATTTGTTACGTATGCAAAGTTGTCAAGGTAATACGGTGCTCTTTTGCTCTTCTATGTGCAGGTAGGTTAATTTTTAGGAAGGCTTAGCGCGCCAAGACGAAATGCTTGTACGGGGCGCTATCTTCACCGTCGGTATGGCTTTATGGGGTTCGCAAAAAGTTGAAACGTTGAGCGTTAGTCCAACGGCCATTCTGCCGTCGTTACGTTCCGCTATGGAGATCAATAGTCCCTACGTAGTATTCGAGGTATCCTTGTCGATGCAACGTTTGGTGAGAAAGTATGGTCGCAGTTTGGAAATGCTGACGTGGAGTTCGATCATTGATCTCCTATGGCAAGTCTATCAATGGTTGGAACAGTACAATGAGGCGTTGGCGGTCACCGAGCAAAGCGTAGTTGTACCAGCCAAATTGGGGCCCAAAAAGAGCAGCATCCGATCCTGCTTTCAATCGACGTTGAACACCATAGAGCACTTTATAAATACGAAAGTTTACAATGGTCCAATGGAACCGTACTTTTCGCTCATTGAACGATGTGCCATCATTAGGTCGGAAAAGTCATTAATCCGTCTATTGTCCTATCGTCAGCAGATGTTGCTTTCATTGACCACCGATTGGCCGACGGCCGTGTCTCGCCTTGTTGAGGTGTTCTTCTTTGGCGAACTGCGAGCGAACATACGCAACAGCGCCCTACGGGCCTTTCAAGAAATTTTACGCTACTACGCAAGTCTTTATCCGGACGTCATTGTTCATCCAATTGTCTCCTCATTGATAAGCAGTATTCTGAATGAAACGGACGGCGACGTGGTGTTAGCGATGGCCGACTTAATGAACTCGGTGGTGACCATCGATACGGACGACAATTATTTGGCCGAAGTTATGGGCGTCCAAGAGAAGTTCATTTGCGACTGTCTGCGCAGTTATGGTTATCGTAAGTTGATTGACTTGGAGGACGCTTGCAATGCGGCCGGAAATGTTAGACACGTTTTGCTGGGCCTTCTTGACGTTCTAAAGGCCAAGTGGACAACCGGCGAACCATTGGTGGTCATAAAAATGTTGGCCATTCTGATCGAAAGTCTCGCCATTCAGTACGACGCGTAAGTGTTCATTCATCTAGCTTTGGCCGTAGTATGAATGAAAAAAAGAAACGGCAAGGCGCAATGTCTTGCTAAGATAAGTTTAAATAGGGTCAATGGTTACACCTGTGCGCGCTGATAAGCGACATCAATCAGTGGGCTAATTTGCATACGTTCGAACTTGTGCGTCTTTTATCGTAAAGGTTTGGGCGCTTTTGCGTCGAAGTAAGAGTTCACCTTTGTAAGTTGTTCGTCATTCATTTATTTCTATTAATCATTCATTCATCATTTGCCTACTCGGCAAGCGTCAAAGTGACAGCGAACATATTCAGGTTCGCCTCAAAGCGTTGAGCGTCAAGAAGAGAATAGCTTTCATTAAGCTTGGTTTTGGGTGGCTTTTTTCGGTTTGCTTACTACGAAAGACGGCGAGTAGTCATTGAAGGCGATCGCGTAATTCATTCATTCTTTTTACTCATTGGAGTAAAAAGAATGAATCAATCACGCAATCGCCTTCATTAAGTTTGGTTTTGGGTGGCTTCTGCCGGTTTGCTTACTACGAAAGACAAAGAGTAGTCATTGAAGGCGATCGCGTAATTCATTCATTCATTCTTTTTACTTCATTGAGTAAAAAGAATGAATGAATTACGCGATCGCCTTCTTTCGCGTGCTTGCAGCATCAATAGATGTTTGCTTTCTTGTTCATTCATTTTTCTTCGCCTAACACAAACAGCGTCGCGAAGTGCGACAAGCAACGTCCTGTGTTGGTTAACCACTTTCAATGGATAAAACATTTCATCTTATCTTGTTTACGCTCCAATCGCCCCCTATTGGCTATTTCCTTCCTTTGAATTGAGTTAAGCTTTTGTCGGCAAATAGCTTTGACGAATTTTGCATTTCTAATCGCTTCTCCGAGTAATCCTTTTGTTTCCCTCTCACTATTCACTTTGACGAAATGGAGGCAGTAGAAAAAACTCCTTTTAAGGTTTTATTCAATTTAAAAATTGGAAAAGACGCAACAGAGCGAACTTGCGGGTAAGATTTGCATAACTGATTTGCATATTATTATTATTATTATTATTAAAAAATGATAGCCATTTTAGGCCCCAGCATACTTAAGCGTTTAATAGTCGTTAGGGAAGCGAGTTGATTGGTCAATTTTTTCTTCCTTGCAGAGGGCTGACGGAAATACCTTTTGGCGACTGTCGCGTTTTGGTGATAAAGTTTTTGCTCAGTTTGCGAGCTCATCCGATAAGTCATCGTTTGGCCTACGTTGAAAATGGTACGGAGAAGATGCTGGTCAATGCGCACATAGTTTGCGAGGAGCTCATCTCCCGAGAATTGACCGAATACAATTCGGACGCCGACGGGGCAACGATGCGTTGCAAAGGGATGACGGATGTTTGTCAACAATTTTCCGTTCAAAGCATTTGGCCCGTTTTGCTCGACTGCGTACGCAAGGAGCGCTATCGACCCGCCTTGAAGCGACTGCTTTCCAATTTGGGCCCATTTTTACGAAGCAGACCATTGATGCTCACCTATGGCCATGGCGTCGAACAGTTGTGCGTCGAATTGCTTGGCTTGGTTGACGATGGCGTCAAAACGGCGGCAACGCTTCTTCCGTCCAACACGTTGGACAGTTGCTCTACGAGCAGCGAGCTGAACGAGCTCGTTTATCCAATCTTCGGTGAACTGTTGGCCTACGCGGAATTTTTGTCCGCCAATGCGTTGCGCAGAATGGCCGTCGCCATTCAAAGCGGTATCAAAAGTCCAAAATCCATACAAGCTTTGATGGCCATTACGCATTGTTTCGTGCGTATACCGCACGTTGTTCTTCCAATGGCGGCAAAATTGATCTCACAACTTTACGAATTGCCATATTCGCCAACGATGGCCATATGCGTGTTGGAGTTGCTTTGCCAATTGCGCATTACTCCAATGTTGGTGCAGCGATTTACGGCCAAGCAGTTCAAGCGTGTTTTAACAATCGCCTGCATATGCTTGAATCCATTCCGTTTTACCAGCTTTATCGTTGCCCGAGCTTTTCGGGCGTTGCTCAGTTGGTTCAGCAGCGCTCCGCCGTCCATGAGACCATCGTTGGCCAATAGTGTGTTGGCCAAATTGCGCTCAATGGCCCTACCGGAGTGCGGCGGGCGAAACTTCCAACCGTCTACCTCAGATTTGCGTACATTGTTCTTCGAAATACTGGTCACCGTAAGCTCGTTGCTTTTCCATTGTTCCTACGTTCCGCCTACGTTCGACACCTCCTCCAACTCGTTGGCAAAGCTCGAAAGCTTTAGCCGACTGGGCACTGTCCATTGGTGCGTCGAAAGCCGTATAGTATCTGTCTCGTTGCTTTATCCAAAGAACCTTACTCAAAGCATACATGATCATGGCATAGCCAACGATCCATTGAATCTAGTTGCTCCGCTAACAAGACGACAAAGGCGACGACAACGCCATCTATCCGTTGGGTGCCTTGAAGGGAAGATGCTTGAGACAAAGGTGACGACGTCAAAAGATGACGCATTTATATCCGACGTCTTTTATTTGACCAAAGAAGGAGACGAACCTAAGAAGCCGTTGTTCGATGTTGGCCACGACGAGTCGTCGTCGTCGTCGTCACCTTTGGCATTGCAACCGTACATTGGTCACTTTGAACTGGTGGTAAGAAATTGTTCGGAAAAGAAAGTATGGTGGTTCTGTTCAGCCAACGCCGACCAAAAGGGTGCCATTTTGTCGCAGCTTTTTACCAATTACAATGCGGCCAATTCGTTTGTCAATTTATCGACCGATATGCTTTCCAACGGTTCAACATTCGGCGATGACTCACTTTGGGCGGCTAAAGCGAGTAGGTCGACGACGAATTTGAATTCGACCTCAGAAGGCGGCAATTGGCGTCCGGACGCAACGTCCGCTTTGATCGAGCTTTTTGGCGACTGTATACTTGGTCACTTGACGAACCCATGCGATCACCGACCGGTCTTTCCGTTTGTTGATAGCGAGGAGTTTGCCAGAGCTTTGAAGAATTTGGATCTGATCCCCGAATTCGACACGCACAAAGTTGGCGTTGTCTACGTAGCACCCAATCAAGTGTCGGAGAGTGAAATTTTGGCCAATGCGGACGGCAGCGAAAGATACAAGCGTTTCCTGAATTGCCTGGGCGACTTGGTGCCATTGGACGACGGTGAGGCTACAACGGGCAAAAGGTACTTAGGCGGTTTGGACACCACCGGTCGTGACGGTAGTCACACTTACTCATGGAAAGAGCCGTTCGAACAGATCGTCTTTCATGTTGCCACAATGATGCCCAATCGAGTTGGCGACCCGTCGTGCGCCCAAAAGAAGTTGCACATTGGCAATAACTATGTTTGCATTGTATTTAACGAAGGCAATTTCGACTACAGCATTGGTACAATATCCGGTCAATTTTCGTCGGTTGCCATTGTTGTTCGTCCGGTCGATTGTTCAACGCTGCTCATCTCGTTGAAAGCTAAGGACGAAGTAGGAATTTGATAAATTGTTTCCCGTGACGACGTCACGCGGACAGGGTGCGCTTATTGTTTTTCTTTTTTCTTTAGGTGGCAAAATGGTTAGCTTTGAAGGAGGTTCAAGTGAGCGACAATTTGGCGCCGGTCATTTGTCGACAAATGGCTGTACGAGCCGACCTGTCGGCTCGTATATGGAATGGACAAAAGGCGGGCTCGGCTAGACCATTCGTGTCGAACTTTGTGGAGCGTTGGCGACAAATAGCGCATATACGAGAGAAATTTCGTTTGGCAGCGCTTACGTGGGACAACTTCTTTCAATGACGCAATACAGAGAGAAAAGAAACGGTGACGTCATCATATGTGTTCGACCATTCTGCTGCTGCTCCTCCCTGTGTGCGTCGTCATCGGTTGCCTTTGTTTTCCATTTAATAAATGACAGTGCGCCATTAAAGAATAGGTATTTTTATTCGCTCCGTTTATCTCAGCGTAAAGTCATCCTCGTCGTCGTCGTCGTCGTCGTCGTCGTCGTCGTCGTCGTCGTCGTCGTCGTCGTCGTCGTCGTCGTCGTCGTCGTCGTCGACTCGCCGCTGATAAGTATTGTTCAAATTTTGAATTCGTTGATAATGCAATAATTTGCATACAGACAAGATAACCACGCCCGCTAATGGTCAAAGGCAGAGTATCAATAATCGATTTTTGCGTGAAGGCTGAGATAAGCATTTCAACAGCGTTTCATGTTTTCTTGATAAGCTGAAGACGCTTACGATGAAGAAGTGTTTTGGAGGAAATTACCAAAAGTCTTATGAACGCTCCGTACGCAGACGTAAAAGAAAATGAGATGAGATGTGTCTCGTTTGCTGTGTTGTTTTTTACTGTATATGCAAATTTCCATAATTGATCTTCAGTTCACGGCTTTGGCCCGTTATAACGCACCCGTCTTATGCAAATTTTAAAGAAGTATTTTCCGGCTTTGTCCGACCGAACTTGGCAAAATTTGACAAGTCCGCTGAACGTACGCTCAAAGAGTGAGCGTCGCTTTTGGGCGAAGCGACCTTGCAACATTCCTGACTTTTATCGATTAGTTAAATTTTTTAAAAAATTACTTTTGCCCAATTTGTCCCTGAGAAAAGTTGGAATGACAAAGCGGAAGCTCCAACCGCATTCGCTCAGTTTGCGGACAGCTGAACGGCGCTGTTTATTTGAATATTTAAAAAATTTAATTTTACAAGTTGCGCCGCGCAATCGACAACGCTTTGCTTGTAGAGCCGCCATAGCGAAAGCAAAAATTTAAAAATCTTTGACTAAGCCGGAAGCCAATCGATGACGTAATGCAAATGGCGTCTGGTTGACTTTTATTGTAAGAGAACTTATAGAAATGGCGAAATCAGTCTCAGCCGGAGGACAGCCCTTTCGTGACAGAAGAATAGGAAATTTTACGTGCTCGTAAGAGCAAGCTACGCTTACAACGAATCCTTTTAGATTTGTATTTTCCGTTAGAGACTCATTCGCATTTCGGTTCAGCGCAAGTAGTCGCCATTTCGAACAACCTGAGCGCTCTTAATTCAAACGGAACTTTGACTGAACCTGCACATCCTATACTTTCTGTAATTCAATTGATCAAGCTTTATCGCGTCAAAACTTATTTCTAATGCAAAGAAATTCCAATGGCTTCGTCAGATTGCGCTAAGTAACAAGCTTATTTGCGTATCCGAGCTAGACGAAGCCATGACAATTGCTTTAAAAGGCAAGTACGCAGCTTGAACCAGTTAGACCATATGTTCGCAGTAATCGCTTGCGGTAAGATTAATGTTCGTCATTTTTATAATTATAGTGTTTTCTTATAAAAAAGTTTAAAAGTTATACAGTAAGCGCGAAAATAATCAGGTTCGTTATATTCGTAAACAGGCGGTATGAAAAGAAACATTGATTATTCGGTTATCCGTCCCACTGTCGCGCTGTGATTTTGCCGGCAGTTCTTTTCTGCCCTTGCCTAAGCCTTAAGCTAAAAATAAAGCACATATTTTGCCCTAAGCTAAAATAAGGGCAGCCGGCATGCTCGCCAGTAAAGGCAGAACAGGTTGGCCACATGCTTAACAGAAAGGAACCTGCATTTCTCAGATATTACGCGTGAAAAGACAATAATGGACCTTGTTTGTCTTACTGTATAATTGCCAGCAGAACAAACCTGATTATCGTCAGGACTGGTGTATTATTTGCGGGCAAATAGAGGGAGAGACCCGCGATTCCAATTTAGGAATAACCTTTTATGCAATTCTGTGTGCGTTTATTTACTTATTTAAATTTATCACATTGATGCAATATTCGTCTCGCTGCTATTGCTCAGGTGAGCGCATTATACTTATGTTTGAAGCATATGTACTTTTTTCTAAGAACGTCATAATTAGAAAATGGTGAACATTAGTCTTACTGCAAGCAACTTGTTCAAAGTGCGCAATTGCCCTTTAAGGCAATAGTCATAGTTGTGCCTATGTTGAATACGCAGATAAGCTTGTTACTTAGTGTAATCTGACAAAGCTTTTGAAATACGATGCGTTAGAAATAAGTTTTGACGCGAAAAAGCTTAATCAGTTGAATTACAGAAAGTAGGAGATTTGCAGGTTCAATAGTATTTCAGTTTGAATAAAGAGCGCGCAGGTTGTTCGAAAATGGCGAATATATGCGCTGAACGCAAAAGTGAGTATGTCCTCAACGGAAAACACAAATCTAAGAAGTTTTGTTGTGAGCACAGCTTGCCGTTACGGACGCACAAAATTTCTTTTGTCACGAAAAGGATGTCCTCCGGCTGAGACTGGTATTCCAAAATGACAGTCGCGGGCAAGAAAGGGCCCACTTTTTCTTTAGCCAAAACGTATATCGTTGTTTTAACGCGATTTGTGGCCAAAGTGAGCATTTCAAGTCAATGGAACTGACCTAAAGAGACGTGGCCAGATTTTAACGCGAAGTGATTCGGCAGAAGAAAGGCTCAAATAAAAGTATATTCTTTTAATGGGTGATCACAGTGGAAACATGCTGTGGGAGGCGACTTGAGTTACTTCATTTGGTTATGATAATTAGTAATAGCAAAATGCATAAAATGTAAATTATGACTTCTGGGTAAAGGTCGACATAGCGGAGGAAGTCGTGCAGGAAGGACACATGGTCGGACGGCCGAACGTCCTTGAACTCTTTTTCGCCAATAGAGGAAGTGCTTGGGGTGACGGTCACACCTTTCCCCTCCTCTTCGGGCCTATTTTTGGACTTTTCCTTTTGGTCACAGATCCTTTCCAATGTTCTCAGAACGTACTTCGTCTGTGCGTCTTCCCGCTTTCGTACAGACTTCTGTTTGAAAAGGATTGGCAGGTACATACAGGAGATGTTAGCTTTACTCTTCTCCATCTCCTTCCAAAACCTCTCCTTCGAAGGCGGTTTGTCGAGACCTATGGGCAACGCGAGCAGCTGCAAGTAGTGCTTCTCCTTAAACGTTTCCATTGTGTACTCGTTCAACAGAACACGAATCAGCACGCTCTCCTTCGGATCCAAAAATCCAATGCTCGGTTTGACGATGTAATTTTCCGGGTGAGTAATCTTGGTCTTGTAAGCTACTCGTTCATTGCTTTGATTGGTAACGGTCAGACAGTTTAGGCGCTGAAAGAAGTACGTTCCGGCGATGAACAATTCCGTTGGGTCAACTTGAATGATGTGCGGTTCGGAAATGTCGCGAATCTCTTTCGTCCGTTTTTTCAAACCTTTCGGTGATTCGTCTTGTCGGTGTCGTCCGCTTCCCCCCATCACGCTCGTCTTCCGACAAGCCTTTCCTTGGCTCGCCTTTACTGCTTGCTGGCAGTTGCTGCAAAACCGTTTCAGCAAACTACGCACCGCCTTCACTGTTTCATTAGTCAGGTTTAAACGTGCTGATAAATCGTTTAAAGCACGGAGTTAGTTGTGGCAGACTTCCGTGTAAATTTGTCGCCGCTGTAAAATTCAAATCAAGTTTAGTAGAACCTGAGCATCACAAAAAGAGACTACAAAAGACGGGCATTAGTCTTAAGGGAGAGCCAAGGAGAGAAGAAACGTTTCGCAAAACGGTGTGCTTTTAATTAATACTGAACATAAAGTCAATTTGCCGATGAAATAACTTTAGACGCAACCTTGAATTTTATCAACAGTTTCAGTTTCAGCGTGTTGAATTAAGCGCTGTGATTGTTGATTTCCATCCTCAGCGTTCCATTCCGCTATCCGCGCAATGCGCAACAGCGGAAGATAGTAACTTTGAAGGCAAACATGATCTAAATTAAAAAATCATAGCTTACAGGTTGAAGCTGTTGTGCTCAGCTTTCTGCCTCTTTGTAATTCATTTTACTTATTTCAAAGGCCCACAAACGAAGTAGTTAAGGTAACTAATCGAATGCCGCTGACGCGATTACAATTCTAGCCCTTAATAAATGTTTGGCTTGCACGGTAATGTTTGCTCTACCGAACACTAGGAGACTTTTGGATTTTGTCGAAGAGTTTGCCTTTGGTCTCCTATGTGCGCAAAAAGTACTTCCTATGAGGCGGAATGGGACTAGTTGAAATAAATAAATAGCTCATATTTTAGTTGAACCTGCGCATCGTTAAACCTAAACTACATTGATCTTTAGTTGTTTCGCCTGTGTTCGTCCGTTGATTTAATGGCGTTGGATTTCGTGGCTCTGAAGGAAGCTGTCCAAATCGCTCGTGATAATGCTTTGCTGGGGTTGTACTCCGAAGCGCTTAGCTGCTACGATAGTGCAATTGATTGCATTCGTGCGTACCTTCAAACCGGCTTAAGCGTCAACTTGCAGAGTAGTTGGTCTTCGGTACGTTGACATGATTAGATTTCCTTTCCACATTGTAATATGTTTATTCGTAATGCTAAACTTCAAACTGTCTCTAAAAAATGAGAACACATATCGAGTTAGTCTCGGATTTGGAATTATACTATAAAGAGTATAAGGAATAGCCACTGCTTGCACGAAGGACGGTTTGTGATTTATTCCTCAGCCACTATCTAGTATGCCTACTGTTTTTAAATCGATTGGGTTGCAGATAAATTTCCAAAAAACCTTTCATTTTTCCCGACGAGCAGTTATCGCCTTAAAATAAATACTTAACTGCAAAAGGGTTGGTAAGCCTTCCCCCAAAAAAATTTCTTAACATTGATCATGATACGACATGGTTTGGACAACTAAAACTTCGTTGTGAGAGTACGGTAGGTACGCAGGTTCATCAATTGAAAATGTCGTGTCTTGGAGCGCGCGTGTACGTTTTCATTATAGAAGGTTAAAATATACCTGAATTTATTAAAAAGTCAAAGGTTTCGGAACCTCCAGATTTCCCCGTAAACCCGATCAGTCGAGATTCGTATATAGGTTGATATCCATATGTTGTTCTTTGAAATCGTCTAAAGAAACAGCTACTAAAGGCTAAGCGAAAGTATTACGTTTGTATTAGAGCAATTTTTAAGTACCGTTTGCGGTTACTGGAAAAGCGATTTTGCTTTAGGCCTTGCAAACGCTGGAAAATGAGGCCGATCGAGTAAATTCAATAGTGCGCCTTTTGAATGAATTAACGGACAGTGGTTCGGGCACGGACGTGGGCGGTCCAAATCTCGTATTCAAGTCGACCGAGGAGTCAGACTTCCCTTCGCCAACTACCGTTGACCATCGGTATTCACCTTTTGTTCGCTCCGACGCGTTTGAATGGACTTTTTAAATGTTGCAGTTGCATTGGTCCGCCGGTGAGTCACAATGTTCAGGGAAAACGGATAAGAGGCGGACATCGCGAACGGCCCAAAACCGTTAGCGGAACACGGTCGGTGGAAAACCTGTCAAAGGTTCAATCGCATCATCAAAATACCGACCGAGGACGCGGCACAGGGCGCAAATCGTCAGTGTTGCCAAGCCGTTCTGCTACAAAACTACAAGAAACGAACACGGCTAAAGATAAAGTATGAACAACTTCCATTCATTACTTTTTATCAATGGTTTTTTCGTTAGGCTGTCGAAGAGCAGACCGATTGGTCGGCCGGATATGACAAAGAACTAGTCGAAACGCTCGAACGTGACATTCTGGTCCGTAATCCAAATGTTCGATGGTGCGTTTATGTTATTAATGATAAGAAGGTACACGAATACCGTATACATAAAATTCAGGTCCGACATAGCTGGTTTGAAAGAGGTAAAAGATCTGCTTAAGGAGGCGGTTGTATTACCTCATCTTTTGCCTGGGTATTTCAAGGTAACATGACACATTGTTCTGCTCGCGTTCTTTTGTTACATTGACATCATTTGCTGCAGGGCATTAGGCGACCATGGCGCGGTGTCTGCATGGTTGGACCACCCGGTACGGGCAAAACTTTGCTAGCAAAAGCGGTGGCCACTGAATGCAAAACAACGTTTTTTAACGTCACTTCATCGACACTGACGTCTAAATATAGGGGCGATTCGGAAAAGCTTGTGCGGCTCTTGTTCGCAATGGTACGCTGTTTTTGAGCCTGCGTAACTTGTCCGCATTGTTCTTTTGCTTTCAGGCGAGGGCGTTCGCCCCCAGTACTATATTTATTGATGAAATTGACAGCATATGCAGTCGTCGCGGTACAGAGTCGGAGCACGAAGCTTCTCGTCGCGTCAAATCGGAACTTTTGATTCAAATGGACGGTAAGTCGGCTGTTTGTATCCTAATAGAGAATATTGGATTTTAAAATTGAAGGCATAGCCGGTGATGGCGCTGATCCAACCAAAGGTGTACTCGTCTTGGCGGCTACGAATTTTCCGTGGGATTTGGACGAGGCGTTGCGTAGGCGTTTGGAGAAAAGAGTACTAATCGGCTTACCGGACGGTAGGCAGTATTGGAATTTCAAAAATGTTTGCATATTTTCATCCTAATCATTTTCAGCCGACTGTCGACGTCGTATGTTGGAAATAAACCTTCAAGACCTTAAGTTGGCCGACGATTTGGACTTTGACGAAATTTCCTCTCTGCTTCACGGTTACTCAGGCGCCGACGTGGCAAACGTTTGCAGGTAAGGCGAGAAAGCCCTTTGGTTGGTATTTTTTTAAAAAAATGACATACACGATCGTTAGGGATGCTTCAATGATGTCGATGCGACGTCGCATTGCGGAAATAGGGACAGACGAAATTAAGGCCGTTCCCGTTGAAGAATACGACCTACCAATAACGAGACGAGACTTTTTGGAAGCAATCGAAAAAAGCAGCAAGTCAGTGTCCGAAAGCGATTTGGAAAGATACCAAAAGTGGATGAACGAATTCGGCGCTTCCTGAAAGTGATGGCATTGAACTTTGAGCGCTTCGGTCTAATCCTTTTACTTAGCCATTGGCGGGAGGAATCCCGCTGCTAACATTTTTGCCGTTAAGATTACCTTTTTAGGAATTCATCTTATCTACCGTTGAGTTGTTCGATTCGCTAGGCTAAATTAAAGCACGCAACGTACTGATTATGGAAATTTGCTTCGTCAAGTTGTTTAAATTTTAAAATGCCCCAGTAATGAATGAAAGCCCTCGAAGAATCCTCAATGAAGAGTAATGAATGAATTGACTGGCAATTATTAATTTTAAAAAATGCCCCGTGCGTTTGCCGCTACGCTGATGACGTAACGGAAAGATTACTTACAAAAGGGAAATTATTGCCGCTTAAAACAATGGAGCAGAATAGACAGTAACGGAAAAAAAGAGAAATCCAATCATTTGTCTATTGGAGAGAACAAAGGAATAACCCAGTATACCGTATAAGTATGTGCAGGTTAGTTTTCGTTTACGCGGATAGACCAGAATAGGTCTTGCGCGAAGCTCCTTAGCTTTGGGGACAGTAATGTCTTGGTATTGGAAGCTGCTGGCTACACCCTAAAAACAAGCCTAACCCTAATGGAGGCAATCAAACCAGACGTCGTGCTCAAGTTTTAATGCTTCAATTCGTCTAGCCTGCTTCTGGAATTATTTTCATTAACGTTACGTTGCCGTTTGATGCCTTTAATTTTTCGAATCGCGTGATACTTCCTTACAGCTTAGATTACGGAGCTTTTCGTGTACGGATTTTGAATTGCGATTCGCAGGATGTCTTATACAGTATGCACGGTTTAATTAGTCTTTTTTAAAATGAAGCGTGTTTGCAATTACCGATTGAAAGATTTAACCGCGTGTTGGAGAGTAAATAGGAAATTCATGTTGATTGACGTTTGAATAAAGCGTTTGAAGGGCAAAGCAATTTGATTCCGTTCCCCGAAGTAATCGTCGTATGGGCGTTGCATTCATTTCATATTCAATGTTCATTGGCGTAGTGGGGCATCGTGGTGGGTCACTCACTGTTTTTTACCGAACTCAGAGCGTCAATAACAATGCAACAACGGCATACATTTCTAGTATGAGAAAGTATAGTTTCAGCAGGGATGCAAGCGGGAGCTTGTATCATGTTTGATCGCTAGCTGCAAGTCTACGGCCAATGTCTGTACCACTGACGCTGTGTAGAATTAGAGAAACATCATCACGTTGTTGCTATCGTCAAGAAACGTGCAGGTAAGAGCTCCATTTTGCCAATGGTTGAGCACGGAATGCAGGTAGGAGACCTAAGGATACAGTATAAGAGTAAGTAAGTTACCTCTTTTAAGAGTTAACCTGGGAAAGGCAACGGAGCGGAAAACGCAGCTGAGGCGATAGTAGTTGCCTCAAGCAAACCATTCGGGTCTGTAAAGGCGCCGCTCCCCGTGCGCCATTTGACGACAATAAAACATGATATTGTAACGGTCCCAGATGTGTAATGTGCTGTTATACCGTAACAAGCCAACACACCTTCGGTTACAGCTTTATTGTTCCAAACCACAGCTATGTAAATCG
>KN538385.1:1217571-1269784 GCA_000797535.1 Trichuris suis | reverse complement strand
CTATACAGTACCCTTATACCTGCATTCCGTCGAACATGCACATCCTTTATCATTACAATATGCTGAAATTTTGTTTTAAGCTTTAACCGATGATTTTAAATATGACGGAAAATAAACTGTTTATTTAGTACTTACACACAAATGATTAAATACCGGAGCTTTCGGAGCCTATGCGCTAGATTAACGCAATGCTCGCAGGCATTCCTTTTATACAGTCCATACGTGAACCGTACACAACGAAACGTCCGCCGCACCGCGGAAACTATGCGAACGCGCTCGAATACAGTATACAGAACTATTTTAAATGAAATGCAGGTTCAGTTGGTGGCCATGGGACGGGGCACCGAGTTTGTCTCATGATCACTTTGACGCGAGTCAGGTTTCGAGCTTATCTCGATGATCAAGTGGGTAGGAAACGCTTTCCTTTCGCCGCGTGGCCGCCGAACATAGCGTATACATTGGCAGCAAAGGTTCCTGTCGTTTTTACCCTGATTGTTCGATCGCTGCTGTCTGTAGCAAAGGCAAAAGTTCTAGCACGACCAATTTGGGGAGTTGAGACCGAATAGCGGCAAGAGTAACTGCAGCGGTTCAAAGGAGATGGACCAAGAGATGTAAAGCAAAACCAAACGAGTTGAAAGGGAAAACGTGCAAAAGCAACGAAAAGAAGCGACAGGACTTTTTGCCGCCATTGCACAGCGCAAAATATGTCTATGGTCGGCGGACGGAGAAAGAAAGACAAGCGTTTCCGAACCAGAGACAGCCAAAATCCCGAAGGTCGAAATCCCGAACGGAAAAAGTTACAAGGCATCTTTTCTCAAGCTCTTTTCACCACAGGGATTTCCGTGGTTATAAAAATGGTCTCTTTGCCCTTTAGTTAAGTAATATCATTTTCGGGACATTGATCATTCAGGATTTCGGCATTCGGGATTTCGGCATACACCCTTCCTAACTACGTAATCCGATTAGCGTAAAACTTGACGCGCGTTCCTCTGCCAATCGTCGGTATGCTATGACGCAACCTAAACATAAGCCTTATATTTAGGTTTAGGCTTAGATGGAGGCGAAACGCGATTGCCAGAATGATTTTTTTCTTTCGTCCTGTTTCGCCTTTTACCTAATCTCAAGCCAAAACATAAGCCTTACGTTTAGGCTGCGTCATAGCTTGCTGATGATTGGCGTTGGGGCGCGCCCTACGCAGTGCCGAGTAGCGATTGAACATGAGCATCATCACTAACGGCAACGGTAGAGTGGTGGAGACGGACGACTAAAGCCCCGATGATTGGTTTATTGCTGCAGAAAATTTATTATTCAAACAAAATAAACATCGCAAGAAGTCAAAAAGCAAACGTAGCCAGCGACTATTTCAAGAACAAGTAGAAATCGGTAAGCCGAATTCCGACAACTTTTAGAACATCGGTAAACCTATACCTCGTTGATAGGCAGCCGACCAGAACCTACAAGCATGCTAAAGAACGGCCAAAGCACAGCTTCCAGCCATGCAAACAAGCGTTTGCTAAATTCCGCTCCTATCCAAGTAGTGCCTGCGCATCTCTTTTCTTACTGTCAATGCCGATTACATCCATTATTGACGTGTATCCATCCCTTAGCAGATAGGAGACGAGTTCTCGTTTTAGCCGACCGAGAACGGGCATTCCTTCGTATGTTATAACTGTGTATATTTGGAGGAGACTGGCGCCAGCTTTCAACTTCTCGTAAGCATCCTTTCCGCTGCTTATACCTCCACATCCAATAATTGGTATTTGTCCTTTGGTTAGTTGGTAGAAGTCTCTAATGCACTGATTGCTCAGTTGTTGCAACGGCGGCCCGCTGAGGCCCCCTTCGTAGTCAACATGTGATAGCAATCCGAAGGGACGGGATGTTGTTGTATTAGATACTATTAAACCATCCACATGGCAGAATGGTTCCAAGCAAAGTTCAGCAATGTCCTTCTTTTCGTTGAAAGTTAAATCTGGAGATACTTTCAACAGTAATGGTTTCCTTCTTTTCAACGGCATCGCTGTACGCACACTGTGTAATGCTACGAGTAGTTTCCTTAACTGCTCCTTCCTTTGTAAGTCGCGTAAACCGGTCGTATTTGGACTGGATATATTGACAACAATGTAGTCCGCACACGACGAGAACACTTCTAAGCCTAAACTGTAGTCAGAGATGAAATTGTTGGAATCTTTGTTTTTCCCAACGTTGACCCCTATTAGGCAATTATTTCGGCCAATGGGCAGTTCTTGCATACGTTCGTATACGCCAGCAAAACCCTGACTATTAAAGCCGCAATGGTTGATCAGTGCACGGTCGGCAGTTAACCTATGAATACGGGGAGGATCGTTTCCCGGTTGTGGCTTTGGTGTAACACTTCCCACTTCAACGAAGCCAAAACCTGTTCTGGATAAAGCCTCGACGCATTTGGCATCCTTGTCAAATCCTGCCGCCAATCCAAAGCAGTTCTTGAATTGCCTACCAAAGACGGTTATCTGCAATTCGGGATACTCCTGCTTCATCGAGCTCGAAATGGGCATAAGACCGGCCTTCAACAGTTTCATCGTTACACTATGGGCGCGCTCCGGCTCCAACACGTAGTGCATTGCAGGAATGAGCCAGTTTGCGTAAAATTCTTCATTACCGGAAGCCGTTTCCATGGCTGCAAAGGCGACGGCACTACCAGTGGTTAGCGCCACGACAGAACGGCACACGAAGCCCGGCGTTAAGCGTCTGTACATGATTCACCTGGAAAAATGAATGACCTTACACAACAGTCGCAAAGCATCAGTGAACAAAATTCCAACAGCTACACCTTAGCGGGACAAACAGCAGCCAAACTGCGACTGTAAACCGACTCCTTTATACCGCTATTTAACAGTTTGCAAAGCAACGCCGTGACGAGGTTTCGCAAAAGTTCAGATCTTGAAAGATGCTACGAAAAACTTACGATTTGCGCTCGCGCAATCGAGCAACCGGAAGTGTAACAAAGTTTAGAAGCAGAAATAATCTTGCCCAAATAAAGCTCTAAGAATGAAAAACGTAAAACGGACGGAACACTCCAAGCGAAATGTAAAGTACAAACATCGCTGCATGAAGCTACAGTGAGCAAACGAAAAGAAGAGTAATCAAGGACGAATCACTGTTTCTGCAACGAGCAAAACGGCTCAAACGCGCCTGCGCAAAAGTTAACTTCCGCAACGCAGTATTTCCCTCGGGCAACAGCTGCGTAATTTTAAATCTTCTAGTAGACGACTGAAGCGTTCCAGTCGGGCCTTATCAAATTAAGCCACGATAGTTTACGCAAAATGATCCAACAAAAATTCCACCACCAAAGCAAAGGGAGAAAATACGCAAAAAGCTTTCGGGATCTTTTCTGCTGTCGAGTCACCAACAACTGCTACGCCGTGCAGGAAGATGAGCTTGTGAACAAATCACGTCGGATATCAACCTGAGCGAATTAATGTGACGATAAAGGTCGGACTGTGGAAAACTTTTTCTAAATAACGCTCTGTATTGGCCTACCAACTACGAATCAAACGAGTTAGACGTAGGCAAGCCAATAGTTCACCAAAAACTCGTTGGAACACGGCAGACGTGACGCTTTAGGTCAGGCTTAGGCTGGCGGTACATGCTTTCAGCTGGGTAACAATCCAGCAGTACACCAGAAAGCCGCGCGGCCGCGGCTAGACAACGAAATTGACAATGTACCTGCACATCATAACTTCTTACTGTCGTTCGGCAAAGATTCCGCTTTTTTCCTAGTGCCGTTTCAGGAGAACACTCGCAACGTTTGAATATTGGTTTTCATGGCGTTTCGGCGTGTCCATTCACTGAAATAATAAGACTAAACAAAACGAGGGACGGAACCTTTCGAAATCAGTAAACACCGTCCTCAGCGGCGTAAGTTGCACGCGAGCACCTTCACAGCATCAACAACTTGACGCGACGGACCTGAATGCGCAATATTTTGTACCGAAAAATACTGTCAGCAATCACAACTGAGCCTAAGCTCTGCAAGCTTCGTTTTACGCGGCTAAAGCTTCCGCACGGACTTTCTACGCCTTGCTGCATGTCTGCATCGGATTTTGAGGGAGCGACAAGGCTGACGTGACGCAACTGCACTTAGGCATAGCGTGCCAAGCACTACCGGTTAGCCCGAGTTCGTATTCCCTTCTTAGCCGTAAATTACGTCACCCCCGAAAACTTTCTAATCGAAAACGAAGTGTGGCAACAAGCAGCGCCAACAGCTCATACTGAGCCTAAATTTAAATTGCTCTAGCCTGCTTTGTCGTCTGCCCCCGTAGGCGTGTATCTTTGCGTTCCTACTGGCTAGTCATGATAAATGATGTTCAGGTAACATTGACTAAACTGAATAGCTCCGTTCATGCTACCTGCGCATCAAGTTTAATCATGGCGCTGCTCTGACATTTTTGTTGCATCCTGTTTAGAACTTTTGCAGCTCGTATCGCTACGGGCAGCTGGATTTCGACTTTGGACGTCAAAGTTGGAGAGAATTGCAAGCGACCTTTGCTGTACGGATAGCGAGGTTCAAAGGTCGGTGACCTGAACCTACTACTTCACTGCTGCCTTTGATGCATAAATAATAGTTGATTTTTGTCCTCCTTATGCCACGAGTGTACGCTACGGGGAAGTTAACGATGCGTACGCATACTGATGCTATTTGGAAGATATGCGGCTGCGTCATTCTTTCTGGGCAGAAGATATTTGCTGTGGTCCAGTCGTGACGATATGAACAATTGCAGATTGCCATTTTCGGCGATCGGTGAAGATATGTGTGACATTTTGTCACAGCAGAAATTTTTATTATTGCAATGAAGATATGCTGAGGGCGGCAAATGATCGAAGAGCCGCAGCTCCTTCGTCGTCACCTATGCCCCATTCATGGCATAGTGAAGAAGATATTGATTGGTGAACGTGCACCAAAAGAAAGCACGAAAGCGGTGATGAAGTACATGAGCGCAAAAAGGACCTGAAAGCAAAACGAATCACACATACGTGGACAAGTGGCCAACTTTGTCATTACGAAGGCGTGCTTCAAAAAGACCACACGCCAGAAGTATCACGCCGAAGATTTGGCCATTGCAATGCGATCAACGAGATCACTGAGGTCCTTTACCCGTCATGATATAAGTGTGGTCTTACTTTGGCCGTCTAAAAGATATATCAGATGCCAAAGGACCCACAAACAAAGAAGCCATCAACATGATCAGCCACTCGTCACCAATGCTGTTTCATGAAAATATACTATTTTACTACAGAAAATGGCTCTACTCTGTCGTCCTACAGATGAATTCCGAATATGGACATTCAAAGCATATGTAGGCGCCCAATCAGACTGCCACTATAGAAGAAAGTCCGTCGAACACCACATTGGGCTTTTAAGTATGATACGATATGCAATGACGTCATATCATTTGGTGACAGTGGCAGTACATCCACCTTTTTGGCAATGAGCTCCGAATATGGGCATTCAAATGGAGCAAAGCAGTGTGGTGCAGTGTCAATCCACACTAATGATATGCACTATATGATATGTTGTTGCATCGGAACTGCCAAATGCAAACCGCCTCATTTGTTTGGTTGGGACGGTTCGCTTGAACATAGCGTCTTCGAAAAAAGGGAAGTCCCAATTATTGGATCAACAAAGGTGGAATACGACACGGACGATATGACGATGGTATCTGCCTTCGAGTCCGTCAATGCTGAAGGACAACGCAAGCCATGTCGAGCGTCACTCATCGTAACTGTAACGCTCAAGTTGGAGAAGTGCCGATTCGAGCGTTCATCGTTTCTCGCTATGTTGTTTTACTGCACCATTAAAGCTCTCATTTTGTAATCAGGCGGATTATTAAAATTCAATTATACGCTGTTTGCAATAGTCTTACTGCGCGCAAACTTTCAGTTATACAGCTGATTATCTGCTCTTGAGCACTAATCAACTTAGCAAGATCAGTAAAACCTGTCAGTTGTTTCAATACGAACAATTGAAGTAGAAACTGTCAGCTGATGCCAGGCTTCATTCTTTTAATCACCGTAAGCTCGCCAAGCTAAAGTATCGTCAGGTTCAATCGAACCGATTAGCAAAGCATCGCGCCACTCTTGACTTGAACTCGTTACATACGATTGTATGCGCACGCATCAGTCAATACAGCTTTGTGGTCTCGTTTTCTGGAGCCCCCACAAATAATCCACGGCGGCCCGCCAAATGCATGTTCCTGCCTGAGGAAAGCGGCCTCTCGGCTCTGCCTTTAGCTGAAATAAACCTGTAACGCAAGCCTCATGCTTAGGCATTGGGCTAGGTAAAGGCAGACAGGATAGCCGGCATTTCTTTGCCAAGGAACTTGCATTTGTTAAAGTACGGTAGAGACAGCCTACAGGACTCCCCGTTTGGAAAGTAATGATATCTCGCAGTGTTAAGTCCATAATAGAGTACGCAGTTTGCACCTTTTCGGTTATTCGCTCGCGTAATCCGAGCAGTGAAACAAAGAAATGCAGGTGTGCTACCCGTCAACAATAGACAAGACCGCTAGAGCAAACAGTAAATTAGATAAGGACAGCATAAGTTGTCCTATCGGCCACATTGACTACTGACAGTGATTTCCGCGTATGTGAGAGAACACGTGGCTTTGTCGGTTTAGCGCCCCGCCGTCATACTGTAGCTTTGGCGCCTGTCCTGTTCTGCCTTACCCTAAACCTAAACGTACACATAAAGCGTACGTTCTGGCTTAGGCTTAGGTACGCGGTAAACTGGATAGTTGCCATGCTCGCAAGTAAGGGCAGAACCGTATGGTCGCATGGTTGCCAGAAAGGAACCTGCATTCCTCCGGCGGTTAGGCGCACCCGAAAATGCATTTACGTATCGCTTTTGGAACTTTCCAACTTTCCCTTAACTACAGCGACTCATTTAAGCGCTAGCTTAACTAGCACTGCCGTTCGGAACGACGGAACAACAACAACAACGTTTTGACGCGAGAATAATGTCCTGCTTGCCGTAGTCGATCACCACTTGAGAAGTACGTCGTGTTTAGTGTATACGTCTTGTCCTCAGGATGTACTTGCGTTTCTTTGTTTACCACTGTGATTGCTGCATGTTTGCGGGCGGATAACTGAAGAGATCGCGCAATTTTTAAACTTCGCCTGATGGCGCGACCTTATTGGGCGTTTTGTTTAAATCGCGCAGTAAGCATTTCGAAAATTCAGCGCAATGAACGTGACACTGAAACTAGGCAGAAACTTTATTTCATCAAACGTTCAGGATTGCGCAAGTTCAACTTGAATAGGAGTAATGTGGCCTTGACTTCGGCAGCAAGAAATGACCAAAGAAGGAAGCGGAACAGTGCAACTTGCACCGCGGCTGGAAGAAAGCTTGAATAATGTCGTTCTTCGTGGTATCGTCAAGATGAAGAAAAGCCGCGACTGTGCTTCGTGGTATCGTCAATGTAAAGAAGATCCCTGGCTTGGGAAGAGCACATGCAAAGCAGACAGCGGTAAGTCAGAAAAATGGGTTCCTCATGGGGAGGAGTGCGCACCAATTGGTGCTGTTGCCATCCGCTCACTTCAGCAAAGCGAGGGAAAAATATCGTTATCGAGCAGGCTGCCTCAGTGTTGGTCCATGCTGCTACGCCAACATATCATTGATGCGACAGTCCTCTTAAACGGACACGCGCGTTGCTGGAGCATGCAGGACTAGGCAGAGGATAGTGCCCTCCTGAGCATGTAACTTCAGGCAGTGATATCGTTTTCTGTTTGTTCATTACCTGCAAATCAATCCATCATATCGTATACCGCAGAGAACGCTGCGTGCTACGTTTCCGAACCATACTTAGCTGGTTCCACTGATCGAGCCGGAGGTAGTGGCAATATCATCGACCGCGTTCAACCGAACAGAGGAGCAGAAGGCGTACGGAACATAATTGCCACAAAACATATCTTCTGCGATCACTAAAAAGAGCAGTTGGCAGTCAGCAGTCCATTGCTCTACTCTTCAATCTATTTGCGTCTTCGTACAATCAAATGGTGTAACATACAGAACAGTGTGAACAACCGCACAAGGAAAAGCGCACAGCGCCTATGAGTCCTGCAGTCTGGAACACTGGTTACCGACGTAAAGTGATTTGCAGGTACAAAGAAAAGTGGCGCGTGAGCCCTAGCGGGTGCATTTTCGACGTTGTCATGTTCAGCTGAAAGCGTTGAATTAGTTTTGCGTAGAACGGTGAACTAACATCGATAATTGCTCTTTCCAAACTTCCGAATGCGCATGTATGATCCCATGATTAAGGCACCGCGTTTGATGCGAAAACTTGACTCGCACTATGCAAATTTGGTAAAGCGGGTTTCGCCATCGCCGCTCGACCATTTCCTGTAGGTTTGGATTTCGGCTTAGGCTTGCGGATTACAGCGGTGTCAACGTGGCGTTTTGAAGAAAAGCAAACAATAATCGTTCAATGGCGTTGGATATTTTGAAAAGCTAATTGCCCGAATGCATCCAGTAATGACATAGTTGAACCGCACTACCGCCGTAAATTAAAGTACGATGAAGTTAGTTGTAACTTACACATCAGATTACGATATACAAAATGAGTTCTGCGCCTTTGCCTTCTTTCGCACTGCATTTGACTTTGCTAACGAAATGTAACATCAAAGTGCCGATGG
This sequence comes from Trichuris suis, assembly GCA_000797535.1. Taxonomy (NCBI): domain Eukaryota; kingdom Metazoa; phylum Nematoda; class Enoplea; order Trichinellida; family Trichuridae; genus Trichuris; species Trichuris suis. Next base: position 1,261,114 of record KN538385.1, on the reverse strand, counting down.
CGGACGCTTTTGTTTTGGTTCGAAGGGGATAACTTTTGCATTTTTTTAAACCTGTGTACGAGCAAACAACGCAGGGAGTAAAGGTTGCGGGCACGGGAGTTTAAAAAATATCCTGTCAGAGCTTTCTGTGACGACGGAAGAAACGCCAACCTAAAGATTCCTTTAATTCAACAAGATGCAACATCGAATTACAGTGTACGAAATGATTAGCAGGTAATGACGACGTTCACTCCATGATCGTGAGCTATTTTCGCTTGATTTGATCTTCTTGAAGGCTTTAAGAGGCGCAAGGCAAGTAAGTGAACTTTTCTATTACACAAGTTAGCTGTACCAGTGGTTTAGAGCGAGAATAGCAGTAAAGGAATCGCGTTGAATGAGTTGAGCAATAGGCAGTCCGTAATTGTCAGTCTCGTTAGAAGCATGCTTAGAAGCTAATACTGCCAACAATGGTAGCGCATTGGGTCGTCGATCTAGTAACGCACCTTTTTTCCGCGAAAGCGTGGTGGCTTTTGTCTTCATAGTTCATTGCCGTAAAGAATCTGTTTATGATAAAGAGACAGAAGTTTAGGGACGTAGCTTTCTTGAGTTTTCACTTGCTTCTTTGAGCTGTCGGTTAACACTCGCAGCAGGCTATTTTTACTTGCCTTTCGCCTAGTAGTGGTTTATGTGAACTGCTGTATAGTATGAATTCCGCGTGGCGGTACCAATGCTGGTGCCATGCCTTTAACGCAAGTGCAATCTTGTAGCGTTAAAGAAGGAAAATTATGTATTCTGTTTAAAGCTGACAAACTTCCATTTCTCCCATTTGCGTGGCTGCATGTAGTCGAGCAAGGAACCTGGTTTACGTACGCCTTGCTCATCAAGTCTTGTAAGTTCTGTTAGTAATATCTCTTTGTTTCCAGACTGAATGTTTCAACTGAAATAGTTTATGAGTGCTAGAAATTTTATTTGCACATTTATGTGGGTTCTGTCGGTTATGCGCCTCACCGTCTGAGAAATGCAGGTTCGTTTATGTTAAGCATGCTGCCATCCTGTTCTACCTTTACTAGGGAGGATGCCGGCTACCCTTTTCTACCCTTAGCCAAGCCTAGGCCAAGATATAAGCCCTATATTTAGACTTGGGCTTCGGTAAGGGCAGAACAGGATGGGCGGCAGACTTACAGTATGACGATGGGGGGATAACCGACGAGGGTCATTTATCTCATTCGTGACAACAAGAATCAACGCGCCGACCCTTTGATACAAAAGACATTTCCCACTTAACTTGTTAAGGATGACACTGCTTGACCCCATTATGCGATGTCATTTCGTGTGCAGTAGTTGGTGATGGCTAAAATGTCCATTCAGCGCTATCATTTTTTTCCTTGAGCCTTTTTGCAAGGTCAACCGTAAGAAGTACTTTGATTGTGCTTTCGTTTGGTAGTTCGAGGTGCTGTTGACTAATGATTGGAATGTGGAAGTATGTGGGAATCGACTCGGTATTTCAGTTTGAAAACTCCACTTATAGTCCTTCTCCGTAACGTAAGGAAATAATTCCTCTTTCGTAAATTACTGCTGACATGCCGACTGGTTCTTTGCGCTTCTTCAAACAACTGAATTCTTGTTGCGCCTATGGGTTGCGTCGAACTCGAACTTTTTTTTCACTAACTGTTACGTGAACTGAACTTTAACTTTATTTACCGAAATAGGCACCGTCAGAACGAGTCGATAAATTCAAATTTTTTCAAACTCGATCTTTTCCCATTCCGATAATGATTTTGTTGCGACAGTCAGAAACGTTGCAGAAAGCGTTTTCACGCGTGCAGGTCTCGGAATAGATAGTTTTCTGCTGATGAGAAGCCCGAGGAATACGCAGATTGCTCAATGGCATTGACGAACAGTTCCTCTCAAGTTTTTTGGTAAATGTTGAATGAAATATGGGATCACTTCATGACAAACGACCTGCGCTGTGATCTTTAAGCTCAGTTTAAAGGCACCGTACTATATGATGCCAACTACTCGGCACCGAACTAAGGAAGGCGTTTTGAAATCTTTGGCTGCACGTCGTTTCTTATAGTATAACGCAAGCACAACTTTCCACCGCGTTTAAAAATCCGGTCGAGTAAGGGGTTCTCTTCGTTGAAAGAGATTCCAGTCACGCGACCTTCCCAACTTTTTGAAAATAGTGCAGTTCGTTAGGTACTCATTCTGCTAACTTTTCCTAACTGCGCTGGATGCCCCGTGAATGCTGGAAAATTGGTTCTGTCAAGGTGCACTGCCAACTTTCCACTACGCATTTCAAAAGTTGTTGATAACCTATAGACAACATCCTACGCATACTTAACTTTCGCGTTATATTCTTACTTATTTTTAAATACTTGCTACTTGTGTTGTTTCGCTGCAAGCACTATTGCAAGTGACAGTTAGGCCCCTTTGGCGCATTGCAAACCAAATGCAGCTGTAGGAAGAGACGAATTAAGCCTACGAACAAACGTTCAAAGCTTTCAGCTTTCAAAACACGCATAAAATAAATTGCGACAGCATTGTTTATTCAACGCCGTTTAATGAATGCGCGGGAAGCTCCCATGTTGAGTAAACAACGCTGTTTCAACTTAATTTTACAAGTATTTTAAAAGTTCAAAACACTTATGCACCTGCACATTGAGATTTGCGCAGAGCAGCGTTTCCCCCCTTCGCAGGCCGCATCTTTCTGGGCACCCCGCGCCTTTGTCGGCCATTCCATTCAGGAGCTCCAGCCCATCAGGGACCCGTCAAGCTCCGCGCTGGGAATCTCTGGCGTGGAGTAAAAGCAACCGATCAATCTCAGCTTTGTAATTCTTCTCGACAGCCGTTTGTTTATGAAATAGTGGGACAGTTGCTCGCCATATTTGGAGACGGACTGCAGGAGCGAGACTGCTCCAAACGGGCAGTAGAAACCAAATTATGATTGAGGAACAAGGCCGGTTTTGCTGACACTTTCAACGAAGGCAGCAACAGCGGCAGCCGGTAGACAATGCATTACTTTTTTTATTGATTACCATCCAGCACAGGTGATCATTATTAATATTGTACCATCTCAATGGGATGTTTCGTATTTGAAAAAAAAACGCCATAGTGACGGAGATTGGGTTCAGCGTTTCCCCTATTGCTGACATATTTTTTTGTCATTGACAAACTGGTGAGAGCTTGTCTCACCTGAATATTATGAATGCATTGAAAGACCGACGAGTGTACTAAATTTCTTGACCGCTCGATTAATCATTCTTCCATTCAAGGGTAGAGTATCGCCTAGTAAGCTGTCCATTGTTCACTTCATCGAACGATAATAAAATTTGAAAGGAGCGCGTCTAAATTGAGTAATGGCCTAAAATAGAGAGCAGCATTGACTGTCCATCGGTATATGCTTTGTTGTTTTACTTTCAATGACCAAACTGGGTGCCATCTTATCGAACAAGTAGATTGATGTTTATCTTGCCAATCCGGCCTGACCAGTGGGGCTTTGCGAAACTTAATCGCCTTCTCGACATCAAAGCCATCCGCGTCCCGGCTCCATTCCGTTGTAGATGACTCTACGCCCTTTGTACGCTAAATTCTTTTTCTTTGAGCCAGCATGCTTTGTGCGTACAATTGTTTTCTTATTTTCTTTTCAATCTAACCTTTGCTCAGGAAATTTGCATTTGAATAGATTTCTTGATCCAAACATTCCATTGCACTATTTCCATACGCTTTTGGTGAGCTATAGAGTCAAACGAAATCGAATAGAACGCATGGAAGTAATAAATCATAATACGTAATTTCGACAGCAAAGCAGTGCATGCGCTTGGCTGCCTTCTCGAATAATATAGCATTGCGCTGTTGCATGCTTTCAATGTAATTTCTTAAAGCGGCGCTCCAATCTTCCACGCTCTATCGAGTTGTTACGTCTTCGAACTTAATAGTGCATAAATCAGCAATTTAATTCAACTTCCATTTGGAAGCCCCATTTCTTGCCGCTATCTTTCATCTTCCCACTCTATTATCTGAAGCTCGCAAAAATTGAGCTCATTTTTAATCAGTTGGACGAATTTGCCTTTTTCAAATCGGCGCGGTCGAAATAGCGCGTAGCTATTTTTGATTAAAAATAAAATTTAAAATGGATTATCTAAAAAGGCAGACGACTGTTCGATGACGTTGGCGGCAGCGGTCGCAAAGCGTCTTATCTTTTTTCTGTGAAACCTTTATCAATCGTCAACAGATAGGTCGCATTAGACGGAAATGGCGGTTTTGCTGGCAGACGCTATGCAAAATTTATTAGAGGTGACGGACCAATAAGATCGTGCTTGGCAAATTGCCAAAAATTTGAACATTTGAACTGCCTGCTTTAGCGTCGGTAAGCGTTCAGCGAGCGAATGCCGAAGGCGTTGTACTCAATCTGATTGGACAGATTATTCGGCAATACGCCCCCGCAGCGATTTAACAAAACTTTCATTTTTTAAAACTACGTACTGTTTTATAGTACATTTTATTTCATGCGTATATTTAAAGCGCTGAAAGTGACCACGCGAAGAGGGCGAAGAGGAGGAGGCATCAGGGGCACACGATGCAGAAGATTCAATGCGCTCCCATTAGGCTCGCTATGCAGGCGTAAAATTGAATCGAATTGTTTTTTTGTCAAAATTTGTACAATGGTGGGCAACGAGCCAAAACGCGCGGTAACAAAGGCGGGCTGGTGCGCTTGCCATTTTTGAAGCAACGCGAAAAGGGCAAAACTGGTCGTTGATGCGCGAGCGCGCGGCACACGTTCATTCGCTTTGTGTAAAAGGTGCATTGGGGCGGCTGCCGTTCCTGTTCGGCGTTTTGCCCTTTTTCAAAAGCAAAGCTTGATCGATCGATCGTCATCCTTTCGGTTTTCAATGGGAAAAATTGACATTTTCGAAACCAAACTGCGGAAGCGGTTCGATCGCTTCGGGGATAATTTTATTCAGGCCGATTTTATGTTCACTAATAATTCGTATCGCTTAGTTTACGTAAGAAAGCGACGAAAAGCTTCCGGTTAAAAATTGTCTCCTCCTTTAAGCGCTTGTAAGTTGGTAAATCAATTCGTCGCTTTGCTTAGCTTTGAAAGGCGCGAATTTTTCCCGCCAACAAAAGAGCAGAAGAATTACAATAAACTGTTCGTTCGAGTAGCCCATATATTTTTGTTCAAACGAAGGCAATGGCAGTTTTGGATAGGCATGTAATGATGGCGTATCGTTAGCGGTACGCTTTTTAAAAGATGTTGAATTTAATTTCGAAGCCTTTGTTTCGGCTTCATCTTGAAAGGTCGACAAAATTGAACCATCGCGTAGGGGCGTACAAAAAAAAACAAATATTTTCCCGAAAGCTTTGTCGACCTTCAATCTCTATTCAAGGTTGTCGACATCCGCGGGGAACAGAGCAGCCATAAATCAACGTTTAAACGACATCGCCTTTCAAGGCAATGTCGACGCCAAGAAGGGGCAACTTTTTGCTTGAGGATTTTAAAACTTCATTTGTCACTTTCGGTAGGTCGCTTATTTGCTTGCCAAGTTGAAGCTGCAAGGAAAACGATTCGTTCGTGAACGTTGATCTTTGCCTGCCACGTTGACATACTCTGCTTACTTGCTCATCGTTTACTGTGAACCTTCGTCGTCGTTGTCGTCGTCGAGTGTTCGTTCTTCACCTGGCAGTTTCAGTGCGAAAGCATCTTCAATCGTCTTCATTGCCATTTGGTGAGTTGTTTGTGCATGTTAACGAAACTCGGTCGCTGCCGAAGAGAACGTAGGCTAACAGTAGGTGCGTTCCTTTGAATAAGAAAATGATCCCCGACTATTGCTATTTTCGCAATTTGCTCAGCCAGAAAGGGTAAACTAAACAGCCTGTTGGCAAAATGCCAAATGCGTCCGCTTACAATTATTGTAACTATGTGTCACAAAGCGAGCTTGTTTGCTCAGTCACGCGCTTTTGTTCGTTATTTCAGCTTTGCTGAAAATTCCGCATCGCTCTCAGAATGCATAGGTTCGCGCTTTGTTCGCATCATCAAATGTGGAACTTCTGCCGAGGCAAAGTGCTGTTGCAGTAATGGCATTTTTCCGAGGTAGCGTTGAACAGTAGGCTGCTCATTTGCATACATCCCTCCAGCGCATGCGGTAAGCCCATAGTGATCGTTCCTTATGCGAAGTGAATCCCAGTGTTCGCCCTATGGGCATTAGGCAATAATATTCAAATGCTTTCACTTAACGAACGTTTATTAAGTCGGTGTTTCACTTACGTGGGAATAGCTTAGCGTGAGCGCTGCGCTTTGTGTTAGTGGGAAGTTTCTTGCACTGAATACTTTTTCCCTCTCTCACTAAGAGCGAATTGAGATAGCGGAATGACAACGTCATTGAGATCGATAAATATCGGCAGCTCAAATTGAAACTGCTCGAGAGAGAGAGAGTGAGAGAGCGGTTGATGGTATTATGGCTGCGGAAGGTTTGAAATGTTGAAATTGCCGGAGCAGCAGCGGCGCGCTTGTTTAGGTTTCCCTTTTTGCTTTTGGTTCAGTTGGACTGCTGGAAATTGAATAACTCGTTGGACTTGTGTGCCACAAGTCGCCAGCAAAGCAGTAATGAAATTTCTGTGCCAGTTGGTGATGCGCGAGATTTTTCGCCTTTGTTCCAACCAGCCGATGAGTTGTTGAGCAAAATGGCGAAGCGCAACTGCCAGCCGGTCTCAGGCTGCAATCGATTCTTCAAATATTTCCTCCGTCGATTCATCGAAGCCGTTAAGAGAGAAAGAGAGAGAGAGAGACAGAGAGATGCTATGGTCGAAAGTTCAACCATCTTTCCTCGATGGGCGCATTATATATGAGCAGTTGGCTTTTTGAAAAAGCTCTTTCTGAGTATCAACATTATTTTAAATAATGTCCCATCCTACGATGTCCTTACGAAGAGAAAATGCTTTGAAGCATTCACTGCTACAACGACTTGTTTAGCACCCATTCATTAGCCGTCTGTTTAAATTCTTATCAGCTTCTTTCAACTCATATCCGTTCTTGAGCCGCTCCGAACGACGCAGTGGCGCGCCTTAATCGTCTCTAATTTTTTTTAAGAATAATAAGTGAATTTAGGTTAGATGAGTTTAGTCAAATTTTCTTATCTCTACCGTCACGCTCGCCATAAAGCTCTCCCTATTGTTAAGTTGCTCATCGTAAATTTCGGAAAAGAAAGGGCGTCTTTGGTTGCCTTGAGGTCGACACGTACAAAGGTCGTTATTTTGCGAGCTTTCCAACCGACCCTGTTGCATTGTTAGCGTGTCGGAAAGACTTGGCGGCTTTTTGACGCCCTTCGTGCCGCGTCGAATCACTCTGCCCCATATATTGTGAACGTAACAATGGAATAGCTGCGTGCTTAAGACTCAACTTGCGTTCCCCAATGCGTCAAAGAAAACGCCGCTTAGTTTGGCAAAGAGTTTGAAAATAACTTTGTGTATGCTAATTAGTTGTTGACAGGCTGCGTTACTTTTCCCTTTCGCTGCTGGCCTTTTTTTTTTGGGGCAGTTCAATAATGTAGTCGCCAAGTTGCGCATCTTCAATCGGTCGCCTTTTTGGGCGTTCGGCGCTTTGCCAACGATGTAAAGGCCCCATAAATGGCGAGCGAGGCGAAAAACGTTTTCTTGCTCTAGCGTGATTGCAATCCCGAAATGCGTCTCTTTGGTAAAGAGGAAAAAGCGATTTCCTTTTTGAATGGCAAAATTGTTAGCACTCATTCTTAGCCTAAGCTTAAGCTTCGGTGGTCAAATTTTTGTTGTAACAAAGGTTGAACGCCCTCGAAAGAGGTTTGTAAAAAAAAACATTCGTCCTTTTGTTCATCCTTTGAGCTCGCGAGACAATGAAGAGTTGATTACTTCCACAAATGGATGATGACAATTGTTCCTTAACTCCTTTTTTAAGCGGGTCATTAGTTGGCGCCTCGTTATGCAAATTTGAGCTTAAAGCGGAATTGAAGACTTTGAACGCGGAAAGGGGCTTTCGTTGGCTAAAGTAAGGAGCTGCCGCCTAACATAAGCGCTCCGATACATTATGGTACGAAATGGGCAATTTGGTTCAACTTGGAGGCGACCGGTTAGACGAATTGGACTTTTGGGATGGTGATCGATGGCCGACGTTTAATTGACGACCCTTTTTGGTCAAGTCGAAACGCCGCTGCCCTCGGATCCCCCCCGTAACGGGTGCGAATATTCACGCGCGCGTGCGTTGAATAATTAGCCGATCATCTCTTTGGCTTTTTGCCATGCCGCCTATGGCCGAGAGACCGACAAGTTGGAACTTCTTTGAACTATTAATACACTTGTTAATACATTGGGTCCCATGTGTTGCTTGGTCGAATCAGATAGCGATCGATATCTTATGCTGATTGTTCCAATGGTCTTCTTGAGATTTCGATCGTTTCTCCCAAGCGTTGCCATGGCAGCAGTATGTTCTCCAACCTTAAAGCTTTTATGCGTATATACCTCGCGTTCGAAAATTGCGGTATTGAAATATTTTAAATGCTAATCATTTCCTTTATGACAACCTGAGCGGAATGGAAGAAATATTAAATTATCCAACGCCTATATTATTAGCTAACCTAATGCTGTTTAAGCTTTGCATTCCAAGTGAACACATGTTAGTCGCCCTTTCAGCGGTATCCCTTTGCATTAGATTGTTTTGTTCTTTTCTTTATTTCTTCTTTTGTTTTTGCATATCATTCCACGTCGAGACAATATTGAAGAGATTCGCGTGGCCCTTAAGTAGATTGTTGCTTAGTTTGTTAGTATCTCAAAAAACTGAGTGTGTACGAGAGAGATTGAAAATCAAATTTATGCAAATTCAGCTTGTGGTTATCTCTGCTCTTTCCTCGACCATTGTCGTTTCTTTTCTGTGCTGCAATCGCGGGGCAGCTTATCCCGCGTTAATGAACGAATGCACCCAGTTTTAGAAAGGGAAGATTTGAATACCTAAAATGAATACTGGAAATTCCAGCGGGCGCTTGCTTGCCCTTGTCGGATATGCTCCGAAAGGGATGGCCTTTCTGAGCTTTGAAATGATGTCACAAGTGGAAAATTCCGATAGGGACATCTTAATAAGCCACTTAGCGCCCCAATTGTTTCCTTATATCCACGGAGAGTTGTCTAACATTAGATATATGTAGGCTTTCATATTCGAAGTCACGGTGAACCCATTTAATGTAGCGACGAGGGGGTCTGCCTACGGATGGAGGCGTATCCAAAAGTTTCACGTTATTATTTCATTGTAAAAGGTTATGGTCCCTTTATCAGCGTAAAAGCTGGAGATGGGTCCATCTCCATCACATACGTTACGACGGGACTCGTAAGCCCCGAAAGCTCCTTCGTTTCTTCATTAAAACCGACAGACCGTAAGGCGTCCCCTATTTTCAATCGTAATTGTCGTCACTTTTTATTTTTTGAAAATCCTTCCGCGGCATACTGTCGTTAGCGCATCCTGAATGAGCTAAAAACGGTGCAAGCCATTGGAATGACCCTCAAGAAACGGAAACGCTCACTCTATGCTTTGAACAGCATATTCTTGTTGCTACATTAAACTGGTTCAGCCACGCCTTTGCGTATGAAAATATTTTTAATAAAGTTGTCTTCGCGTCGTTCGCTTAGCCTCTATTTGTGTGTATAAGAAGGACAAGTAAGTCTCGTGTTCAAATGTGGGTCGCATCGCCAACAAATCTTCTTGCGTGTTTTTAAATGTCCCAAAGTTGGTAACGCGTCCGCGTAACGCTGCTACGATAATGCGCGAGAGAAAGTAGTGTTCGCGTTTTAAGGGACGTACGGCTTTTGCAGATTGCATATAAAGGGCGCGCTGAATGAAGGCTTCCGAATTCAGCTGCCTTTTATGTACGACTGCTTTTGGACTCTGCTTGTCCTACTGCTGTGCCTGTTGAACTCGAATGGGTCATTTCGATAAACCTTCAGATCAATAGGGCGCACCCATATTGGCGGCTGGGCCATCGGAGGTCATTGTCCTACGACTGGGAGGCACCACTAAAGAAGTTCTAAGGTCGATTGTTCCACATTTGCATATGTATGCTTGAGGAGAACGCTCAAACCGATCGCCGGACGGCGGCAACTCGAAAAGCATCAATGAGAGCGTCGAGCAAACTTTCCTTCTTCGGTCCTTTCGGCCTATTAATCATTTCTTTCGCTCGGTGCTGACGTTAGTTGTTCCTTTTATGGGCAGGAAATGTATGCATCGATCGATCGCTGTTGGTGATACTGTTGGTCAACAGTTGATTGTGACCATCATCATTAGCAGCTTACTAATGTGCTTGGCGTTAAGGTGAGTGAGAGAGAGAGAGCACCTTATTTGGCGGGCGGGAAAAGCTTTTCTGCTCGTTTCTCTCTATCGACCAGCCAATTGTTGCCGTATTGATTCGCATTGGAAAAATTGGCAATGCTGACGCATAGCAGCGTCTTTATTTGACCATTGGCCGGCCATTGTTCAGCATGGCGCCTACGAAGGAGAGAGATCAGCTCTCCTTATTATCTGATTTTCCAGTCGCCCAAAATGGCGCGCCAAATGTAGTTCAACCGGCAAAAAGTGTCAACAGGTTTTTAGTTCGGTCAAGTTTTGGGCGGTGACGACGACGACGAGTTGCTTCTTTGGCTTATTAGTCGCCATTTTGTGCACTCGTAGAATAGTAGTTAATAAGACGGCTGCTGCATTTGAGCCTTATTGGTTAAGCGCCGAATTCGAATTGGCAATTTTTATGCGCTCCTTAACTCTCACGGGCGCAACTCCTACATTAAAGCAAGGCAGACGTAACTGATCGTAACGCGTCTTGTGTTGCTCGCTTAGAAGAGTGGTGGTTCGTCTGAACTGGAGGGAAAACCGGTTTTACGATGGTCTGGGACAATAAAAAGTGGCTCAGTTGAATGACCCAAACGCCCCAAGCGCAAATGCAGTCTGTGAGAAGAGAGAGGCGAACTTTCAGTTGGCTTTTCTCTGCGTACATTGAATTTCGGACAGTGCATTTCATTGGTCACTTTTTTCCCTCCTTCCAAGCTCGGCGACGTCAATTCCGGCAGACGAAGCAAATGACGAATGCCTCCATCGTCCTCGCCGTCGTTGTCGTCGTCGTCGTCGTCGTCCCGTTGCAAGTGGAAAAGAATGGCTGTGCGCACTACTGGTTTGCTCAGCTCACATCGACCGACTTTGTCAACAAATTTGAAAAATGCACAACGAAGATTACTCATCTACTTTTTTTTATTGGTCGTTTCAACCAATGACAGCGTCTCCTTTCGATGCTCTTATAATTTGCATAAGGAGGAGGGAGCGTTTGGCCGAAAAAAGGGGTCGCCGCCTCTCTTTTACGTTTTAACTTTATTGGGGCAATGACAAACCCCGAAGGACAAAAATGGCGGGACGACAAGGACGCTTGGCGCGACCCTTCAGCAGCAGCAGCAGCAGCAGGAGATGATGGGGTGGGGAGAGCAGCTCGCTTTCCTTCCAAATAAGGCTAAACTTGTTTGTATCGTCGGCCAGCGCGCGCCTTAATGTCCAAAAACTGGAAAGTCACATTTGCAAAATGCGTGCAGGTCGTTTTGCCCATATTTTGACTTGGCATTTTGCAAATGTAAAAACTGGTTGCGTAACGTCTGGACAACAGAGATTAAAAAGGCATCTGTGAACGTCGCAGATTTTTGCGGGAAGTGGCAAAGTGACAAAGCTCTTATTAGTTTGCAGTTTTACGTGTTCGGCCGTGTTTGGCAGCCTCAAGAGCGGCGGGGGATGCCGAGTGCCTGCGCGCGCGTATGTTCACCACAGGGCGATAAGAACTTTTTAGTCAAACATGATTCAACAGGAACAGTTGTCATGCAAGGCGGAAAAGCCAGCTGCTGCCCGAACGGAGGCGGCCGCGTTCATTCGAAGACGTATTCAATCTCTCTCTTTCCTCTCTGTTATTCCAGTTCGCTTGAAGGCTAAGACGTAGAAAACTTTCTCTCTCTCTCTCTCTCATTCCTCTACACGGAACAGCTTCGTCGTCCAGTTGTTCAGGTATTGCATAGTCTTTAGTTAAAGCTCCATTTCCTCAGGGAACACCATTGGCTTCATGTGACGTATCCGCGATGAAGAGATGGAGCGCCTTCTTCGAAGGAATGCCTCTTCGTTTACTCACGCGCTTTGTCATTCAACCGCGCCAACAGACTGGCTGCATTAAAACACTTTTCTATTGCTTTTGCCGAGCGCTAGTAGCAGACATTATTTTTGCTTTACGCATCCCACGCAACTTTATAAAAATAAGCACTTTTGCTCCTTTTGCTTTCTGACGCCTTTGGGGGGTGTCAAATGGGCCGTCACGCTGCTGCAGCTTTGCGAAAAGGTGGCAAAAAGCCAAGTATATATTTTTCCCGCGCAATTTTCGTTCCCCTGTTTTGGGGCGCCACGGCGACGACGTGCAAATTTGTTGCCGCTTATCTGCCCGCGGCGGCGGCGGCGGCGGCGGATCCATTACAAAAGCAACAAGTCATTCTATCAATCATCCGTTGTGAACAGCAGCAGCAGCAGCAACGTTGACCGAGAAAAGTTCGGCTCTACGTAGAGCATCTCTACGATCACGTTGGTCGTCGTTTGGTTTGCTGTTTATTGAACGGCTGGCGGATGATTCATCGTTTGTTTTGCACGTAGGGCGCCTATAAAGCGCGAGAATGGAATAATTTGCATAAAATTAAAACAACTCGCCTGATAGTATGTTGGCGTGTATACGCCTCCGAGTAAATGTTACTCATCCGCGGAATCCGTCGGGATGTTATTGAAAAAAAGCGCTGAATGGCGGCGGCGGCGCGCATCGCGTCGTCGCGGCGATGACTGTAACCGGCTCGTTGTCGACAAGACACAAGCGCCATCTACAGCCGGCTGGCTCAACGTTCATTAGCAAAAAGTGTTACTGCACGCGTTGCATTCTCGATTGCACGCACGGCTGTGTGTGTGTGTGTGCGTGCGCGTTTGGCCGCTCGCCGCAGAGCAGCAGACTTGTCATTATATATAGGCGATGTTCGGTTGGTTGGTAACTTCAAAATTTTAACTTGCAAAATTCATTTCAGACGCTAACAAGTTGGTTCATCGTCGTCGGCGCTCATTCATTCACTGACATTCACGTTGCCTGTACGCATTGGTGTGTGTTCTTCGTTGGTTAGTCAATAGGCCACACCGTCTCTAACAATATATTCAATATATTACACGTATATATATATATATATACATAAGAGACGTTGTTGGTTGATCATTGTGGTCGATAGCGACGCAGGCACGGAATTATTGTGCTCTTGGTTGAATACTGCAATTGTGTGAGAGGCACTGTTTTGCAACCCGAAAAAGGTTGTGTCTCGATTTGTTGGTTTGACAATCGATTGGACGCGCGCGCGTACGGTGGTGGCAACAACAATTCATCGAAAGCAGAGCAGATATTGAGCTGATAAAACTGCCATGGCCAACTTTACGGAAGCCAACCAAAAATTGGTAAGTCCATAAAGTGACGATGCGATTTTTGCAAATTCATAATGTACGTTGCAATGTGTAGACGCTATTCTTGTCCCTTTACAACCTTTTCATGCCAATAATCAATACGGTTAGAGTTTCGGAGGCGAATCAGTATTGACTGACTCCTTTTTGCCTAAGGTAAAAGCGACCGCGCCGCGCGCTTTGCAGTCGACGACGATGAGTAGCGGCTAAATGAACTCTCCCAATGAGCTTTCCAACTGTGGCGATTCAAATTTAACTCATTAGCATAAAATGACTCATCCCAGTGAGACGTACGCGCGCAAATGAGTCATTTAGGATTAGGGATGATGATGATGATGATGACGCTTCGTGTGTGTGTGTGCGAGGCATTTTCGGGCTAAAGTGTTTTTACAGTCTCGCTCTGTTTGGCAGCAGTACGCTCGCTGCGTCGTCGTCGTCGTCGTCAGTTTCGATTCTTGAAAGTTGTTGACAAATTAATATATAAAGTTCAAACTGGCGAAGACGTACGCTATTTACCGAATTGCGTTCCGTCTGTCAGCAGCATCGGCATTCCTGCATTGTCGACGTTCCCGTTGGCTTTCCGGTTGGTCGGTGCGCGCTGACAGTGCGGTTAAAAGTTTGAAATTTTTGCAGCACACACACACATAGGCGCGCTGGGCAAAGCCAAACATGTTTTCGAATTTAAAGCGAACGGTCGTCGCCGACTGTTGTTGAATTGCGGAATGTGACCGATATGGTATCCGGTTTTGCTGCTCTTCGATCGATCGATTGTGTGGTAGTAGTCCTTCCGTGTGCGTATTTGCCGACGGATGCCCAAATTGATCCCATTCTCGTTGGCCCTATAATTTTGAATCTCTTTTTTTCTTTTCATTTCAACTTTCTCACTATCGTCATCGTCATCATGCCGTGGCCGTTTGTTCTCATTAGCCGTAGTGAAAAGGAGAGCGGCTTTTGGCGCGTTGACAAGCGGAAATCAATGTCAGCACCGTGAGACGATGGTGGTGGTGGTGGCGTGGTCGCGCGCCTGAAAGGAGGTCCCTTCGAAATTTCGTACCCTCATTGCGCGCTGGCAAAAAATCGATTCGTCCATTCGACGGACGAACGAAGCGAAGTGCACTGATGGAGATTGTCTTTCCAACAAGCTTTCGCAACGAAATCTCCATTCGACGCAATCGATTTGCCGCCGCTAAAACCGTTACTAAAAGGTGGTGGTCACCACTACAGAGGCTCTCGTTGAAGAGTCGTCAAGCCCCTTACCTAATGGGATTGCTACGGAGTTTGGCTTATGCGGATTACGCGTTGGATTTGAAATGTCAGACTTAGAAAAGCCTTACCCATCCTTTGAGCATTGCCCTCAAAATTTGCATATGCGCGTCATAGGGGAAAAAGATGCGTACAAAAGTTCATTTATTTTGTTTTTACTTATAGTCGGTTCCCTATTTGTCTCGTCTGGAGGGCAGCTGCATCCAGCCGGGTCAATCGCTGCACATCCGAGGCGTCCTTTTGGGAGAAAAGTAAGAAGAGCAGGACGCGTTGTTCTAGTACTGTAGTATGCAGTATTTGATTTTCAGGTTTGAATTGAACATGATGACCGGTTCAAAGGACAACGACGACATGCCGTTCCATATGAGTTTTCGTCGCAAGGACAAGACGTGCGTGATGAATTCAATGTCCAATGGTCAGTGGGGCAAAGAGGAGCGCAAGAAAATTTCCCTGAAGGAAAATGAGCCGTTCGATTTGCGAATTCGTGCTCACGACAGCAAGTTCGAAGTGATGACTTGACTGAGCAGCAGCGACCGTTTCGTTGCTTCCTTTTTTTATCGTTTGTTTCTTTTTTATTTGTAGGTTTTTCTGAATCAGAAGGAGTTGTGCGAGTACGACTACCGTCAGCCGCTAACGTCCATCAGCTTTATTCGCATTAACGGAGATGTGGAATTGAACCACGTTAGCTGGGGCGGCAAATACTATGTAAGATCTGATTTTGCGTCAGTTGGCTTTGCGTATATATATATCCATCCATCCTGTCAGCCGTCAAGCAACTGCCTCGTCTTTGGCTGGCAGCGTTGTATACGCTGCTTAGGCTTAAAAGCTGGCACAACATTACTATTACCTTAGGCTAGAAGCAAACGGCAGTATGCTAGTAAAAAGAACCAACGGAGGCGCTCCGTCGTCTCGGTTCACCCGATGGCGTTTTGCAAATGTCGATAACATCTTTTCGGCGAAACTTATTTTTCGTGTCACATTATTTTGCGCCTGTTTATAAGCAACAGGTGATCGATCAGTCAATGGTTCGTTAGACAAGTCCTTCCTTGTCGTCGCCAGCAGTATTGCCTTGACTTTGTGTCAGCAATTCTTCATTATCCGTTGGCAAGGACGCATTCCATCGCCTAAGCAACGTTTTTCGCTGTAGCTTGAAAATTATCAGCTTACATTCCTCCTCCGTCTCGAAGGCGGCGGGACTTTGATGAACATTTTAATGACGACAGTATACAGTAAGCCTTGAGCCTGAAAATCAAAGGGCTATCGTTCGATTTAGGGTTCATTTGCTGGGTTTTTGGCAGAGAAACTTTAGGTTGCGCTGTCTTCGTAAAAGGGTCCATCAGTTTTTTTTTAATGTTGGGGCAGATGCAAATTTTCCATTAGCTCTGGTTGGTGGGGCAGCAAGTTTACGTAAATGGTCACACTATTGGCTATTAGCCGTTACGTATTACACCTTAGGCGTTCAAGGAAGGAGCGGAAGAGCGAACGTTCGAAGTTTCGAAATTGTGTGTTCGCACAAAGGCGGGAATTTTGATTTGTGTTTATTTTCAGCCTGTGCCATACGAAGCCGGTATACCGGACGGCTTCAGCCCCGGCAAGCGTTTGTACGTATCGGGCGTTCCAGAGAAGAAGGCGAAACGTTTTGCAGTCAACATTCTGACCAGTTCCGGCGACATTGCTTTGCACTTCAACGTGCGCTTTGACGAAAAGGTTGCCTATGTTTTTTTGTCCTTATATGTCCATATGGACATTTCAGACGATTGTGCGAAACAGTCAGTTCGGTGGCACTTGGCAGAACGAAGAACGTGAGGGAAAGTTGACGTTAGAAAAAGATCACGCATTCGATCTTATGTTCGTCAATGAAGTGCACTCATTCCAGGTGAGACCAATCCAGTACTGTATATGGCGGCTTTTTTAAATATATTGATTTTTTTCAAGGTTTTCATCAATGGAAATCACTGGTGCGCCTACGCACATCGTACGGACCCGAACTCATTGAAGGGCCTACGCATTGAGGGCGACGTGGAATTGCAGGGTGTGCACGTCAAGTAATATCGGGAAGGAGGTTAAGGAAAAAGTTGTCTGCTGAAATGCTGCTCTTTCTCTTTCTTTCTCTCTTTCTCTACTTCTCTCTCTCTCTCTCTCTCTCATTTATCACAAAGTACTTCTATCGCAGTCACATAGAGGGTTCGTTGGTTGAATATCCATTTAATAACGTGGCTTTTCTCCCCGCTTCTTTGTTTTCTAAAAAGTAGGTATGATGACATTATTGACTAATCGTATGCACTCATAATGTTCTGTACACACACGCACACACACACGCGTCCCTATCAAGTTGGTCTCCTTCTTCTATTTAAGTTGGTCCACACACAGACACAATTGCTTTTTGTTTTCCTTAGCTGATGATGGCAAGAGACAGAAGAAGAATACACGTATATGGTTGTCAGAGTGTTCCAATCACGCTTGGTTTCAGTTGCGACTGTTTTGTCTTATGGGAATCAGTTACAACGTATTTACTCGAATAAAGTTGGGCTTTTCACAACGCGCGCCCTTTCCATTAACCTTTTTTTTATGAGTTGAGGTCACGTTGAAATATTTCGTCTTGCCAATGGTGAAAGTTGTACTTTTGTTGTCGACCATTTATGAATGAGCGATCCGAAGCAAAAACGAAAAAAAGTCAATGGAATTGTAGCTCAATTGTGTGTATCGAAAAGGTCGCGTCCATGAATGGAAGCAGATATTGTAAGAAGTTGTAGCGAAACTTTAAGCAGACGGCGGCTGGCAACGTTCACGCAGGGTTCATTTCCTTTGTAAATGGCTGTTGGCATGCCATAGTGCTACTTTTTGGCTGGTAAATTGTTCCGTCGCGGGTTGGCGGCTAAACGTTTCGCGTCGAAAGTTAAAGCGTCAAAGTCGCCTTAACGCACGTTTAACCTTTTGGTATTCCATTCGGCTATGCACTTCTTCAAAAAAAGCAGAACGCCGTAGCTACGATTGATTGCGAACTACGTGCGCAATTGCCCTTTGGGTGAACACGTGTCGTCGACCCATTGCAATCGTTGGAAAGCGAAAGTGCTGGACGCGACGTTTCCTTTACGAAGTTGATTTTGAAAAAACAAGTTGAACGGAGTACAGTCTCCTGCAGACGTGCTAAAAAGAAATAATCACTTCCTAAAAGAGTTGGGCATTATTGCCTTACAGCGGCATATGGACGTAATTTTTTGCGCTTGCCAAAAAACGCTTTAATTTTATTTGCAAAGAATTAAAATTGAAGTTATCTCGCTTTTTTGGTTATTCTCTGCTTTGCATCTTTTATTCTTCGTCAGCTCTGTGGACCCTTAAGTCTCCGTATGAAAAACGTGGCCAAAAAGCATTATTGTTCTTTTTCCAGTGTTCTAATAACCCTGTTTTCAATTGTTCATGCTTTTTCTCTTCGATAGACGAAGGCGTCCATTGTGGACCAAAAAATATGCCAGTAAACATTCTGTGCTTTTCTTTTGAAAAATTAGGATATCGTTTGTTAGCCGCCCCATCGTCATACTGTAAGTTTGCCATCCTTCCCGTTCTGCCTTTACTCAAGCCTAAACTATGGTTCTTATTTTAGCTTAGGCTTAGGGGGCTGAACAGGATAGCTGGCATGGTCTCCAGTAAAGGCAATAGAGGATGGCCGCGTGCTTAACGGAAAAGAACCTGCATTTTTTTAGACGGTAGGCAAGTAAGCGGCAAGATTCATAAAATTCAATGTGCCTCAGCCAATAATGTTTATCTGATAAGCTGTTTGCGCGTATAGATGAGCATAGGCTTTGTCATCATTACTTAAGTTTTAAGCAATCACAGCGTCGGCGTTGACAGAAACGAAGAAAATAAAACTACAAACAAAAGTAGAGAAATGTTTAAGTTTTTTTGCGCGAAACTTAATCCATTGCGCTTCCGAACAGCAGCGCATGTTCACCGATTATGCGCGTTCTGCTCTTACGAGTTTTTAGGCAGCAAAACAAAACTTCAAAAAAAAGAAAATGGTAAGGCGCTCACCAGACGCCTGCAAGGTAACATCTCATTATGATCGTAAAATGCTTCTCTAAAAGACGCCTGAGTGAATAATTTTTAAAATGCCGCAAAATGCGATTGGGCTCATTTCGGTTTCTTGGCCGCATTTGTCATTAGGTAGTCAACTTGATTATCTCTGCTTAGGTTCTATCTAACTGGACAAAGCAAAGTTTTCGGTTCAAGCTTAGGTTGTCTACAATAAGCCAGAACGACAGGAGACACTTGCGACAGGGTCGTCTAGCTTGGATATCCAGCTTGACGTTGGGGGTCAACTTGTCCACCTACACTAAGGCAGTGGCCCGAAACTGAAAAGATCCTGTGGCTGTTTTTTACTGCCTTGCGTATACCGTGCGAAAATAAAAGGAAGCAGCGATGATCATATCAGGATATTGCAACCAACGATTGGGTTGAGCTAAGCAGGCGGACTGAGAAGTTTAATAATTTTAAAGGTATACCTGTTCGTGAGCGAATGCAAACAGTTTTGTGTTTTATAAAAATTCGGTGAAACTTTCTATCAAGCGTACAAGAAAGGCGAAAATGAATATTAACCTGAAAATCTCTACAATGAATTCCTACTGTACCAACGATGTGCAAATTCTGCGGCATAATTAGGAAAGGTGAACGTGATCTTTTGAACCCAGTAGCCCATTGCAAGCTTTACGTTGAGCCATCTCTCGTTTAAATTCCCGCCTTGTTCTAATGTCAATAAGGACATTCTTTTTTCGCATTAACAACTTCCCGTCTGTGGTCAATATTATCAAGGCGCGAGCTGGGATGTAATCCTGCTAGAAATATAATCTAACCTGGCAGGTTGTAAAGCACCGTATTTTGACGTGTTTTTTTGAAAGGATTTGTTCAATTCAATTTTTTAGATTCGCGCACATCGCCTTTGGCAATGATAGCACGTGTGACAAGTTGCACAGAGAAGGCTCGTGGAAGGCTTAAGATCCGGCTGAACTATGACGTGCCGACGGTAAAACGTAAGTGAATGAATGCTCGTGCAGAATTTCCATAGTAAAGCAACATTTGCGGTGATTTTAGAATACAGTAATGCGGAAGGAACGTAACGAGAGGAGAAATTAAAATGGGTGGCCAAAGAAAACGAAAAACCGCTAATTAGAGCTGCTATTGAATGAATGCTTGTAGAATTTCGTTTGGCTCTCCAATATTAGCTTCTCAAGAACGAACTCATCTTACTACCTGCTTGCCTGGCTAACGAACGTTTATTTTTTAAACGACACCCAGTTTTGGTGTGTATCTGTATGCCTATTGAGCAGGTCGCAGAAAAATGCCTTTTTCTAAGGTAAGCGCTTATAATGCCTTAGTTTTTCTGTGCTACCGTATACGCCTTCACTTTTGCAGCGAAAGAAAGCAGTAACGAGACGCTGCAAAAAAGGTACAATGAACAAATGGTAACTGAAACTTTTGGTGAGCTGTTTTGGAATTTTTCATTTCGTTAAACATTGCGAAATGTTTTTTCAATATGTGTACCTGAGCATCATTTTATTCTTATTATCTTTCGCGGCTGATTTAAATATTGCAACGCCAAGAGTTGATTATTTTCCAATAAATTAGTCAATAAGTAAGGGCTTCAATCCGTGCTTTCTGTCGTCAGACCTATTGTAATGCGTTTTTTCGTTAGACATGTCAGTTTACGGTTTTGCCAACGCCCCGTTGCAGTCAGCATTACGTATTTTTGCATCTTCGTTATTAGAATGCGTTTTTTGGCATGTTCAGTGTCCCTAAAGATTTTTTAAATTTATTATTTAAGATAACGTGGAATCTTTCGTTCATTCCTGTTAAAGCTAGGTAGGTGCCTTTTAAGGCATGCTGTGTCATATACGCGATGGAATTCTCAATTTCAGCTGCTCTGTTTTGATCGGAAGAAGACGGGCTATACTTTGCTGACGTTGTCATGTCCATTATGGGCGATGCTTCACAGTGAGAATCCTTTTTGCTTAAGGCAAAATATTACGCGGAAGATATTGCCGCTTATGCCGGTGCTGTCGCCTTCTCGATTCTTTTTAAAGTAGGTTTAACCTGTTTGCCTTTCTTTTCAGGTGCGTCATTAGGAAATTTGATTTTCGCCTGCCGCTCCGAGCATATTTCAATTAAAGCACAACGTTAAACAGAAAAACGAAAAAACAAATAAAAGAAGGCAGTGGTGAGCTGACGAGCTTCGACTTATGGTTTGTTTGAACGTTGTTCTGCTTTCGATGGTTTGGACGTTCAGGCGGTCGGCAGATGAACTCAAAAAATGGGACCTTTACAGAATTGGCGAAAAACGTAGGCAATTCGCATTTGCCTGAGATGTACGTGCACTCGCTTGATAAGCTTAAAATAATTTTTCCAATTAAAGCTTGGAAGTTAGCGCCATTTTCTATATGTCCTTATTATCTATTATTAACATTTATAGGTCAACTTGTTAACTTTCGTATCACTTAAGTCATTAATATTTAACAAATCATTTATTGGTATATTTTTAGGTGGTTCGTTCAGCGATGGTCAAGTTGACGTAGCGTTGCTTGTCGAACGGCAAAAGCGCTTTTCACGAGCATCCATCCTGCGTCGAAACGTTTGTACGTCAAAACTCCATTGGGTAAGTTGACGAAAATGCGCGGCAAAGTTTTTTATTGAGTTATTTTGAAATTTTCTCGCTGATTTCGTAGTTGCCTGACGCCAAAAAGAGTGAATGATAAATTGGGTCGGTTAAATGGTGGGTTTTGCGCCCCAGCGTCATACTGTAACTTTGCCGGCCATCCTGTTCTGCCCTTCCCTAGGCTTAAGCCTAAACATAACGGTTGCATTTTGGTTTAGGCTTAGGTAAGGGCAGAAAAGGACAGCCGGCATGCCTACCAGTAGGGGCATAACAGAGTGGCAGCGCGCTTAACAGAAAGGAACCTGCATTTCACATACGGTGGGGCGCAACCGATGAGATCCGTTAAATCTCTTCCAATTGATACGATTAATCTTCTACCGTGCCTTTGAACCTTACCTGCGCATTGTTCGCGTAAAATTCACAATATATTTTCCAGTAGCTTATTTCGAATTTCTATTACTAGGCAGCAGCGTAGTTGTTTTATTTTGTCGAATTTCTTTTGGGAATGTACATCCTATTTCGTGAACTCTCTATTCGCTAATAGCTTCTTATTGTAGAACTTGTTTTGCCTTTGTTCCGCTAATAGTAATACGAACGTTCGCTTCCAACTTGGGCAAAGTGTTCACATTCTGATAAGACGTGCCGAAGTGTAGTGTTACTGAGCTTTTACGTATTTTAGGATTGTTTTCAAAGGTTAATACGCGCCCACCTTTTCGCACATTGCTTGTATTAATGTTCCTACAATTTCTGTGTGATCGGCTTCAAATGGGGCGTGCCGCTCGTATTGTTTGATCTGGTCGTTGTCTTTGGTCAGAAAAGGGAATTTCTAGGCAGCGTTGAGGTGCTTGTGGCCTTTGTCCTCCAACGTGAATACTTTGAAAGGCGATGCAGTTCCCAATAGGCTGTAGAAAATCCATTGCAATTAAATCGATATCATTTGCTATTATTTTTTACCTTAATACTTTTACTTTTGCTCTTTGCACGCACCACCAATCCTTCGCGATGCTCTTTCGATGATTAACCACCGAACTTGATGGGCTTACAAAACCTATTTGGTCTCATGACCACCGCCGCTCAACTTAACAAATGAACAACTGGTAGCTTTCTTTTCCAAATATGTCAGCATCAATTAGTCGCGATGCCCATCATTGTACTTTAATTTGCATCGGTTTCCTGTGAACACAACCGTATCAGTTGGGCGCGCATATTCCATTAGAAGAATTGGCTATCGACTTTCATTTGGAAAGTTTCGACGTGGGCGTTCTAACATAATTTGCATATGTCAACCTCTGCGGATGTGATTGTTCTTCTATCCTGTCATCCTGTGCATCGCTATCGTAGACTAACGTCTAAGCAATTTACCTAATGTTGCTTCAGTAGTAGCTTCGCTTCCTTTTTTGGAGAAGCGACGGGCTGATCGTTGCTCTCTTTCTGCTATACCCTTTTTTTCAAATTTCGGCTACCTTTAACTCCTCTTTGCCCGTATTTATATTTGTTGCTATAGAATTTGTTGGCTTCCCGCCAAGCACGCGAGTAAGCTTTTAATAGTTCCTACTTGGAATAGTTTCCATTATTTGTTTCTCATTTTCGCTGCACGTACGCCCAAGAAACACTAGTAGCAGTACGTTCAAGCAGCTGTTCTAATATTTTTTCGCAACAATTTAATTGCTTAGTAAAATCAAGTTAATGTCAATAAGCCTTGTAAATTGTCTTGCAAACAGGCGGTACCCTTTTGATTTCGTCGTTCTCTCTCTCTCTCTCAGTGAGTCGTTCAAAAAAATAACCAAAACAGCTGAAGTTCTTCACTAAAGGTTCAACAGACCTCAGCTGTTGCTTATGCCGGCATTCTACTAATAATAAGTTGCTATTAGTGGAAATTGACACGCTGAGTGACTGACAGAACAATTTGTTGGCTGCTATGTTGAAATGATTGGGAATTTATTATGAATGGAATGTTCATTCAACTTATCCACCAGGAATGAATGAATGAGTCCTTCTTGGCGGTTACGTCTTTTCGTGCGTATAACGTAAGTCATTGTTGCCTTAGAAAGTCGGACGGTTGGGCTTGTCAATCCCGAAATTTTAAAGCGCCCCTCATCGCGCCTATTCTGTGTTTTGGTTCTTTGCTCGTAGCTTGTATTGCGTATAGACGTCATTATTTTTTGCCTACATGCTTTCTGCTTGTTATGCCGTCGCTGCATGTAGGGGCGTCGATTGACATTCCCTTTCAGTATGGTCAGTATGGATTTGAGCAAATTGTTTTAGCGTTCCCAGAGGTCTGCTGCAATTGTAATTGAATTTTCCGCATGCAGACATTGAATTCATCGGCTAACGGCGCGGTTAGCAGTTCCGGTTCATTAGCTACTTATGAATAGGTTGAGGAGGAGCGTTTGCAAAATCTTCAAACTGTTTCCTGGCAACGGCAAGTAACGAAGCGCGGGAACTTTATTAAAAGCTAACATGAACACAATATGGTACAGCAATTTGCATGATCGCTAGCCATGCTGAAATGTTAACAGCAGCATCATTGTGCCCCTATCTCTTTCAGGCGAAGTATTAACAAGCAGCATTGAATGTCTGTGACGGGTGAGGTATTTGTTGCGTCAGAATTTTGTTGAGCCGACTGCTGCTGCTCCTGCTGCCGCTGCCCCACTGCTGTTGTGACAATTCCTCCGCCTGCACATATGCTTGTCACTATTGCTTTAAGACGAAATCCCATACAACAATGCGTGTTTCAAGTTGACATCGAAACTGCCTGCAGCAGCAGCAGCTACTACTACTACTACTACTACTACTCATTTTAGTAAATATCTCTTTGACAACTTGTAATTTCTACTTGCGGCATTTTATCCGTACGTGAGCGTAAGCAAATTTTTTTTTATTGTGTCTATTCGCTTATCCTCAATTGCCTCCTACGATTCGGTCGGTTTTTTTTTTCAGAATTAGCTTTCATTGAGAAAAGCGACCTTCGCAGCATTTTCAGAAATGCTGCTGTTGACTGAACGACGCAAGATGGCAACAAAGTTCAAGGATTTTAAATTTAATTAAATCAACTTGTTCTCAATAAGGCGTCGTCTTTGAAAAGCTACAACAATCGATTGGCGGGAAAAGCAGGTAGAGCAGTTCAACAGGTGCACACGCACGCATTCTGCTTGGCTAAGCGAACGGCAAAAAGTGGGACTTTTGGAAAAACGACTATTGCACGTATAATCTTTGCTTTGTCACTTTTTGTTGGGGCTGACGACTTCATCGATTGTGTTTGCGAAGATGGTAAATTCCAAAGACGCTCTGATGACGTAGCATTAGTACATTTTCAAATGGTGGCGTTGTTGTTGTTGTTCTAGTCGGGATATTTTTCCCGCTTCTTCCGTCGCTTGCTCATCGAGCAAGATGCGCATAGGCATAAGCTTTTCATCGCATTCCCGTAAGCAGCGGTTTCCGGTAGTGGAAATGGAAAATTTTTAAAAATCTTACGCCTCTTAATGGTATATTGTTGTAGTTATTGTTTGTATAAACTGTTTGGCGAAAGTAAGACGATTTGGAAGGGGTTTTAGCGTAAGAAGTTTTTTTTTAATTTTCCAATTTATCTAATATGCCGATATTACACTCTCGCAAAAATCAATAGTAGCAAAGTGATTCAGGACATTACTATTATGAATCGATTTTATTCGCGCCTACCGATCCTGTATGCTTATGTACACGTATAGGGTACATATTTAAAAACTTTTCAAATATACTATTAAAGTATGGGCCATTGGCATCAGTAAGCTGACTGACGAATAGACGGTTGTTTTTGTTATTTGGAATGCTTCAAAAGGTGTACTTTATTTCTTAGCGCGGTATGACGTCACAAGATATGTAAATTTATGGAATTTAAAAAAGAGAGAGAGCGATGATAACTGTGCAAGAAGCATTTTATTAACGTAAAAGCCTTCTTATCCTTAGAGGGCCCATTTCCTTTGAAAGGGTAGCTTGAAACTTCATAATTTGTTTAGGGAAAACGATGCTGCCTACTTTAGTCTCCCACTTTTGGCAAAGGTGACTACTGCCTACGTTGCGAAGACTTTGTCTCCAAAGTGGAACTTTAAGTAAGCGGCGCGTTTTTCTCCATTAGCATGAATAAATCAATAAATTATTAAAAATATCTTTTTGCCATCCTATACTGCGTGCGTAGGATATGCATGAATGAACTTCATGTTTACGCTTTGCTTCCATTCATAGCGTATCGCGTTTGCCTATATTCAAATATTTCAAAAAATCCGTAGCATAACTGATGCTGACCTTTTCCAAATAAGGGAACGTCGTCCATCTGCTTGGAATGTCAGTGTAATGTCGCGAAAAATTGAAAATGCCAATAATATCCAGTATAGTATAGCATTTGTTAACTTGGCGCAACTAACGCCTTTTTTACTTTCGGCTTTCGACGTTACGTTCCGTTAGCATTGGTAGTTGGAAGTCGCCCTTTTTTGTTTTTCCCTCCTTTGTTGTATTGACCACGACAACTGCGCCACCTATATTCCGATTCAACGTAGACGTTGTCTTCTCTTCTAACGTTGCGAGCTTATTTTTGGCCAGGCGCCTTAAGCGGGTCAAAAAAAACTAAGTCAGACATGGCACTTTGGCCGAAAGCAAGCAGACACCGTGGAGACGGGTGCTTTCAACCGCGTTGGCGGTGTTCCGTTGATTTGTCTTTTTGAAAAAAAAAGTGTTATCGCTAAGTCCATTATGCAAATGTGCGCAGCGCGTTGATTGGATTTAAGCCCAACTATGGACGATTGGCCATTGTATTGGGTTCATCGTAGTTTATTCCATTTTCGTAAGGCGGTTGTTGGCCCGTAATTGAGTAACGCTGCCCCAATGTTGTTTCTTCAACAGCTTCTGGTAGACTACTTCACAGTTCGCGCCAGCAGCGCGTATGATTCAAAAAGGAATGCCGGCAAAAGCTGCAGCTTTTGGCTGTGTCAATAAAATGGATGGACCGAGACAGACGTGTCTGATGGAGACTTTTTTCCATTGCCAACAGAAATCATTGTTTTAATATATGAGCGTTTGGCTTTGTCTGAGCAATGTCAGTTAGGTATTCGCGGTTGGTCGACTCGATGCCGCCAATTTAATTTATCACTAATTGACCGGTTGGCAACTGAGCTAACGGCGTTCTTGGGAAAAGTACGGCTCATTTCCTGCTGATCCCTTCGCAACAAAGGGCAGCAACAACTTCGATTCGGCAAAGCGATCGGTAGGCACTTGGCCGGTAAAAATAATAACCTTCCTCCTATTTGCATATTTAAAATTGTCGCTTTACTAAAATTCTTCCCGAGGGACGCTTTGTTGCCCAGTTAGGCGCCAAAAGGTCAAAAGGTTACGAGACAAAAATGGTCACATGCGCTCGCGATCGTTCGATCAGTCAACTTTGCCTCTGAGCGCAGTTTGCTTGAAAAGAAGAATTTGACAGACGTCCAACTTTGCGTGCGCGTAACCGTTGTTTAACTGCAATGTTGGGGCGCCAAATGAATCACCTTCTCACTCTCTGTGTCTCTTCGCGGGTGGTCGACGACATGAAGAATTGGGTCGGACTGCCCCAAAGATGGAAGGATTAATTTTTTTTTGTTGTCTCATTTTTTATTGTCGGCTCTATGCCTCTCCGTAGAAGCGTTTGCCGGTTTGCAATGCAAAAGCTGCGTCGGCCGTTTTGCCGCCAATCAGTCAGTTGGTTGCTTGGCTAATTTGATTTTACTTTGGTCATTGTGTGTGCCCTTTGAAGCGTTTGTAAACTGACAGTGGATTCGGGCGCAATGAAGGGTCATCGCACAATTGGTGGAACGATTGAATTTCCTTAAAGGGCCATAGTATTCAAGTATTTACGCGACGCGTTTCCCCGCGGCGCTGCTTCCTTGCACGCTTGGCAAATTTCAAATTGATTAGCAATCTAACGCGGTTAGTATCAACGTCAAAATGCTTGCCAGCATAAATTTGCATCACATTTTGCCTATATGCCTTCCAGTATGTTCACCCTTTTGAGTAATATCAACATGTATGTGTGGGCTAAAGTAAGTCTCATCCTAATTGTATACTAATTAATATTTGGCCTCTCTGTCGACAATGGGTAATATGATGTAAAAATTTCCATTTCATCAATATTTGTTTGCTATGTTGCTGCTGACGCCTACAAAGGGTTCAGTAAGGCCGCCGCCTAATGCCACTAACTTCTTCAACTTTCGTAAGACGCCTTTGTTCGTTAAGATTTCTGTCACCCCTTTGCTTTAGTCGTCCCTTTGCGAGCAAAGTAGAGCAGCAGCTTAAAAAGGAAAGTGCCCGCGGCGAAGCAACGTCGCGCTGCTAAGAAAAGGGCACTTAGACACCATAATGGGAAGGAAGGAATCGAAATCGAAGTTTTCGACTTTATAATACGCTCAAGCGGTCCCGCTGTTGTACCGCCACCGCTTTTTGCAATGCCATGCTGTGATCATCGGATGTACTTTAATGCTTTTGATTCACGTTCTGTCAATATTATCGTGCGCTTGACAACTTAGCCGAAGAGGTGTAGGCGAAAATTCGATTCCGCCTCAGCAAGTTGCCATATTCCGTTCAAGTGTTAGCTTTCCCAACGAAACTCTGAGCAATGCACCTACATACGTATATGTTACAGGCAATGTATGAAATGCCTGCATTCTATAGGATGCGCGACGTTTTTCGGCAAAGTATGAGATGCCCGTGATATTTTAACATGCTGTATGGTCTACCTAAGGCAAAGTGTGGATCACATCTTGACAGTCGAGACTTTTAAGGTCTTGTCACCTACACCCCCACGAACCTACAGTGGTGACACCCGCGGGGCAAAGTGCTGTTTTCGCGCTATCTTGTGGCTTTGGTGTCCTTATATTTTGGTTAAGGCGTAGCCTAGAGCAGAATATGATAGCCGGTAAGGTTTTACGACCAGAGCACCCCAGTTTTTCTCGCATCCTCATCGGCTGTCCTGTTCCGCCCTAGCCTAAGCCTAAGGGAAGATACGAGGAAAGCATACTCGGCAAACTAGCGAAAAACAATATACTTTCTACTGTAGGTGTCGCCACTGTCGCCTTGTAGAAACATAGGTGAAAAGACTCGATTTAATATTTTGCCGATTTGTCGTCAGGCATTGTACAGAATGGTCTAGCCAACCTATGAAGTATTAAGTGTTCCATGTATTGCCTTTAACATG
Source organism: Trichuris suis (assembly GCA_000797535.1). Lineage (NCBI taxonomy): Eukaryota > Metazoa > Nematoda > Enoplea > Trichinellida > Trichuridae > Trichuris > Trichuris suis. The sequence continues at coordinate 1,232,521 of KN538385.1, read as the reverse complement.
TATATATATATAGGCATATAACCTAGGTATGAAATTAGGCATTCTACGGAATGCCCAAAATCTTTAGGCAGTGTATGAAATACTTAATATTTTACACATTTCCTGAGCATTCCGTACAATGCCTAATGACAAACCGGAAAGTATTAGATCGAACCATTTCACCTGTCCCTGCAAATCTACAGTGGCGACACCTACGGGACAAAGTGGGTTGTTTGTTTCGCTACTCTGCAGGTTAAAGTTAACTTATATTTTCGCTTACGCTTAGGCTTAGGCTCAGACTAAGCCAGGACAGGACAGCCGGTATGGATGCGAGTAACATTGGATTCATTGGTCGTAGAACCTTGCCGGCTATTGCGATCTGCCCTAGCCTAAGCCTAAGCCAAGATACAAGGACAGCACAATCACAACGTAGCGAGAAAACGATGCACTTTACCCCGTAGGTGTCGCCACTGTAGATTTACTGGGGCGCAGGTGACGAGGACATAAGAGTCTCCCTTGCCAATATGGGGTTCACACTTTACCTAAGTATTATTCGGCATTCTGTACAATCTCTAGGCAAAGTATACGGCATATTGGAGTAATACAGGCAGTTTATATTTACCTAAAAACGTCACGCGTTCTGTAGAACGCGGAAAACCTTTAGGCAATGTGTGGAACTCTTGAAACTACGTACATTTCCTGGCATTCTCCGCAATGCCAAAGGAGAAACCGGCATGGTATTAAATCGAGTCTTTTCACCCATGCCCCTTCAAGCTTACAGTGGCGACACCTACGGGATAAAGTGTGCTGCTGCTTTGCCGGTTAAACTTAACTTATATTTTGGCGCAGGCTTAGCCTTAGGCATGGACTAAGACGGAACAGGATAGCCGACAAGGATGCGATGCGTGCTTTGGTCATAGAACCTTGCCCGCCGCCGTGTTATGGCCCAGCCTAAGCCTAAGCCAAAATATAAGGGCAGCATAGCCCCACCATAGGGAGAAAACAGCGCACTTTGCCCAGTAGGTGTCGCCACTGTTGCTTTGCGAGGGCGTAGGTGACAAGACGTGATTCACACTTTGCCTAAATATTATATGTCCTTCTATATAAGGCCTAGGCAAAGTATACAGCATATTAAAATGATACAGACATTTCATACATTGCCTGTAACATATACGTGTACATACACAGGCGACTACGGGGTTTACTTGTGTTTCTCACTTTATGCAAATGCTGGAGGTAAAGCGCCCGCAGTGCTGTCTGTATGACAGAAGGTGAGCAAGGTTGCGTAGTTCACTTTTTAAAATTAACATTACGTGTTATGGACAGTCTGCTTTCTTGCCGCTGTGTTCCCAAGCAGAGAGGCTTATTGAAGTGTAGTGTGACCTCTCCCTAATGGAGGCGGTTTTGATCAAGCAGTCGCCTTGAAAAGAGTCAGTTTCCGTTTCGCTTCATGGTCATCGATCATGCAGACGTTGTTACCGCGACTCGCGGATGCTTTAGGTTGAATAGGCCGTCTGTTATAGTCGCGGCGGCGGCTACAAGTGGGTTCCTCCAACAACCTTTGCTTTTATTTGGTAAGAAGCGACAGCCGTTTTGGGACAGCTCAAGTGGGACTAAATTTAATTTGTCGGTGGTTCAATCGAAGTCCTACAGCCGGCTGAAGCAAGTTTCTCTTCGTCGAATGTTCGAGCGATCAGCCCATAAAGGCCTACAATAAGTGCATGCCGGAAGCGGTGCGCCTTTTCTATACACTTGTGCTTTTCACTTGTGTCCGCTGTTGGCGGTATTTCGAAAAAACAGTCGCTGCATCACGCCACCTGCTGCGCCTTTGGCGACGGTTTCTGGTAAAACTCTGTTGCGCAATTGAAATGTATCGAATGTTGGAATGTTCTCTTAGCGCGTTCTCCCTTAGGCAGCGAATTCTTTTTTTTGCTGCCCAACTCTAAGTTCCACTGTTCGACGCTGCACTTACGCGGAAGGTCTCACTTTGACGCGTAGATGAACGAAGTGCTATTTTGAATGGCCACTTCCGGAGTACGCTATGGTTTCATAGGGTGTTGCTTAAAAATTATGCGTCATCATCAGTCTTAGGACGATCAACTTTTTTGTTCTTTTGCTCGCAGCTAACGCGAAGTGCCCCATCAATGCCTTGTACTAATAGCGTATAGTATAAGGTTGCTTTTGCGAAACAACAACCGCGTCATATAAGCTCCGCGCTGCTCAGCTTCTTCTCTTCGTTGGCACTGGGAGCATAGGTGGCGCCACTAGTTACGTCAAACTCTTAAGGCTCTTCAATGCTTTACTTGTCGCTTTTAGGCGCTGACGTATGTTCATTGTTTTCAACGCACGAGAGGAATGCTGTTGCGCTGTTTGCTTTGGGGCATATTTGTCCTTCGTCGTTCCATTCATTCAATGAAGTCTCGGTTTGTAGGCGCTCAAGTTGCGTTGGGCCCAGGTTTCGCCCTTTTTTCCCGAAGAATGAATCTCTCAACTGTCAAGACGGCGTACGCGAAATTGCATGCTTTAAAGTTGTTCAATTTTTTTTTTCTACAATTCAAAAGTGTACGCGCGAAAGCGGGACAGTTATAGAAGGCGGCTTTTGGTAGCAGAAAGCGACGGCTCAACATGGGCGCCAATTGTTTTTTCTTTTTTCGGGAAAATGACCTCCCGTCTCTAAGCCTAAGCAGTCGCGTTGACTTTGATTGTTGCTTTGCTATTACGTTTTTTCAAGTTTAATTTGCATAAAGCATTAATACCGTTTTTGCGTAGCCTACGACGAGTTGTTGTGGGCAGACGTTCATTTTCAAATTTTTTCCTTTCCCTTTCGTTGCACTCTCAACTTAGCGTAGGCGTTGACGATTCGGTAGTCGGATCGATAAATGCTTTTTCAAAGTTTTCACAAGCATCAGCTAAGTTTCGTCCGCTTTCAGTGTTATTCAGATTTGAAGGGTTTTCTACGCGGCTTCCCATTCATTGTAGCTTCCTATACGTATTTTGCCGTTTACGATCTCAACACGATGCTTTCTGTACAAAGCATCGTTTGCATTGGCTTTGTAGGAGAGCGATATAATGGCATTTGTTCAAAAAGTTTGACTACGTAGCTTTTTCATGAACAAAATTGCAAGCACGCAACTTCAGCAATTGTTGCAGTTGCGTTGGCCATTAATGGTCATTCGTCTTGCGGCGACTCAGACTATCAATGCCATTTTGATTTGTGTACTATGCTCAAGTAGTACGTATCGTCTCATCGATGCACCATTAAATCAGTTAACGACTAAATGTCTGAGATTTAAATTCGACGTGCAGTAGTTTATTTTCCTTCCATTCCCAGTCAGCCGATTGGCGGCTTGACGCAAAAGATTCGCTGCTTTACCATATTAGGCAAGTATGTACATTGACGTTGATGCTAAGCGATGAAGTAGTTGTTCTTTGCGTACAAACGGAGAAAGTTTGCAAACTTTGCCAAGGCGACCATAATCAAGGGACAACGATTTGAGCGACGGCCATTGGCCACTGGAGAGTTATAAAATTGACGAATTTTGAATTGATAGAATTTCATTACACTTTTACGACGACTCGTCTTCTTCACCCAATGGCGCTTTTAGATGGAACAGTATCCATTTAAAGCGGGGATCTGATTTTGCCCATTGCGCTTAGGCGGGAAGGAAAAAACTATGGCGCCTTGGCTACCATACTGATAGGCTCATTAATACGCTGCGGATTTGACTTGATGAATGTAGATGGCTTAGCGTATTAGGTCATTCTCCTGTGACGCCTTTTCCCATTGTTGCTCTGTCGTTTTCAATTGTTTGACAAAAACAAAGTGAAATCCGTTGCTTGCAGGCTTTGGCAGGCGAAGCATTTTTTTAATGCTTTGTTGCCTGTGCGAATGAATCCATTTATTGATTTATGCAAATGATGCCTTGCATAAAGGTGGTCATTTTGGGCAGTCCCGGATGCGGCAAAACGTCCATCGTACGACGATTTTTGCTCAATCAATTTTCCGACGTTCACAAGGCGACAACAAAGACTACGTGCTATTATCCGGGTATTTTCTCGGACAATCAAATGTTTGAATTGAAAATTATGGATACGCCCCCGATGGAGATGTTCCCAACTTCTACGTTGGAGGATTGGTCAATGAATGGATGCGAATGCGTCCGAAGCGCCCATGCGTATTTGATCGTCTTCGACGTGACGTCACGAGAGTCTTTTAGAATGGCCAAAAATTTTCGAGACCAATTGCAGGCGTATGCTGCCGGTTCGGCCGTACTTGTCGTAGCCAACAAAACGGATAAGCTGCCGTGGTTGCAAAGCTTCAAAAGGGGACTGTCGCAGAGTTGTCTTAACGCCAGCGGATGCAACATCACTTCCGCAACGAACGGTTCCTTCTTTCTTCAATCGGTCGGCGGTAGCGGTAGCAGCGCAGGTAGCCATCGTTCAACCACGGAAGCAATGGACCAATTCCGTAAGGAATTGTCGAGCATAGTGAAAAAGCAATGGAAGTGTCCTTTTGTGGAATGTTCGGCCAAATGGAATTGGAACATAATTACCGTTTTTCATGAACTTGTGAATACCATAAGGAAGAGCGCTGACCTGATGGGTGCCAATGCGAAAAGTGGAACGAGCAGTGGTCTAAGTGCCCCGCGGTTACGTAAAAGGCGCCCTCTATTCCTTTTCAGGAGGGCAACAAGGGATAAGCAGACTGTGCCGCCGCCGGCGCCGCCGTCGCAGACAGTTCCTCGTTGAACTTGCGAAGTATTAATAAATGATTTAAATTTTTCAATTGATACTTTGTTGACGACCTTCCGACGTCTCCAAAGGTGGGATGAATCTTTTTTCTTCCCTTCGATCAACTCAAGACCAAAAACAGGGGGATGTGTGTATGGCAATGCTTTTTTCGTGCCGCGATTTATGTCTTAATGGAAACGTTATGAATATGTGTAGTAGCTGTAGTTGTATGCAAATTTTTTAAAATAAAAACCGCGCCATCTTTTGTGACCCCCCTTAATGGGGGATTTCAATGTTTTTCTCTTTTTTAGTAGAATTCATTTATGACAAACTTATTATTGGGACAAAAGTTTTACTAAGTTTTCTTTTGTCTTACTTACTGATGTCAACTGTTCTCTACTGGGCGTCCTGGAAGATTAATGAATGAAGGCGATCAATAGTTTACGCGAAGAACGAAGCTTTGGAGAAGAGCGCTTCCATGGCCAACTCATTCACGTGAAGTCGAAACGAATGCATCCGTTTCGACCGCGACAGCTTTCACGTATTTTCAAACGTTCAGACGGCGACGATTGAATGAGTCTTAATTTTTTTTCGCCCTTCACGGCTAATAGTACCAATAGACTACCGATTTTATTGAGTAATTGTAGTAATAATAAATTTAGTGGTTGACGGTTTTTAGCGTATTTTTCTTAAGACAGCGACGGACATTGCAGAATTGATTTCGTTCTTTTTTTGAGCCGAAAGGAAGTGCATTTGTTGCCCACTGAAAGTTTTATTTAAGGACAAAGAAAAGCTGCACCGTTCTTTATTGTGAAAAATTTAAAGGCCATTCAAAATTGAAGCGACGCTATCCGCTAAACGCGAGAGGAGCGCCAAAGGCGTCATGCCGCAGTGGGAAATTAGAGATTGCGGAATATGGAACCTGAGCATCAGAAGCAAAATCTTATCAATTAATTGAAGTTAGCAATGAATGCTCAAAGTAAGTGTGACTAAGAGTGCGCTAAAGCATTCAGCGTCACTCGCCCATAGTTCATTAATTTATGGGCGGTTTGTAAAGCTACGTTGACGCAAGTTTTCATTGGTTCCATACTTATCTTTATTATTCAGTTATTTGCAAGTCCGAGGGTTTATCAAGCAAAGGTTTAAACAAGAGCTGAACGAATAATTTTCTGGTGCTCGTTGCAGTGTGCCTTGTCGAAGCACTGCATTTCAAGCTTTCCTTCGCTCGAATTGAGTGCCCACCGAGTCCACTGAATGCATGGTTTGACTATTGCGTGTTCAAGTAGTGCAAACATTGATAGAGCAGTTGTCGCTAGGCAAAAACGCATGACGGACCCCAACGCTGAGTGCACACTGACGCGGGTGCGTTTTGTCGCAAAAAATGCAATTGAACGAAGGAAAGTTCATGAACGAAGGTTCTGCGGTTAAAAAGCAAAGCATAGCGAAAAAGGTCATTCAATTGTAGCGCTAATTGGCTTCTGCGTCAAACCGTTTGGTGGCAAAAGATTGAGCGCCTTTCGCGGAAAGACAGACGTCCTTTCCTCATTTCAGCCCAAAAACGCAGGTCCAATTCTCTGAAGCTCGGTTGTCAAATTCTGTGTTCAGTGCTGAATTAAACAAAAAGCCTTCGCTGTTTGTTTACTTCGTTGATACCCCAAAACTTTGAGAAACGTATCATGTTACACGTTCCCTGCTTGGCGTCTTAGAATAACGCGACTTTTTTAAGCAAACTCAATATTGTGTGCAGCCATTTCACCGACGCTGTTTAACTTCAAAGTGGTTCTTTCTTCATTTCAACTTGAGCATGGTTAAAGCCTTACTGTAGGCAATTCAAAAGTTCTGCTCGTAGTGGCGAGTGGCTGTGTTCGTTTCTAAGCTGTTGTCAAGGTGTGTTTGCAAGTGTAGCTTTTTCCGCAAGTTGTTTGTACGCCTGACCGGCTCTTCCTCTTCTGCTGGCAGTTAAAGTTTCAAAACGGCTGAGCCCATCCGCGACAGGCCATGAAGTCAATTGTTACGGTTTGCAAGTGTTTGAACGCCTAAGGAGAAGAATTGCAAGCATTTTTCGTCGACGAAAGGTTGTTGGCTCCCCGACACGGAACCCAAATAGCCGCAAAAGAGGAATTTGAAGCTGAGCTGCGTTAAGAGTCACAACAGCGGTTTGCGTAGCCGAGTGGCACCACAGGTCGCGCGCGATACACTTCTGTCAACAGGTTTCTCCCTTGACAATGTTTCTGATGCGTTGAGTTTTTCACGATTTAGCTGCAGCCGAGACACCAACACTACTGCAGACCCGTTCAGCACGAATAGATCCCTATTGGACTGAACAACGACGACGACGACAACAGAGTACGGACGCCCTTTCAGCCAAAGGCCAACAGTGCGCTTGCAGTGGTGATCTCTGCAGCTGCTCAACGTCGGCCGAAGTGGAATGCTCGATTAATTTATGCAGGGAAAACATGGCACAGCACCGAAGTGGACACTCGGCGTGCAAACGCCTGCGTACAATAACGACCCGTAACTTGCAATACAGCTCGACGCTGCTGGCCGACGCCGTCGAGAGTAGCTGGAATAGTTGGCAAATTTATGTGCAGAAAAAGTGATGCGCCGACGGTGCGTCGTGGACGCGGGGGAAACGACGCGCCATTTCTACACACAACGATCTGGCTCGATCTGACGTTTACTTGGGTCGGCTGGCCGTACTGGATCACACTTGCATTTAGCTTCCGTTGCACGCTCGCTCTTCGCATAACCGAAGGCTATCGCTGACGATGTGGCATGTCCGTCGTCGTGTCGTCGTCGTCGTCGTCGTCGTCGTTTAACTAGACCAGCCAGCGCTTGCTTGATCGTCAATGCATTCCGTACGTTGTGACTCAGCAACGTTGCAACTTCAACAGCCTGATGATACCGCGTCGCCGCTTGTCGCTATTGGCGTGGGAATTGGATGACCCACATAGTGTCGCCTGTTTGACCAATGATAGCAGTCGATGTGTGGCCATATCGCTCGTCGGCGTTGTTAAAGCTACGTTTCTGCCAGGTTCTTCCAGTTGTTGCTGTTGCTCGTTGGTTGACGGCGTCCTTGCGCTTATTGTACAGCAGTAAGAGGCGTCGTACGCGCCGACCGGTCTTGCAAGGTCGCAAGTTTGGTAGTTTGAACTGATCCTTCCGTTGTAGACCTTCCAGTTGGCTGCCGAGCCATCGTCGCCCGTCTCTTCCACTCGATTGTGACCATCGTAGCAGTGCACATTCAGCTGCGCGAGCAGTTAGTTGGTTTTCAGTATCGCCGAGGGCCGATGAGTGTGCATCAAGTCCATGCAGTTAAGGTGACATGACTAGATCCACACTCATCGAGTCTTAACGCGAATCCGCTCTCGTTTGGCCGTCCTTACAAAGCGGACTTACAGCTTCGTTCCAAAATCACCGAAGCAACGCCAAGTCAAGGGTCACGCAGCAGATGAAGCGATCTGATTGGCTAATGTAGCTACGCTCCGGTCGTTGGCGTCGGGGACGCTGAGATTTGAATTTCAAATGTTCGAAGCGTTGGTCTACTTGACGATCAATGATAAACGAGCAAAGAATGCTTAGTTGCTTGCACTCAAACCCTTGTGGCTACACAGGGTTTTAAATCGTGATAACATTGTTGTTCGCCTACTGATCGACTTGGTTTTTTAACCAATGCGCGGGTATGCAAACAAAAGTGTAAGACAGAGGAGAGAAACAGCTGCGAGGATAAGCGCAAATAAGTTGCATATGGCAAAGCGCTAAAACAGGCTCTCCTTGGCCCCATTTTAGACGATCACCGCGGTGTATCGAAACTGCGGCACACAGTTGGTGCCGTCTTGGACGACCAAAGCGTCGGTCATACATTTGGCCGACGATACTTTTGAATTCCCATTTCGTCTTTCAGTCTACTCGTTTATACGGTTCGTCAATGGGTAGCAGACTGTAACCAACAGCGATCGAACCAAATGACAGCATGTTCATATATGCTGGTCAAGCGTAAGGCAATGCAGCTTTGGCATATTATGAGCTTTTGGCATCCCAGGAAAATTACCGTAATGACTAAAGCTTCTACGGAGTGTGTTATTTGGATGTGAGGTTAGTTTTACGCCCGGAGTTTATTTTGCCGCCGAGATGCGATCGCTCTCTCCCAGCGAAATGGAAGACAAATTGACTTAAAATGCTTTACGAGTAAATAAGCGGCCTAACGGTGAAGCTAGTGCCAAAGTATGCGTTACGCGCCAGAATCTTGACGGCGGGAAGATATCTCGCGCGAGCGCGTAGTGTTTGCAAGCAAAACTCGTTTTGACTCGCCCAACTTGATCCGCGTGGCTAAGCTACCCCGTCAGCTGATACTGTTCGTAACCCTAAGCTGAAGAAGTCTAGTTGTGTAAAGGTAAACCTATCCTGCTTTCAAGGCATTCTTCAGTGAAGCAACAATCAGTGCGACCTTAACCTTATGTCAAATTATGTACTTATGCCGCTGTATGGTTTATGCGCATTGGAGCCAAACGGCGCAAAACAATTATGACGTGTCCAAATGTGTTTGCATCAAAGCCGCTTCGCACTGCAGTCTTACCTGCGTTTATTTAATGGTTACTGCCGTGCAGTCAGATCGAAACTTGTAAATTTTCTTTTTTTCATTTGCCTTCGTATCTTGCGACTATACAGATTAGTTAGGCTTCTCCAGTTTGTTCCAGCAAACGACGGCTACTAATGTTAGGTTGTTCTTTTCAAACTTTCATGGCAACGTATGTTCTTAGTTTTTGTTTAAACGTTTTGTTTGTTATAGGTTTCCGCTTTTCTAAGTTGAGGAAGAAAGGTGGAAGTGCGATTTTTCCATTTTGCAAGCTAAACTGTCGCGAGCAAATGGCATTTCAACCGAGCTTGACTTCCGTACGTGCAGAAACTGTTCCGTTGACCTTTCTTGATTGATTTTTTCTTCCTGTTTCGAGTTCATGTTTTATACATTTCATTTTCCAATCCTATCCTGGTAAACCCAACAATTTATTACCACTTAATGTGAAAATACTTTCAAAAGAGTACGTTTATTTGAAAAGGTCCGTTAAGGGCGTTCGCTTTAAGAGTTCTGCATTTCTTAGCTAAAAAGTCGCTTCTAGTTTTCACGTAAAATGTGTTGCACTCGACCATGCCTGTCAAATCGCTATAGAATAACTCCTACGAACTGAAAAGCGTTCTGGTGCGAAGAATAAGCAGTATCTTTTGAATACGCGCTCTTCTTCGTAAAATTCTTTTTTAGCTCTCCATAAGCCTCTGATGCGGGTACAATAATTTCATTGTAGCTTATTTCAAACTTCAAATACTCGTTTTTCATTCCGCCTCGTTACGGCCGAATGTCCTGTTAGAAAAGACCTTTATTGAGAAAATATGGAACTGTCTGAATCTTTCTAATCCAGTCATCGGTATTTGTATTTAAGCGGAGCATTAAGCATTGTGATAACTGATTCTCAAGTAGGCTGTCAGTTTGAAAATTTGAAATTCAAAACAGAGCGTCCCGACGCCATCGACCGGAGCGCCGCTAGGCAGGTTAGCCAATCAGATCGCGCTTCATCTGCCGCTTATCCTTTGACTTGGCAAAATGCCAATGCCTCAAACATTAAATGTTTTGCGCTCAAATTTGGTAAAAAAGAGTAGGAAATTTCAAACTTGGATTGAAAAGTTGCAATGGACAATGTTAGAGAATGAAATGGTTTAGAAGTTTGAAATTTGACATGACGCAAACTAAGCGAATCAACGGTTATCAAAAAGTTATTCACCATTGAGCATTGTGTGGTTAACGTTTTGCTTATTCGAATACGGTATTAACGCATACACTGAACTTAGTAATACTTCATATGTGATTGATCCAAAAGCTGCGGTCGATTATTTTTTGCATAGATTAAATGATTTTAATTTTGAATATTGGAAATGGCATAACATGAGCAAAGTTAATAGTTGAAGTTTGAGTTGTCCAATCGTCGTACTTGATAAATGGCAAAAGCATTGGTCAGCAATACGCATATTGTTAATAGGACAAACTTAGTATTCTTTTTGCCTTGTTTCGTGCATCTGGTGGTTATAAGCAAAGTTTCGCTGAGGCCTGTCCCCATACTATGTTGCAGCAGCAATATTAGATGACCAGTTTGATGGCCATTTCTGTAAGCCTGTCTTCGTGTGTAAGGCGAGGATGTGCTTAGGAGAAGCCAATTCAAAATAAGCTTTACTTCTTTCATTCCCTAATGGCGAGTTGTACACGTGCAAGGCATGTATTGACTTAAGGCTTTTTGAAACGACTGCATCGTAGTGCGCGTGTTTGCCTAAAGATTAATCATTCCTTCTATTGCTTTTTAGCCAAGGAAGAATCCCCAATAGTATATGTTGAAAAGGAGAAAAACGGAAGGGAACATGACGATCGAAATACCATCGATCCTTCTGGCCGTCAATGTGCCGCATTGCCAGCAGAGCCACGGACAGTCGCATCTGAAAAATGTAAATGTCCAAAATGGGCCGCATTTATTGTTGTTGTTGTTGTTGTGTTTTAAAGACGCGTTACTATTCTACGTCATTGTCCCTTCATTCATATTTGCAGACAGAAGGTACGAAGCAGCGTACGTTAATTGGCTTACTTTAGCTTGTTGTTTACGTCGTGCCGCGTCAAGTATCCAACCAAAGCAAGCTCTAAGAGAGAGCAAAATATGAATGCCATACAGCAGAGTATCCACACGTCGATTGCTTTCACGTCGGACGTTTTTGGCAGATCGGTTAGTACAGAGCCAAACTGAAAGGAAAAAACAAAACTTTTTTCATAGAAATTCTATTATTTGGCGGACCGTTCCAAGAGTCGAAGACGTTTGACTGCTCAGCCTCCATTCACAGGTTAGTCTTAATGAGTTTAACGGTTTTTTCCAATTCATAAAATGCAGGCGCAAACGTAATTCACGTTTATTCATGAGCATCATTGTAAGCTTAAGTTGTAGCGAAAGTGAATGCTCATCAAATCGTTGAACAATTGAAGTTTTTGGCGCATCTGTGCCATTGTTTAAAAATTTGCCTTCCTTAAAAGGCGAAGAACATAACCCTAAACGATTGTGTCGCTTTTTATCTTTTCCATTTAGCTCAACTTTGATTACGTAAAATTAAAAGTAGTATCCTTTACCCGCGCCAACCGTTTCGAAGTTTCAACGCGAAACAGGTGACGTTCGTGATAAATGAAATGTGTACATGAAAAAGTAAGATGAAATATAGGAACTCTTCTAACGGGCGCGTGGATTTCCATGTTAGACCAATTTGCCGCGTAGTTACCCGCTTTAAGGAATTCGTCAATGACGGGAACTGTTGAATCCCGAAAGCTTCGATACTTTCATACAAATAAACTGGTACTACATGACAAGTTGATCTAATATGAAGGAATAAAGCTAATGAACCTTCCAGGCGACACACAGCGTAGATGTGCCGAATTTACGTTAAGCAAAAGGTAACTAAGAAGTTGGAATAAATGAGTTTTCCTTTCGTCTTCGCTTTCAAGTAGCGTTTAGCCGGAACGGAAAAAACTGAGATGCTTTCGAATTCCGTTCATTGCAGTCTTCATCGGTAAGGAATAATGATGAAAACAATGAATGAAAAGTTTTCGTCATATGGCCAATTATGAATGGACGAATGCACGTAGTTTCAATGGGCCCAAAAACTTGCTGCCTTGAATAGAGCTCATGTCAACTATGATTTGTTCAAACTTTTAGCGTGCAAGTGGGAACGCCCGCTTTGAAGCAGTGTTTGGCGTGCGAACCAGCTTTGTTTGATTACATGTGGTATATTTGAAAACGAGTCCCGCGCCAAGTAACTGGGCGGAATGGTAAACGCGGGAATGCATTTGCCTATTGGCGGCCATTTAGGGAAAATTGGTCAGCTTACGATTTTTTCCTCACCTGAAAGGTAAGCGCCAGAAGGGAATGAACGCCAAGCATTGTTCTCGGTTGGATCATGTCGACGTCGAGGAAGAAGGAAATCCACGAAATCAGCACAACCAAATAGGCGGGAACGTATGCTTGCAGTATATAGAATCCGTATTGGCGCTAAAAAATGGAAATTGATCGTGGAAGTTAGGAAATGTAGATGGCGCTTGCCTCGTTCTTACTTGAAACGTGAACGTGGCGATCAATTCGTGCCAACGCCCGGGCAGGTAATCCTTTCAAAAAAGAAAAAAAAGGTAAACAAGTGTCCGCAATAATCCGTGTCGCAAATTGTCCTCGTCAATCCGTCAATGGGCGACTGATTATGCAAAATTAGCTCTTTCCGAAAGCGTACAAACAATGCCGATGCGCATTAGGTGTTATTCAGGAAAAAGGAGCAAAATTACCCGTTGAACTTGCAAGGCTGAGTAGCTGATCAATTTGTAGTCGGGCAGTCGAATTTCCTTCAATAGCGTGATTGGATTTCCGTTGATCCATTTCAGTCGTACTTCGTCCGAATTGTACATGAAACTTTCGTACGTCAGAAAGCAACGATGTCGATCGATTGGCTACGGATAATGATAGTTGAATCAGTGACGGGAAACTTGCTATTTTTGGTGGCAGCTTACGAACGTCTTCAAATCCTTTTCACAAGGTCCCGTCAGCTTGATGCGATAGTTCACCCATACCGTCCCATTGGAGTACTATAAGTTAATGGGCAAAAATGAATTGATCACTTCGGCACTGAGATAAAAACGTTCTTACTATCATTAAGAAAACATTTGTGAATGGGGAACGATGAATGGAAGCTGACTTGCTATTGACGAAGCAACAGCTTGGATTCCACAAACGTCGTAGCAACGTGCCACCGTCGAGCGACAAATTTCGTTTGCACGGATTCAGGTGTTCGAATGCCAGCGAAGGATCGCTCCAAGCTTCCGTCATGTAAACGTCCAATTCGAATTCGGATCGAAGTTCGTTGATTTTTGAAATTTCCTGAACCCACAATTCCGTGCTGACGTCAACGCGTCCTCCGAGAGGAAGACGATTGCGTCGATGGGTTCTTAAAATCTCGTCCACAATATTTGAATCGCTTGTACAGCGCTTAGCCGCTTCTTGTCCTTCGCCAAAACTATTGCCGGCTCGGATAAGCGACTGAAGAAGGCACCATTGGAGTAACGTCGTACTTGGAGCAGACATATCCGGTCGTTTAGTTGATTCATTGTTTAGCAGACATTTTTGTTCGGTCGTCACATGACGCAGCGGTGAAGGTTCGCTTTTACGTCCGCCTTCCTTCTGTGTTGCCAACTACTTCTTAAATAAGTTCGTTTGTCAAACGATTTCGTCTTTTCGGAAATCGATTCGCACACACCGAAGTAGTGTGTGTGTGTGTGTGATATAGGCTATCGGTGAAATTTTAAAAGTTGACCCGCGCGATCATTGGTGAAATGTTGGAGTAGCAAACGTCTGTGCCTTCCTATTCTGAGTTATGTTTTTGCCGGCAAGCAAAGTGCAACGTAGGTGAAAGCTGACTGGCCGACCTTCGATCAGTGGAATCATTTTTGATCGAAAGCCAATTGTCGTTGGAGTTCAGTTGTGGGAAACTCCGAGAAGCAGCGTTGTCCTTAAATGGCAGTTGTTGCCGCCTCTTTAAGGAAAATTCTTGTCGAACCAATTTGCATTGAGCTTAAGTTGGCCTTCCCCGTCTTGACATCAAAACAGTTCGTCCAAATATGGCACTGACACGTGCTCGTTGTGTCCTACAGTTAATGACGCCTTTTCCCGCTCTTAATTGATCTACCTATTGCGGCAACACTGAAGTGTTCAAGTTGAACGTCATTGGTCGACCCTTTGAAGTTGAGCTAAATATGCCTTTAGCTCCTTCGGCGCGTCGTAATAATTAAGCACGCGCCTTATTTTCCAAATGTCCAATAGGATGCGCAATTTGTACGTCGGCGTACGCGTTAATGAGCTCTTTTACCCTGTGCAGCTTAATTTGCATAAACTGAGCTTCTCCCTCCTATATGTTCATTGTTGTTGTACTCTCATTTGGCGAACAGTGCTTCGATTATATTCAAGTAAGTGTTTCACGTGGTCGACTTTGAATGATTGCTTAATGAGAATTTGTCAATCCATTGACGCCTTTAATGAATACGTCGTAGTCGTGTTGGCGTACAAATGGATGCAATTGAATCTCGAGCGTTGCGTAGGTGCTTACAGGAGGACGATTTTCAGCCACTCCATTGCTTCTTGTTGTGAAAATGCAAAATGATCTCGATTTTGAGTAATAATAATAA
>KN538385.1:1179303-1208225 GCA_000797535.1 Trichuris suis | reverse complement strand
TTTACATTGTCTAATAATGGACGTAACGAATTTAGTGGGGTACCCGTTACAGCGTAGTGTATTTAAAATATGACTTAATTCGGCATTTAGATAGGTGGGATCACACTCTGTTAGGGCCCGATCAACCATTCCCTTTACTATACCTCTTTTAACTGAAACCGGGTGATGTGAGGAAAAATGCATATGTGATGTGGGGTGCAAAAAACCGGG
This sequence comes from Trichuris suis, assembly GCA_000797535.1. NCBI lineage: Eukaryota > Metazoa > Nematoda > Enoplea > Trichinellida > Trichuridae > Trichuris > Trichuris suis. The sequence goes on along the minus strand of KN538385.1, from coordinate 1,208,015 downwards.
TGATGTGAGGAAAAATGCAACCTCTCCTTATAGTATGCTAATTTTGAGCAGCTGTTGTTATTTGATAATTTTAAGTCTAAAAGGAACATGATACATTTAACCAGCACAATGGATAGCAAGTTAGCTGCTTCAACATCGTTACGTCATTGTGTGCTGCTTGGATTGCAGATGCACGTTGGGTCATTGGTGCCGAATCAAGTGGACAGACTTCGACCTTCAACATCGCGAGTTTGTTATACGGATTTTCTAAAAATTGCGCACTGCTATATTTGGGAAAATTGTAGAAATGAAAACACGCAAACATGTTTGCAAAGTCTCCAATATGCAAATAAAGTAGAACCTCCAAAGTTGAAGCAATCTCCACAGGCTGCTTTGGCCCACGCGTATGTGTTTGTATCGATCCCTACATGTTGGCCATCACCGTAAGTTGTGCGTTGACCACTTGTACCGTGACATACAGTATTAACTTGCACTCTACAACTTGAGACCAGTTAAACGCTCTCTCCACTAAAGGACCGAAGGGATCTTTCCTGTTTGCTGCCCACGAGTTATACTGTAACTTTTCCTAAGCCTAAGCCAAGCTACTGTGACGACAGTTCCTGAGGCTTAGACTTGGGCTTAGGAAAAGTTACAGTATGACTCGTGGGCAGTAAACAGGAAAGATCCGACCGAAGATATAGGCTTCGCTCCTTAGACGTATTACTTTTAATTTAGTTGAAGTTCTTTTTTCGTGTTCTATTATTGTCTTGTTAGTTATGTGGTGAGTAGCATTGTAATACGGATGCGCACCTTAACCTGAAAATCATTTTGTAGTTGTTATCGTTCGGCAGCGCTATTCCGATTCAATAAAGGACAAACACACAGTTTTGGTTAGATTTTTTTCAATGAGAAGAATTGGTCTAAATGGTAGATATACAGAAAGCACCTTCTCTGCCCCACAATTACTGAACAATGGACCTGTTGGCAACTATAGATCGGATAACGAGCTTTCACTGTATACTCTGAGAACGTAGACCACTATCACCATGTTTAGATTAAGGATGGCTTTACCTGAGATTAAGTTAAATATCTGTTAGTTAGGAAAATGCAATTTGACTTCCCTCTCTGTGGCGGGAAGAAGGAAGGATAATTTGCTACGATTGCCATTTAAAGCATGGCACGACGCAAGTGAGACATTTGCAGATGATTCTTTTTAAGAAAACGGCTGGTTTACTGTTAGCATTACGATGGCTCAGCACGGTGAATGCGCACAGCAAATAAATGGCGCTTTGAGAACTGAGAAGAGGTGAAATGTCAGTGGGAGGGGCAAATAGCTACGATGGCGATAAAACGAAAATACATTTTGCTGAAGAAAGAGAAAAACATCTAAACGTATAGCAACGATCACTGAGCAAGCAGCGTCATACGACCAATTGGGCATTTTTAAAAAAGGCAGTGGACGAAAGAGGAGCGCGTTTTGGCGCCTTTTCGCCCACGCACAATTTCCAGTTTGCCTTCTAGTTGCACTTACTATTTTCTTTTTTTTTGCTTTCGTTAATACCCTGACGAACCAAGGAAGAAAAGCGCGCCAAGCGCTCACGCATTATTACATATTGTAGGCCACGTATATTGGATCCAATTGATCGTGCAAGAATGCATCGCGCAAATGCATTCTCTGCTTTTCGCCGCGCGAATTAATTGGAATTGTGCCCGGATCGACAATGACAACAACTCCAACTATCAAATAGTGCTCTTCCAGAACGGTCGAAGTGACCAAAGGCACAACGTTCAACGCTTCGCTTTCCAATCCTTCCAATTCGACCACAACGACCAGCAGATTGGTCCAAGTAAAAACGGCGCTAAACAACAAAAAAACACAACTCACAATAACATTTCCAATCTATCGGAACACTTAATCGGAACTTCGTCGTGCAAACCGTACCTGAACATCAAATAATCGTACTGTAGAAAACTGCGGCCACTGACGTTTTCTACTGGCACGCAGTCAAAAGAACCTATTTGGGTGCCCACTTGTCCGTTCGGCGTTTTGCCTTTGCGATACGGGCAAAATTTTGAACTTTTTCATTTACGATTACACAACCTTTTCGCGGATTAGGATTTTTTAAGATAACGTAATCTTGATCTGTCTGTTATTGGTTTGTCCTTTGGAATTAGTGAAAATACTCACCATTCGGATATTCGCCGATTAGCGCGAAGAATAGACGTCTCAATGTCGATGGGATGATAGCGCATACCGCGCAATACCATTGTCTCATCCAAAGCGCCAATAACAAAGACAGCGTCGTGAGGATCTGAAAAAAAAGAAAAGCGGCTTATGGCTACCACAAGGAATCTGTTTCCCACCTCCGTCGGCAGTCACTGCCTGCGTCCGCCTTAGAAAGCCAACGTATCCCGTGCGGGCAAAGCTGGAAAGCGTATCGCCAGTCGAAAGGTGAGCGTTAAAGTGGTCCTGGTGGATATCCGTCTCCTCACCATGTATGGTGAAATAGCCGGTTGAATTGTGGTCACTTTGCACCCAGATCTGATAGTAGCCAATCGATTGAAGGCGACGATTACATCTACGTACGATTGTCTCACCTCTCCGAGATGTGAATCTGCCAGCTGACCACGAGTATCCGGGTTGGCAATAACCACTTTGACGCCTGGGAGAAGCTTAAACGCCAAAAATGGAAATTTTAATATAACTGCATAATAATAAGAGTAACAACCTTTCCGCTCTCCATTACTGCAAGGCTTTGCGGCGAACCTTTCTCAACCAGCGTAACACGATCGTTACGCAACGCTTTCATATCCACATATACTGTAGTTGGGTCAGGACTAGAGGCACCCTTACAAAAATGAATTAATCAATATATGGTTGAAAGAAAAACGTTTTTAAAAAATGAACGCATACCTGCATACATACGGCTATGTTGACTCGACAACCAAAGCTCGTCGACACCGCTCGAGGCAACAGGCCAACGGAGCTGAACAGCTTTGCAAATGCGGTACACAGTTGGACACGAGGCCGCTCCTCAGCCACAATGACACAGGTACGTACGCAAGACAATTGGACACCGCGTTCCTTCAATTGGGTCACCTGAGAGGCCAAATCCCGAACGCACAATTCGACTACGCCGTATGAGCAAAAGGTGTCTCGAACTAAAGCGCCAAAAGTTGACTTCGTTAAAGTGTCCCGCCGCCAGTTGGGACCAACCTTTGTACTGAGATATAGTCGACAGCCATACGACCGGATTAACCTCTATTTCTGAGGGTGGTATTAGAATCGAATGATGGCCTGAATGGACGCTGAACAACAAAGGAAGCATCATAAGCAAAGAGACATATAGAAGTTAACTAGAAAATGACATACCTGGAAATGCACCAAAGCACAAAACCTAAACCGCAATAAGGATCAAGGCAAAGGCCTAAGTGACGAGATGGATACAATTCGCAGGAGAGCTTCAAGCTACGACATAAAGACGCTACGCATTGATGAGACATCTAAAGAACATGATATTAGCTGTTGTAGGAAAATCTGTCAGCGTATACCTTGATCCCAGCGAGCATACCCGTCGTTGAAACGGAGAAATCCAAGTAACAGGTCGAGGCAAAGGAGGTGGGCCTTTGGAATTCAACCTGCTTCCTACGAGGCAGCTCGTCGGCATCCAAAATAGTAGGCCAAGCTTTGACGTCTATTCTATTGGATGCCTCTTTGGATCGTAGAAGCTTTATTATGCTGGCCGTCGAGAGGATAGCCACCGATCTGCTCACGTCCACTATCATTCGTACAGTGGGTAAGGTGCTATGCAAATTGTGAGGATGAGGTGGTCGAATGCACACTGGAACCATTCCTGACAACAAGAAAGGATAACAAACAAATAACGAGAACTGCGGAAGAAGAGAGTCAAAATGCCTACCAACCACCAAGCATCCATAAAAGGCGGCAATCAATTCAACTCCCGGCGAAAAGATCAAAGCCACGTGATCGCCGGCATTCAAATGACCTTTCTCCATTAGGAGACAGCCAATGCGTTCAGCCCGCCGCAACAAGCCGGCGCAAGTGAGGCTGGTCACTTCGGCTCCCTTAAAAAGCAATCAAACCTTGAAAGGCGCCAGCGAAAATAATATATACCTTACACAAGCAATGTTTGAAATTACACACTGTGTAGAATGCCGAAGATCTTTAGGCAATATATGAGGCGCTTAATATTTCATACATTTCCTAGGCATTCTCTACAATATGCCAAAGTATTACAGTCTTTTCACCTATAACCCTGCAAGCCTACAGTGGCGACACCTACCTGACAAAGTGGGTTGCTTTTTTCGCTAGTTTGACGACTATACTTCACCTGTATTTTCGCTCATGCTTAGGCTAGGGCGTAACAGGATAGCCGACGAGGGTGCAAGAAACACTGGGTGCTTTGGTCGTGGAACCTTGCCGGCTATCCTGTTCTGTCCTAGCCTAAGCCTAAGCCAAAATATAAGGACAGCATAACCACACAGTAGCGAGAAAAGGACACACTTTGCCCCGCAGGTGTCGCCACTGTAGGTTCGCAAAGGCGCAGGTGACAAGACCATAAAAGTCTTCACTGCCACGAGGTGATTTACACTCCGCCTAAATATTAGTTGGCGTTATATACAATGCTTAGACAAACATATTAAAGTAACAGCATTTCACACGGCATTAAAACGTCACTGGCATTCTATACATTGCCTGTAACATGTATACGTCAGATATATATATATATATATATATATATATATATATATAACACACACATAAAATATATATATATATATATATATATATATATATATATATATATATAACACATACATAACATATAACTACATTCGTATTCGATCAATATAGCCTTCTTTGAGGGTAAACCAAAGTCACTGTTGACCGGTTGACTGAAGGTACGTAAACAAATATGTATAGCGTATATATAGCTTTACGAAGCGCACACATTAACATAATATTGCTGATAAATAAAAGGCGACGAAGGCATAGCAGTTTTTTTGGAAAAAGAATTTAACACCAATACAGTACGCACCTTCGAATTGATAAGAGTGAAGAGCACATGTTCGGGGCTTTGAATGGCGCGGGCTCGCAAAATTTCATGCAGATACAGTTGCTAAAATGAAAAAGGACTTTTAAGGAAGAAAAGCATCTAGCAATGATTGGTTGTCAAACTTGATCTTCATGAACGGATCCCATGTCACGTCCGTGAGCTACGGCAATTCTGGCGCCTTGAACAATGTTGCCAACAAAGACTGCCGCTGGTCCAACGTCTACGTAACCAAACAGCTTTGCATATTATTAATAAGGCAGATAGGGAAATGTACCAGGTTGAGGTTCCCGAGGTTTAGGCAAATTGGTCACACACGTGTGAGGACACATGAGCAAATTGGTAAAGTTTAAAGTACCATCCAAATATTTTTGCCTCGTCTCCGAGACGTGTATGCCGCCGAGCGGTGTCTGCATATATTGTCCAAACGATAAGGCAAAAATATGAGAAGTATATATGGCCCACCTTTACTAAACCGTTAGGTGATACCAATGCCAAACAGTAAACACCGACCATATGAATTGTGTCGACAGCTTGAAGCACGCGACTCATCCATTGAAAACTCTGAAGACAACAACATGTAAACATAGTGCTGCACAATGTGTCGTATATATATTTTTGTCTGTTACTTCCTCTTCGGAAACGCCGGATCTTTGTTCGGCAATAATGCATATACGCTCGTCGCGTAACGCCTTGATGGAAAATACAGCTATTCTGCCTCTGTAGACAAATTTCATCGGTTCCACCGCTAACACTGTTGCAATTATATCGTCAGCATTGTGATAACGTCCGGATACATTCATCAGACCGCTTTTAACGCCGCAGACAAAAACTAGACCACCCTAAAGCCATTAGGAGCCATATAACCATTTAAGGAAGAAAGAAGAGGAGACAAACCGGCCCCAAAAAGCCTATCAAACCGCTGCGAACGTACGGCACAACGCCTAAGGGTCGATCATCCGCTCCGAGAGGTTCAACCTTTAAAAAAGTATACAACCAATGAAAAAAGCGAAAATCAAAATCAACGAAGAGACGCAAGCGCACTTTGAATACTTGCGACGACATGCCGTTCAAACCGTAGTAAAAGGACGCCGTTGAATGGGCGTAAAGGCAAATTTCGCCAATTTCGTCCGCTTTGCACAAATTGGGGCATCCGTTCAACTTGACAACAACGGCGGTTGCTAAAAGCAGCAAAAGGAATACTTGAAACGCGCCTTGGTAGATCGTTTGAAAATTTTAAGCCAACATTATTTTATTCTTGAACTCGGCAGATATTCCAATCCTAAACTAACGGACGTTCCTAGCAAATTTAGGCGGCAAAACAATAAACGGGGCGTTTGAATGTGAATAAAAGAAAGTATGGTACCTGAAAATCAGAGGGTACGGTACAAGTAGCGCAATCTTACCTCCCGGAAGTACTTGGCCGCTGTCCTGCAACGTCAGCGAAGTAAGGCTGTTGTTTCGGTCCACTCTGACAACTCCAAAGCTAAGCGCCGACATTGACAGAGTTCCGCGACTGCAACTGACCGGCGATCGAGTGGATCTGCAAAAAAAAATAAATTTAAAAAGGTCGAATAAAAAATTAAACGTACCGTCGTATTGCAACGGTCATCGTCTCCGACGAAGCGGCGCATGGACAGAGTGCTTCGCTTTTGAGACCGCGATTTTTGAAAATTGCTAAAAATTGATCGCAGGACGTCAAAGACCCTTAAAAGAGCAATCGATCAAACGCTCGTAAAGCCTACGACGAGCTTTACATGGATTCGAGCCGTCCGCCACGAGCAGGCAACGCACCGACGACAGATTTATGTCCTTACAATCGCGAGCCGACAAAAGGCCCCAATGCAAATCTCGAGATTTGGCTATTACGATGGAAGCTGAAAGATGTTTTGAAAAAAACATCATACACCTAAGCTGAGCATAAACATGCCTTTAAATTTCATAATCATGTGCAGCCACGCGGCCGGGTTCACCTTCATCAGTGAATAGGGAACAAACACGACGTGCATACCATTAAAGACGCTCTGAAGAAAAAAGGACCTTCAAGCAACGGGTGACACCCTTCTCCTTACCGTAATAATGGAGTGCCAAAGTCCAACCTCTCTTTTGAAGTCCAAAACGCAGACCATCGTTTCGCCTATACACGCGCGAAATTGTTTTCAGGCAAAATTATTAATACGCATACCTTCCTTGTATTGGCATGCCGCCGTTAAAGCCTTGGAATGAGACAGAAGACTTCCATGAGAGACGCATACACCTTTGACACTGCCTTCCCTGTCGGTGGTGTACTGAAAACAGCAAAGCATAGTTTTCTTTCAAAAACGCCTAAGACGGATGACGTCATTTTAAAAATACGCGCATACATGACTGTATAGTAAAAAAATTATCATAAAAATAAGTATGAAGAATGATAATTGAATCAATTGATAAAACAACTTTGCGTAGGTTGTTAGGTTAACGTTAATGGCAAGAAAAGGTCTGTAGTGTTTTATTAACAGAAACATACGAGCAAAGCTACTCTCAAGTTCATTGATAACCACCTCTCAATGATCACATTTCATTAAAAAGGCTATGCACGTCGTCCGGTAGAATGAACACAATTACAACCTTCAACTTCTTTTGACAAAGCTGATTGTCACCATATGTAGGAACAGTGTGAGCCGGGAAAGCCACACGAGTGAAATTTGCATAAAGGCTCAAAGGGTTGCTTTCCTACGGCCAATGGAGAATGCTTAATTAGGTAACCGGAAGGATTTTCGATTTTTTCTTTACAATTTAAAAACCGTGCGAAATCAATTTGCAACAACATTGCGGTTGGCCAAAAACGGCAGCCTTCCGCCAAAGCTCGTTAGGCTTAATGCCGGCTTCGCAGGATATAAGGCGAGCGGATTGCGTCATACTGTAGATTTTTGATGCTCAAGTTTAAGCTAGAAAAGTTTCGAAACCACTCAACAAGCGACGCGCAACTAATTGTCCGATCGGCTTGGTGATAAAATGTTACAACAAAAATGACGTCAAAACAAAACTAAGCTACGAACAAGCAGCGTAGCGATTAATATGAGCGCTCTTTCTCGTAATTTAAGGAAAGGGCAACCATGCCTGAATGCAATTGGAGTTTCGAAAAAAATTGTATGCACAAAATATGGCTTTACGTCAAGGGCCTTTTTTGGGTATATTCAAACAAACAGAACCAAAGAGGAATGCGAGTAGGCGTTTAGCTAAGACAGCCGTCACCCGCTGACCTAACGCGTCACTTGGCGCCTCCAAGTTGACCAACTGTTACATGTCAGTTGGAAAAGCAAATAAACCCTACGGATGACTCAACATTAGGAAGGCAAGCAAGCGCAAGACAAGTCAGCGCTCAAACACTGCCTACCTCAATGTAGGCTACGTGTTCATCGTCACTTTGCAGCGCTGGGAACCAGTCCTTGGGCACCTTGGACAAGTGATCCGTCGTTAGCCAATTCAACTTTGGCCAACCTTCAACAGCAAAGAAAAAATGTCACAACTTTTGCCAACTAAAAATGCCGCGGCACCTTTGAACTCTATAATGTCGCCGTTGGCGCTTTTTGGCAGACCTTTCAGGCACACCTCCGACGTGAGCGCCGCGCACACGCTGCAACTGCCCAGCAGAAAGCCGACTTGTTGGATACCGCCGTCCTATAAGGAATGGAAAGACATTTTTTAAAAAAGCAAAAAACAAACAAATTCGCTTCAACAATTACTCGCTTGTTGAGAGGCACTTCTATGAGGACGGGAATAACGTTGGCCAAAAGACAACCGTAGAAGGCGACCAAAAAGCCGGACGGATCGTTGTTTGGGTAAACTAGCGCCACCTATAATTTTTTAAAAAACAACTCCAACTTAGTTTCCTCAAGTAAAAGGCGCGAAACAAGTTTTTTTACTCGACTTCCGGGTAGAAGCATTGGCTCATTTTTGGCGGCCATCTTTGTCAGCAGCATATGAGCAACCTTGACCGCCCTGCTTAGTAGTTTCCCTTAAAAGGAGAATGTACTGGAAAACGCGCGATTGACAAAAACAAAACAAGATACCGTATGTGAGGCTCAATACTGGACGGCCCAACTGATCAAGTATGGTAGCCATCGGCGATCGGCAATTCGATACGCCATAGCGTTGTAGAGCGGCTAGCAGTGACCGCGGGAACGAAGGCGACACTTGAACCGACTCGCCTCTGGCTGGACATATAATAGCTCCTTCGGGTTTGGGCGCCGATGGGTCAATCATTTTTGCCATTGCTTTAAAAAAATATCCATAAGGAGCAGCCAATGGCAACCCATATTAACATACCTTCCAATTCGGCGTCGTCATCGTTGTAGTATTCGTGCAATGGCTTCTTCTTTGGCTTCTTAAATAACAAATACATATATATATATATATATGTATATGATACGACAGGAAAAAAAGCTACCTGCAATGTGCAGAGCAATTGCTGGATTTTCTGAGATACTTTCGCCTGCTTTACGCCTGCAATCAATGTTTACGCGGGAAGAAAATATAATAAAGACAATAAACAACTACGAGCGTTTTGATAGTCCACTTGACCATCTGTAGCATTTTGGTATATTGTTCTTTCGATGGCCGAAGCTGCTGAGGTGACCGAAGCGCGTTGACTGGCAATTCTGGCCGACGATGCACCGCCGGCGCCTCGACCCTGCTTGACAAGTATTGCTTGGGCGTCGCTGGTCACATCCGGCGGTGGAGGTAACCGATTGAAATCCGGTTCGTCCACAGCTACAAAGACAAGTTGACTATGAGCACCTTCGTTGGCGGCCATTCTTAAGGAGGCGTTTGCTTAAGATAAGCTACGGAATGTCGTCACTCGAATGGGGCGGGGGCGACATCGTCGTCGTTGCAATGAAAGTGCGTGACAACGCGGCGGGGGTCAGCAAGCAGCAGCAGAAGTTACCTTTGAATGGGCGGCTGTTCAGGGCGGACGTTGACGACACGGAACTGTTGTTGCCCGTAAATGGATGCTGCCGTTGTTGGCAGTTCGCGTTCGAATTGGATGCGGAGATCGCCTTGCAACTGCCACTATCGCCGCCGCTACTCAGCAAGCTGCCCTCTTCGGAGCTCGTCTCTTCAACAGAATCGAAGGTCAACGTTGAAGCATTGACAAATAAACAAGACGGGTCACTAAGGCGACCTGTTCAATTGGAAAACGAGAAACCAGCAAATCAAAATGCTCATTCCAACTTGTATCTACAACTGTGAAAACACAATGATCACTTCTCAACTACTGACCAGCTTGAAAACCTATAACGTGCTAATATACGCGCAAACAACACTTGAACCGAACGAAATGAAAAACATGAACTTGAAACAGCCTTTCCGATTCGTTTTACTTGTTTTTGAAAATTGGCATGTTGGCATGGCTTGAACAGGAGCATATGCAAATTTGACGCTACCATCTTTAAAAGGTAAGTCGAACGTGCCAACGATGATCAGTCGAACAACCTCAGTGGGTCGACCTTATCAGAGGAAGATAAAGATTGGAAAAATGGAGATATAAAGGCAAAACAGCTTAATTTGCCAACGCATATTTAAAATATGGAACAAACCTACAGTTACGAGCTAACCGAAGCGATTTCACAATGAAGATACATTAATAATATAAAGCAACTTTCTGCGTCAGACAAGCGAACCTGCAAATACAAAAAAATCAAAGTCATACTGTAGTTCAGCTTAGGCGTAAAGCATCGTGAACTTTTTATCGTTTTAAAAGTTGCAAATTGGAAAGAAGCGACTTCGCTTTGGGAAGACGACCACGCCATATGCAAATTAGCTTACGTTGTGCAAGAATAGGTTCGCTGATTGAACGTGCAATAAGGTCGCGGCAATGACCAGCAAAAGACGGCCAACGAGACGGAGGCAAAAAGAGCAGCAGCGCTCGTTTTCACCCAAGTTCAACTGAGAAATGCGAAATAGCGCAAAACGCGAAATGACGCTGCCGAAAATGCATAAATGGCCGCTGCGCAGCGGAAACAAGAATTTCAGCAGAAGCAAAGTGACCCAAATTTGTGACAACAACGAAGGGACGGACAGCCGGCTCGCGCAAAGTTTAAAATCTTTTCATCGCGCTTATTTTGATGGCCGTTGGAAAAAAGGACACCTTTCTGTCAGGTTGCAGCAACTTCTTACTTGTGAAGAAGTTGTACGCCTTAAGGATCAACAACAAAGGCAAAGATGGCAGACGTTGCTCCTTGGCACTCGGTAGCCTTTTAGGCACAAGTGGCAACGCTGCTCTCGACCTGAACCCAACTGCCCTTATTGGAATGGTGTGTTAAAAGGAAAAATTTCCAAAAAAGCAAGCCACGCGCCATTCAACAAAAACCAACGGACAATAAGGCATTGTGCCGCGACTCGAATAGGCGAAGAAAGTCAAATTGATGGAAAAAACGGTCAAGCGCAGAATAGCACTTTGAGCAACGTAAAAAGGCAATGGAAAAGTAGGAACTGTCATCAGGGAACAATTAGGCGCAAAAACTACTTTCGCCAGAACGGGGCGACCCGAAATTGCCTTGGCAGCAACGAATCTACGACGAACTAAAAGACGTCGCAAAATACATCCATATTTCTTGAAAAACGCGATTTATTTAAAACCTGTACCTGCTTTTCCAAACTAGCGTACTGTAACGCAGAAGAGGTGACAGCTACTCTTAAGGCGAACATTATGGACTACATACTTAGCAATTTTAACACAGAGTACTCAAAGAGGCGCTTCAAGCTATGCATTTGCATTCGCACCCATTTAGTACACTTTGCGGCAGGGTGAGGATTAGGTGAACTTAAAAATGGCAACGTTTTGACGCGAACAAATTGACGCGTTGGATAAGTTGGCTTGACATCAGTGGGCTCAAGTGCAAGGAAACTGGCAACACTGTCAGCCAGTTGGAGAACTCAGCCGCGCGAATCAAACAGTGCCCGTCAAACCACCGCGCGTTCGAACATGTTAAGTATACTGTAGTGATTTGCAAGTACTTTAGCATAGGTTATTCAACTAAAACACGCTTCTAACAAAAGACTAATTGGCAGAGTTCACAAAATAAGGCGCTAACACGTTGTGCGCACATACTGAAAGCGAAAACAGTCATAGTCAAAGTCGCCGTTGCGCAAGCGACAAATTACGAGCTTTATTGGACACGCGCGTTTCTTATTGATTCGAAAAGCCGAAGTTGAGGCGCGCGCGCGGCGTAGAGTAAGCTGCCATTAACCACTGCAAATGAGCGATTCAATGCGCGTGCTACGCTCGAGGGCGATTCGGGCAAAAAACGTTTCCATTCACATTCGAAATCTGGAGCGACGCTTAATAGCGTACGACATCGTCGCGTCCGCGTCTACGCGAGTTTGCTTAAACTTCATTGTTAACCGACGAGGACGACAGGTCGATGCGATTGCATTGAGAATAACTTCTGCATGGTAAATAGCTACTTGTGCCCTGCTCACTAAGAGTTTAATAATGTCGCCAGCTGTAGGTGAGCGCCTCAGGAATGCACGGCACGTGTTACTCTCGAACGTGTGCGCCCCGACAAAAAAAAAAACAATTGAGTCAATTTCGGATATTTATAAACAGCTTATGCCCGTAACGGGAAGGTCGATTGAATTGACTTTCCAAAGCTTCGTTAGGCGCGCGCCTTTGATTCATTAATAAAAAGGGCTTAATCAAGTGAACATAAGCGATCAATCGATATACGTTAGGGTTGGTTGATTTCAACTACGTACAACTTAATAGAGGGATGTGATGGAGAAAGGCTGTTTTGTGAATTCAGTCAAGTTGGAAAGCGTCTGGTTGAAAGGAAGTGTTAAAAGGTCGAAGCTGCTTACCGGAAGCAGCCGGTCGAGCTGCAGCTCTTTGCGATGCCCTTCTGATCGGCACAGGAACAGAGGGTGCCTTCTTTTCGCGCTGCGAGTATCGAGCCAACGCCTGTTGCACCGCCTCCACTCGGATATCTACAAAGAGAGCAGCGTCAGTGAAAAACAAGAAATGGAGGTCATTGATAAACATCGTGCTCAAAAGCCCGTATTTCCGCATAACGAGATGGGCTCATTCAAGCGAGCAATGCTACGGTCATGCCGATAGCGGAATCAAGAACGACTCGTAGTAGCGTAGGCGTAAAAAATGATTATGTTAAGAAAGATGTGTCATCAAGAAGGAATGAAAAACTACAACAGGAAATTTGCATACGCTAAGAGCATACCTGAATGAAAGCGACTTTCATCACGCGTTGCACGCCTGTGCCTTCGACGTTGAGCTCGCGTGGTTGGACTGGAATTGCCTTAAAATGGAGCTCGTCATTGTTGTCAGAGAAAGAAAAAAAGAGAACGGATGACGAAGCGACAAACGGACAGCAGCGGCAGCAGCTACTACCTACTACTACCTTGCAAGTTTGTGCAACGACTCTTCTGCAGAGCGAATTGTCATTGCAACTTGAAAAGAGCATACTTAACGGACAAGGGAGAGCGCTAACCATATGACAGTTTTACTTGACATGCAATGCAAGCTGCAGGTGCTGGAAATGAATTGACAACAGCCCCCAACGTGGTCAAGGTCCTTCGGCAACTCCATTAGCGACATCCCATTGTTACAACAATTACACGTTTCCTTTAATTTAAAAGATAAAAAGCCAAATCTTACCGGCGTTGGACGTCAGCGCAAATTGGGATAAAATCTGATTCTTCTTTTTTTCATAGCCTTTACGCGTTATGTCACCCTCGGAAAGTTCCAAGTCCAATTGGGCCAGTTGATCGCGCACTTCATGGGGCAGTAACGATAAATCCGCAGCCGCCATCGGTCATCGTACTTCAACCTGTTGGCAGCGTAAAATTAAAGCTCATTCGGCTCGCAGAAATGACCGAAAGACGAGGGAGCAAAATGACGCGGGAGACGAAGCAAACTTAGAGACGTATTTGGAAAAAAACTTGCCAACTTGCTAAACAAAGTTCCTAAGGAGGCAATGGATAAACGTTGGCACGTCAACGACGAACATTGCCGGCGAACGGCCCAGCTGGTTACACAGACCAGGGCAGGGAGGTTCTACATACAGTAAGATAAATGATTTTCATGCTACATATTGAAAAAGCGCCACTTAACGCTGATGCGTCTCCAGCCAGTGGCATTTGACGCTTGCCGTTGCCTAGGCGTCTTTTAATGGTTAAAAATTATATCTTTCCATTTCGCGTTAGCAAAATAAGAAAACGTAATTTCTAAGCGTATTAATACTGGTTGGAATCACCTTTTACTAGGCGAATTCAAGTCGCACAATGAACTTGCAGAATTAAAGGCGTCAAAATTTTTTAGCACTGTCTTGGAGACAGAACAGCAAAAGTTTGGCACTGAAGCATTAGTGCATTGCTGTATGAATTGCAAAGCGGAAAGCTGCTAGCAGCTCGCCCCCAAATGACTTTTAGCGAGTTAGTTTTTCTTCCGCTCTATACTGTTCAGCCTTATCCGTTGCGTACGAATTGTTCGCCTTGTCATGCTTTGCTAGCAAAGCGTTTGCCCAGACTAATTCAAATGAGCAGAAACCGTCTTCGCAATGTTGCCTACGCTTTATTCAACTTTAGGGCAGTTATTCAACGATTTCCCTTTTTTCAGCAACGTCGGCATATTCTGCTGCGCCTCTTTAAAGGAAATGCGCTAGATGACTGTAGTTATTAATGATGCGCAGGTTTTATGAACTAAAATTTTTTCATGCTTCAAATTAAGCCAAGCAATGTCCGCGTGATTAGAAGACGTTGCTCAAACGATTCTAATAAGACGATGGAATAGAAATGGAAGAATGCCGGTCACTTTGGTCAAGGCGGCAAAAGCGGGGCAGCATTGGCTTCGAAAAGGGAATTTTGAACCGCTGCTTATGATCTACGTGTGCTAAATGGACCAGATGACATTCTTCTTTGTTGCATTGAAGAGTTTAGCATGCTCGAGTCATCATCCTATGCTAATTTTTTCAAAGCGGCAACGTTGCAACTTGTGCATGTTTTAACGCAGACCGCGCCGGCACGCGCTCGAACTTTTCTTTTTGCGCGGAAATTACCTTCCACTCGCACCTGCAACTGCTCCGACGCATACGCTTCGAAAACTTAGCTGATATGCGCTCAATCGTAGAAACTAGTCATTTTGAATTCTGGCTACAAATGGTGCAGATTCAATTTTTATCAATGGCAATCAACAGCAGATGTGCTGAGCGTCTTCGGCTCGTCCCGCCGACGAGATGCGCTCAAAGTGGCTGTCTTCCCTGTGGTAGAGCAATTCTTGAGGCGTTGGTAAAGAAATAATAATAATCTAACCAACTGCCATACGCGTAAAATGCATAGTTTAGAATAGCAGACCAAATAAGAATTGAAAATACTGTCAGCAGCGATCGGCATAACGTCCGGCTTTATTATTAGGCAAAGTAGGAGCTCCGTGTCGTACTTGTTCATTTTTAGTGTACATAGTTTCTGTGCACAAAGTCCGCTTGATAAACGTAAAATTCCATGATATTAACGTTTAAACGAAATTTGCAACCTTCTCAGCGTTGTTACAACGAGGAAGGTGTTTTCATGAATGAGAAGTTCATTTCCCATTCATAATTATTCTATGACGCTACGACATTCCTTTGATTGTTCAAGGTCACGCCCCACTAATAAGTCGTTGAATAGTATTGAAGGCGCCTTTGTAGGTTCCGTCGTTTGAAAAATGGAAGACAATTTGTTACCTCCACTTTGCCTTCAATTAAAGTCAAAATTACCCGCTGACACGTGGGCAACCACTGATAGCGATTACGGATTTTGATTGGCTGGCAGCTAGCCAAGACGACGCAAATATGGCGTTGTGGACAAAAAGAAACAATAAATTTTGAACTTGTCCTTTCGAGGATACGGTAAAAAATTCTGTTCACAACATCTTTTAAATCCAAAAAAAAAACAAAAACGAAGTCTCGAGACTGTCTGATTCCATCGCCAGCGTCGTACGCATCGTGTCTTGATGGCCTAATGACGGTGACGTCGGCCTTGATAAGATCAATGAGGTTTCCTACAGTAGCGTTAACGGAGACGACGAGGAAGGACGGAGCAACATGCAGCCAACAGCGGCAGTTTTGAAGTCGACCGAGCGTGCGATGCTGCCAAGGCAATGACGGACGAAAAAACAAATAGCCGACGGAAACAGCAATAACCCTGAAAACGTTCGACCAAGTACGCTTGTACCTGAGCATCAATAAAAACTGGTAGCGTACCGCTAACAACTAAACTGGACAATTTTTGAAGCTTCATTTCCGTCTTTCTGGATTAAAAAGTCTTTAGCGCGAGTGAATGAGCTTTTGCCGCATTTTTAAAACAGCGCGAAACGTCGTAGCATGTCAAAAAACAAATTTTAAACAAAACCAAGCTTACAACATGCAATAAAGAAAGATTCAACTTTATACCGCCAACGCGTGATGCGCATGTCTGCGCAGTATAATTAGGCAAACCTGAAAATCAGAGAGCAACGGTCACTATTCAAATCGCGAAGGAAGCATTCTCTCAGCTAGTTACGGCGCAATTGGTCTTTGTAAAGGACGATCTGATCTTTGCCGCAGAAAACGCCGTTTCTATGACGTCACTAAAAGGATAACTTAGCTTTTCAACTGTCATTTTCCTTTCGTAGTATATATTCACTTTCCTGTTTCGAATGGACGCAGCTTATCCTTTAGGCGCAGTGGATTCTTTCGTCTCGCTTGTGCTTTCGCTTGAACCTTCGAGTATGTTCTCAATGGCTATATCTCTCCTTTGGTCAGACGTCAAAGGAGAGAAAAATGGACTGCCAAAGTGGCCTTCCTCTTCAGACAATGCAAGATAGACTCTTAAGGCTGAAGAACTATCCTTGCTATCACGCAACCGGCGTTTCATCTCCTCGGTCAATAAGGAACGCAAAATTTTGGTTCTCCTCTTTCTGCTGCACCAGTAGGTCGTGGCCGTAACGACGGCCATAAAAAGTAAGACCAACATAGCCACTGCTACTCCAACGTGTCCATCGCCATGCGCGGCCATGCGCAATTTGGGCACTGGCAAATACATCATTTGCTCACATGTACTACCCGTATATCCTGGCTTGCATTGGCATAGAAAAGACGCTATTCTGTCAATGCACGAGCCACCGTTCTTGCAAGGGTTCGACGCGCACTCGTTCGTTTCAAAATCGCAAGACCGCCCGTAGTAGCCATCCTTGCATTCGCATATCATTACATTGGATACATTCACGCAAACTCCGTGGATGCAAGTCAGCTGGTTGCATAACATAACTGCTTTCAATCGTCTTTCCTTACGAACAGCACATCATCTGGATACCATAACTTTAAGCAAGCGACTCGAATAACAAACAGTTTTAAAGTAGTTTCATCTCAACTTCGCTGACGCTCAACTTTAAAAAACGGACAAAGGCGCGCGCGCGCTCTCTCTCTCTAAACCGTGCAAGCACAGCGCTCGAAAATATTTGCGCAATAAAGTTGCAAAATAGAGCAGATTTCGCTTGCAATCGCATGTTAGCCGGAGGAAAACGAAAAAGCAATTATTGAACCTGTAAACACTTAAGGCTTACTGTCAAAATTTAAAATTTCAAATAACAAACAGCAATTGTTTCTCGATTTTTCCCTTTCTAAATGCCGCTACGCGATTTCAAACGAAGTAACAGGTTCACAAAAGCCGTGAGACGTCTTACTTATGACAAAAGTGTATTCGCTGTTGTAGACTAGAGAACGCGATATTGCATGCGATTTAGCTAACAATATTCCTGAAAGTAAGTGACCATAATGACAAATGTACAACTACAAATCTACTGAAGGCGAACGAGGCCTAAGTGTCATCATCCATTGATAGAATGTGCGGAGCTGAACCGTTTTGAGTCCACTGCAGGCGTAGGCGAGCTTCGTAGAAAGCAATCACCACTTGCGGACAAAGACGTTTCGCCGTATTGAGCGGAATCAATTCCAGCTGCTCCTGATTTTTAAATTTGACCAAAAACATTTTATCGCCGGTGATATCAAGGGCAGCTTAAAACAAAAGAAATCAACATACGATCAAGCTGCTCGCGCGGCAAACGATTCACTTAAAATAAGGAAACAATAATCAGAAAGATACCAATAAAATTGTGATGAGCAACAGAGATACCCAACTAGAATAAATGCATAATTATCGCGAGGAAGAGAACAGAAAGTATGAAAATAAAAGGAATGGTTACTACTCATATTATAGCGTAGAGTCGCCCAAGAATCATAGCTGTGCATCATTTCTATTGCCCATAGAAACCTTTACTCACTTCCGCTGCGTGCGGCATTCGTAACAAGGAATCGTAATTGCCCGCGTCACGCAATACCGTTAAAATAAAAACCATAAGGGTAAATTTAAAAATTGGATTACCCTATAAAAAACCTTTTACCTTCGGTATATTTAAAGAATACCTAAACATGAACCCCGAAATCACCGGTACAACACGCGCTTATATTAATAGCTGAACCTGAACATCCAATACTGTAGATGATTGCGGGGAATGTCTTCAATTGAAGTTTAGCTCATAAAGTTCTTTTGCAAGCTTTCAAGACACGCTGCCTACACGGGCAGCACGTGATGCGAATAGTACTCGCATAAAAGCGACGTTTGGGAATTTTAAAAAACAATTTTTTCATTTACTAGAGCAGACGCAAGTTGGGCAACTTGTGCACAGATGCCAAATTCTTTTTTAGTCATTTTGATTAAGCCTTACGCGCAAGCGAGTACTTAGGTAGAATAGTCCACAGTTCAAATTTCAAATCATCAAGTACTGTAGCGAATTACTAATGTTCAGGTTCCTACCACTATTCGAAACCATATATCGCACTTCTAACCATTTGTAGACCGAAATCCGTTTTCGAAAATACCGAAATGCATATTTCTGATTTCTTTTCGTAAGGCTTAGCAACGTACATCCGAAGGAGTTAAGGGAATACGATTCAAAATTACGCCTCATATATCTACGCAGCAGGAAGCAACGAAATTAAATACAGTAGTCTGCTTAAACCCAAACAGTAAATAGTCACCCCGATAGCAGAGACGAATGAATAATGCTTTATCACTAGCCTGTAGCTGGACTGTTTCAAAATTGGCAACTTCACTGGAACAGAGAGCTTAGGGATATGAGGCTAAACGGGACGCATGTGCTAACTTAAGGGCGGCAATAGTAACATGAGCGAATGACAAAATGGCCAGCTTACCAATAATTGCTTCAACCGTTAAGCCACGTTCAAAACCGTTGGAGGGCAACGTGTCAGGCTTTTCCGTAACAGAAGAGGAAGGTCCTACCTCACCTTCTTCCTGAGATACGTCTGTTTCGGGGACTTCTGGAATAGGTGCAAGTTTCGGCTTCTTTGCGTTAGCCGGACTTTCGGCCTTAACCACTTTTGGCTGTGAACTTGAACTGCGCTTTCTGGAGCGGGAATACACGCAATACTGCGTAAGGGCGAACAGTTCTTTCACGCTGCGCCTGAAACCACGGGGACGAAGCACGCGATGTTGGCTTGGTGGTACAGCAGACGTCGATGTCTCACTCTTGGCACTCCGATCCGCACTTTTAGCAGCGTCGTCCACATTTTTAGCACTTTCGTCAACAGCTTTGGAACTGTCGCCTACAGCTTCAACTTTACCGACTTTAGGATTAGCGCTCTCGCTCTTAGCCTCAGCACTGCCGCCATCAGTTTTAACATTCTTTCTTTGACGAGTTGACATTTCCGTCAGGGAGATCGTGCGAGAAAGAGCTTAAAATAGAAACAAACCATGAATACGGCGTATTCAATTGTCCCCATAAAAATACAGTAATCCTATGCGCAGGTCCAAAATGTACAACTGCGACTTTTAATGAAAAAGCAACGGGATCGCGCGGAAAACTAGTTTTGCCACGACAGGTTCGCGTACGCGTATATTTATTACAACAGAATGATCGAGTACAAGTCCGTTTTCTACCATGCAGTTGAACGTCCGGTCGAAATTTCAAGAAGCTGAACGTTCAGGGGTACACGGTTGAAAAGGGACCGAATAGCTTGTTCCATTGTGATAAGATGAACACGGCCAAGCTGCTTCACACAGGCTCCCCGTTGGCTGACGTCACTTCCTGTGCAAGTTGTCATGTGTCACTTTTTAAGCAATAAAAAAGTAAGCTCGCCGTTTCCGCGTCGTCAACAAATCCAGTTAAGCAACGGAGACAATGCTCTATGCCGTTATTTTAAAAAATTCCGGTACCCCACTTCGTTACAAGGTGAATGGATTTTTTTTTAAACGAACCTTGAAGCTATTTATGTTAATCAGTGATGGCTTAATAAACATACTGCCGCATTTGCAGTGCCAGCATTAGAGCATGCCATAGCTGCGGTGATTCAGCGCTTAAAGTATGGTCAAGTTTGTTAATACAGTATATTTGGCGATTGTCATCAAGTGCTTTTGTTGATTGAGAGCGCACTTGCCGTTCGTTGGGAGCATTGGTAGCGTTTTTATTAAAACAGAAGACACCCTCTGTTGCGTTGTACAGTTTTACGGCTGATTCGTTGGCCACATTTGCCGTCGTCTCCCAAAAGCGATACGGCGCAAGTTCCGTTGTCGACCAGTCGTCCAGCTTGCACGGAAATGGTAATACGTTGGTGACTATGATTTTTAAAAACTTCCCAACCAACATTTGCAACAATGGGGCTTCAATCGAATGAACGCCTCTGTTTTGCTGCCCCTTCCCTTTCGTTCAGATTGTTCCGTCATTTTCAAAAGGACCATAAGTGGCAAGAAGTGTACTATTCAACTTTTTGTAAGCTTTGTTCTCCCAATTACGCTTTGCCTGTGTAAAGAATAGCTTGACAATAGCTGGTGACAATC
Organism: Trichuris suis; assembly: GCA_000797535.1. NCBI lineage: Eukaryota > Metazoa > Nematoda > Enoplea > Trichinellida > Trichuridae > Trichuris > Trichuris suis. Next base: position 1,187,097 of record KN538385.1, on the reverse strand, counting down.
GCGCCGGTAAGCGTTGACATATTGGTTAGCTTTGCGAGCTCCCTTCTCTCGTACAGTAAGCTTGTTTTGTTCAAATTGCATCAATTCGCGTCAGAGGCGTTTTAGATTAAGTTACAAATCGAATTACTTCGGAATGCTGAACAAGAGTACTGTAGTTAAATTCAGGTACTACCTACCGTAATCTCATTCCGCTTTTCAGCCTTTCCCTTTCCTGCATGCATTGTAGTAGCACGATTAGGCAATTTATTCTTTATTTTGTATTTGTATTGATTTCAAATCTTTCTTGTCCACATTTCTTTTGTTATTTGCCACGAACATACGCACAATAGGTTTTTGCGAAAGAAAGTGCGTTGTTCAAGTTGGCAACAGCTGTTGTCCGTAGCGTTGCGTTGAGATTAGCGCGTTGACAAGCAACTTAGCCCGCCAGGCGTGAGCAGACGTTTTTTAAAATAAAGTTAGAAGATTCGATTTTCGAAATTTCTCGTCAATTGCTTTCAATTTGCAGCTTAACTTCCTCTTAAGGCTAGCTGTAGCTTGATTGTTTTTTTTTAAATTTTGGACACTGCCTTAAGCTCACGATAATTTTCGCGCTAGCTTGCGTAGTGGCGAAAAAATTGGGGTCACTAAGAGATGATGCCTTTGTTGCCTGATTGTAAATGAGCGGATGGGATATTCGTTGTATTTGATTTTGCCCAGTTGGCTTCCCTTCGATGGGGCTTTCGAAATGCTCAACGCGCAATACTTATTGCTGAACCAATTGGTAGGCCAATAAATTTCGTGCCGCAATCGAGTGGGCGATTCCATTTGCCTACTCGATCTTTTCTTTACGCCAAGCAATTCAACGAAGCCAATAGGCGTTCAGATGAACAATTCCCGCTGCGCTCGTTTCGTTGCTTTTTCGCCGAAAAGCCGCTTATGTTTAGGAAAATGTTGCTGAGCGCATGTTGCTTTATGGTTCTTTTTCTTTTTTCCATCCAATTCTAAAATCCCATCTCCGCTTCGCTTCTTGTTCGAAAAGGCACGTAGGCGTCAGCCTCGCTAACATTAAGGCGGGAGGCAAAAATGCAAATTGCTCCAGTCAGTATCCATAACCGCGGGGCACTTAGCTGATAAGGTCAACTTCCAAAATAAGTTCGCCTTGTTTAAAGTTGCAGCCGACCGTTGCTGGTTGGCTGGTTGTGATTCCTTTGAATTTGTTCTTGCGCGCCGGAAATTGGCATTCCTTTTCTCTTTTTTTTTTGCAGATATCGGTTGGCTTCGATTGCAGTCCGTTGCCGGCTCGGCAAGCGCGCAAAATGATCGACCAAGCTGGCCAAGAGGACGATTCACTTGATGACGAAACGTTCAGCTTTAAAAGTTTGAACTGCAAAATGCCCACCAGTACTACTCCCACGTCAACGGACGATAATGCAAAGTTGGTAAATGACTCTGTTGGTGACGTCACGTCTGGTCACCCTCCTCAAAATGACCTCAATTCCGGTGGCATTTCCTCAGACTCTATCAACAGTCCGTCGTACATGCGATTGAGTTGCGCTTTGAGCGGATATCACAATATGTCAACACCTCGATGCCGTTCGTCGAGCAGTTGTACACTTAGTAGTCGACCTCTTTACTTAACGGAAAGATTGCAGACGCCCAGTCCTGCACCCGTTTCCGCTGCGAATACGGGAAAAAGCGCAGCCGCCAATTGTGCGCCGATGACTATTCAAGAAATTGTGGAAAGTTTCAATCGTTTAAGGCTCAACGACAACTCGTCTGCTCTACGGTTGTTGGCAAGTTGCCAAGAGCATAGCAAGAATCGTAGGAACTCGCTGGAAAGCGCCCAGCGTGATATTGCGGCCGCCGATCAAAGGGCCAAGGTAACCTTGACCAATTCAACAGGTCGGCTATCCTCCAGGCAACCGGAAGTTGCCCGTAGTCCATTGGTTGGTCCAGTTACGATCTTGTCGCCGGACGAGGTGTTGCGAACCATCATTGGCCCTGAATTTTACAAAAACATGGCCGCCTTCGAACGATACCGCCTGGAAAGCTTGTGCAATCGACTGGAGAGACGTTTGGACGGCCGGTTGCCTTCCGAAGGTGAGAAGTTGGTTTTCCGGTTGCGCGCTTTATCGCTGCTACCAACGTTGTTGTGTCTCATTTAGTTCGCGGTCAGACAGCCGCTTTGGTCGAGAGCATCAAAGTACTTTTGAGTGGCAAGTTGAAACCTTTCGAATCGCAATTGCAAAGCGAGTGGGTAGGGCGCTGACTCATTTTCAAATGACAACTCTTTGGCGTCTTGTTCTTCCGTTTTGTTGACATTTGACGTTGTTGTTAGGCGGAAGGTGGTGTCGAGATGGACGACCAACGACGAGCCGAATTGGAAAAGACTTGGAAAGCTATTGCCACCTCAGTTGAGGGTATTGACAGTTCGCTGGAAGTGGGCAACGAATTTGAAGATGGAAATTTGACCTCATTGGCCGATAAGGAAATGACCGGCAATGGTTCCGTCGCTTTAGCGGCTACCACTACTGATAATGCTCAACGGGTAGACGGCCTTTACTATCAACAATTAGCTAATCAAAATCGTAATCGAGTGGAAGAGCAATGCAAAATGGCCGAGCAAGATCTTGAATTGGTAACATGCGAAGAAGGTAAAAGCAATTCATTGTTATTTCGTCGTCCTCCATTCATTGAAGTGTTCATTGAAAAGCTTGCGATCACATACGAATGGCCGTAGGCAAGGCGAAGTTGTTGCTCAAAAAGAAGTTCAAAAAGTTCGAAGAACTCGTTGGCAAGCACTTGGTACGCTTTTTCTTGCGAACACCAATCGCATCGTTGCCTTGGTCTCATTTTTAACGCGCTTCGTTCTTTTTTTCAGGATCCGGTCGACGGCGAGCCGAACGTAACGCTGGACGACTTGGAAGGTTTTTGGAGTTTGGTCGAAATTGAACTAGCCGACATAGAGAGCTGCTTCGAGGCGGTTAGGAAATTAAAGCAAAACAATTGGACTGCTGTCAGCGAAGAGCCACCGCCGCCCCAGCCGGAAGTGATGGCGTTTGAAAACTTTTGTAGCCGCCTTAATTTTGGTCGTCTCTTCCTTTTTTAGCCAGTATCCGCCAACGTGGCCAAAAAGCCGACCATTCAAAAGATCGTAAGCAGCCCAAAGAAGCTATGGATTAACAAAAGGGTGACGGAAGCGAGGCAACGCCTTCGGGAAGCTAAGCTTATGGCCAAACAGCGCATGATGAATGGTCAAGATGCTTAGCGAAAATAAAAGAAGGAAATGCAACTGGAAATGTTAGAATGCGTATTCGTGCCTCGCGTCCAATTGTGTGATTCTTTTTGTTCTTACGTAAAATGACTAAGCCAAAGCTTCAGTACTTAATGACGCTTTGACTTTCCAGTTCGCCTTCGCTCCGTCTCTTTTCTACTCTCCTTATGATCGTTGTTTCTTGACGCTTTTTGTTTACTTCATATAAATTGCAAGTTCGTTCGCTGCGAAGTGCCGTAATTGAAGAATAGCAAAAGCTGCTGAACGCAGTCTGCAGCGAGTTCGTACGGTGCTATTTGAATTCAAATATTTGATTTTCAAGCTACTCTAACGCCGATAGGCGTCTTTGAATTTGCATACTCTGCGTAACGCTTTGCGCAGTTGAAAAGTGAGCATTTTCAATCGCTGCGCCGGTTAACAATGGGGCGTATCCAAAGTGTCTTAGTATAATCGCAAAAAATTCAAAATAGTCTACTGTAGGTACAAATGATTTGCAGGTAGAGAGTGCATACCTGACTTCCATTCAAATTTGAAAATACTTGCATAAGCAAAGAAAACTTTTCGCCAAGCCCTCTGCGCGATTCATTTGGTTTTGCCTTTTCGTTATTTTTTTTCCATTACCCACGGCAAAAACGGGAATATGATACATGTCCTTGTTAAGGGTAGCGCATCTTAATGGCTGAGTGACTTCAAACTTTTATTTCTGCGAACCCCTATGGCAGCGCAATTGCGCATTCTCAGTGAAGCAGCACGTTGCCAAAGGGTTGCCAGAAAAGCAGGCAAACAACCCCGTCTTGGCTACTGGTAATTTCTTCGTCGAGTGTCCGAGAGGTAAATACGACTTCGAGTAAACAAATGAGGAATAGACGAGTTAAGCCAAAGGGCAGCGCCTATCCGGTATTGCCGCGTCTTGTTAAAACTTGCTATTCGAGCGAGATGGATAGCATCGGCGATTGTAAACTATTTTGAAGTAAACACTCAAACCTGACGGGATATTTCCAATCGGTGAACTAAAAGACGTTGCGCAGACGGTCAGTGCCCACTTTATCGACCAGCCTAAGGGATCGCAACGTTAACAGTTCGTCTTCTAGGTGCAGTCATGCTATTCGTCCTGTCGATCATTGCAGTAGCGATTCTGGAAAGAGCCAGTAGGTCACTTGCAGCTTACTCTTCTCTTCGTCCTTTCAGGGTTGCTGACGAGCGTAGCTGCGCTTGAGAGAGTTTCCGCTATTTTTAGGAATGGGGAAGGCGTGTTGGATTTACTTTTGCGATCCCCGTTTCGCATTTGCCGTTTTGTTTTAGGTGCACTATTCCAAAGTGTTTTAGCAAAATTACAGCATGTTGCCATTGGATAAGAGTGGTTAAAGTTTGTTTTAAATTTCAGTAGCATGCATAGATCACTCCGACTGCCGCGGTCAGCAAATGTGCTATCGACGGAGGTGCGTGCCGGCTAAACCGGCCGGAGGAATGTGCAATACTGACGAACAATGCGAAACTGATCTAGGTCAAGCCTGTATAAGTGGAATCTGCATGGTGCCTGCAGGTAAGTAAAAAAAATTTCATCCTTCTGCCCGTTCAACTGCTTGGCGAAAAAGCAGCTTCGGATCTCCTTCGTTATGCTCCACTAGCCATACTGTAACGTTGCCAACCATTCGGTTCCGGCCTTACCTGAGCCTATGCCAAAACGTAAGCCTTATGTTTAGGCTTATGCTTAAATAAGGGCACAAAAAGAGAAGGTAACCTGCATTTTTTAGTTACAGTATGACTGGTTGGCGCACGGCGAACAAATCCCGCTAGTTTACTTTTTTCTCCTCAGCTAAAGTTGCACACAGAAAATTTTATTCAATTTATTAACAATCTAGTTGAATGAGTCAGTACACAGGCTTCTGCCTTAGCATCTATCGCTGACGGCGGAACTAAAAGCGTTCTGAAAGCTTCGACATAGTGCATTTGAACAGGGCTTTAAGCTATTCCTTCATTTGTACAACATGTACGATATTTTCCCATGATGTTTCGTACCTAAGTGAACGAATGGGCAGGGCTGTAGAAAAGAATAAAACTGATGCTGAATAAAACTAAAAAAAAGTATGTTTCTCGTTGAGCGTCTCTTCCTCTTCCTGCCTGCAAATAACACAGTAATCTTGACAAGAATCAGGTTTGCTAAGACAAACAACATCGACTGTGCGGTTATGCGTTCCGCCGTCGTACTGTAACTGCCGGCTATCCTGTTCTGCCCTTGCCTGAGCCTAAACCTAAACATAAGGCTTATCTTTTGGCTTAGGGATAGTTAAAGGCACAGCAGGACAGCCCACATGCTCGCTAGTGATGGCAGTACAGGACGGCCGCATGCTGAACCGAAAGTAACTTGCATTTCTTAGATACTACGCGCGAAAAATCAGTACTCGGTGTTCGTCATACTGTATGCTTACGAGTAGAGCAAACCGCAATTATCGTCAGGATTATTATATTGTTTGAGGGCGAATAGAGGATAAGACCCTTGATTGAAAAGCAGAACAATTTGAAATTTATTTCAGCTTTCGCGCAATCCGTTAAACAAAATATTTGACACTAAACTATATTGTTACGGAATCGTTTTGCATCGAAATTAACGCCCAATTATCTATGAGATTTAAATGTTAGCAATACGGGCCTTGTTTTTCAGTAAAGCCTCCATATCCAACAATAGAATGCCTGACGGACGACGAATGTTTCGGGCAAAGGTTGTGCGTCGATTTACAATGCGTTGCAGCTGTATCGACCGACAGAATGTGCGACGAGTACACAAGATGCCCTCCTGGTCAAAGATGCCGATACGGTGCTTGCTGGATTCCTTACCAACCACCGTGTGGTTAATCTCAATTTTAAGCGCCGTAAACACATTAAAATCTTCTATTCCCATATGAATTGATAGCGCAGCGTGAGAGAATATTCGCTATATTGCTTTCTGGTTACATTTTCAAATTAGGGTCCTGTTTCTTAGCAGCCTCGCCACATGAAAAATGCAGGTACCTTTCCGGCAGGAATGCCGGTTATCCTCTTTTGCTCTTACTGGCAAGCATGTTAGCCATCCTGTTTTGCACTTAGTTAAGCCTAAGCCAAAATATAAGCCTCTCGCTTAGTCTTAGGCTTAGTTAGGGGCCAAACAAGACGCTTCGCAAACTTACAGTAGGACGGTGGGGCGGCTACGAGACAAGATGCCATAATTAAACTAAGCATATGCTTTTGGTGGCAGAAAATCAACAACGAATTTATAACATTTAAAAGTTGGTATTAAACAACGACTTAACAACTGGGTATCCACCAAAAATTAGCGCAACTGTGCAGGCGATCGTTGGGTACTGGTTAGTCGTGTATTAACAACAACAACAACAACAGCTTTTGCAATCATGACAACTTGAATATCGTGTGTCTACTGGCCAGTCAAAGAATGAAATAAACACCTACGCGTCCTATGAGAGATCAGAAATCCCTGGAAAACCGTTAAACTTGTTAACTGTATTGACAGCTTACGAGGTAGTTCAAACTGACTCTAATGCTTGAATAAGTGGTAGTGCAATTGACGTGGCATTGTCTCCTATTGGAAAACAAGCTGACAGAAGATCCGTGTATTGTACTGTAGCTCAGGCACAAAGCGTACTTTTACTTTATGTTTACCCTCGACATTGGTTTTCACAGGTGATTTTGTCGGCTCGTAATGTTCATTTAGGGAGCAGCACAAAATGGCGCGGCATTCGTACTAATCGAGCCCACTGGCTGAGCTACCACTACGCCATGTGTCCATGGCTTCCTTTGTCCCTCATATGTTTCCAGCGGGTACATTTCCATTGGTGTTCCGCCTGCTATATATATTTTGTCAAGTCCGTCTCCGCTGGTCAGTCCCCTTCTGGCACATGCCAAGCTGGATCATGTTTCGCTGTGCATGTCTGTAGGATCTCCTTTCACCGGCGATTTCGTTTTCATGCCATCCTAATTCTTGCCAGAGTTTAGAACCGCCATAATGCTCAACATAGAAGGTCATTACTGCTAGTCAGCTCCTAGCAGCAAAGCACTTTCGTAGTAACTCATGCGAGTCCAACTGCGGTGAACTACGGTAGGGAATTCCATTTGCAGCTGCTTTGTAGCGTAGTTTGTCTGAGTCCGATGGTTTGCAATGGACTGTCGATAAAACGTAATTTAATGGACTCATTTTGTCTTTTTGGCGATGGGCCAAAGCACACAAAAGGGAGACCAAAGGAATTCATTGTGAACGTCGGGTCCTGCCGTCAAAAAGAGACGCTGCGACTCAAACCAACGGAAACGTACCGCGACAGGCGCAGTCACGTGAAGCCGTTGCTTTCCGATCGGTCGGATGGAGGGGCTTGCAAGCATAAAGACCGGGCGGTGAGCGACGCACTTCGCGCTGATGACGGGCCCAGAAGAGGCCCGAAAGCTCCGCGTTTATATTAATAAACGTTGCCTGAAGAAACGGGGTCGTGAAAGCCGCAAAAAACTTGAAGAAAAATGCTTTCCGATCAGCATTATCCAAGCTGAAACGAAAAGGA
>KN538385.1:1145496-1163956 GCA_000797535.1 Trichuris suis | reverse complement strand
TAAAGTGACTTAAAGTTTGTGACGGTAGTGTAAATGATGTTCAGGTAAGCTTTAAATGAACTCAGGTGTCTATGTAGGCATATAAGAATTGCGCTTCAAACTGCCAATGGATTCCGCTGATTGATTGGCTATTGATGTGTATATTTTCCATTATGTACCATTTTATGTCTTATCCCTTAGAACGTATGTGCGAATAGTAACAGCGTAAGAGTCAACGCCACCTGTAGTTCATTTGCTCCTGTAACTGCTGAAATGCATACGAGACTGCTGCCTATGTTTCTCCGCATCTGAGCTTCGTGTGGAATTGGTGTTGTCTTGTTGGCCGCCGGGATACTAAGTGTATGGCTCAGTTCAGTCGTTTAAAAAAGGTTTTCTTGCTACATTGTGCTCGTCCCTATACACTTTCACCCTGTAGAGCAAGCAAGACTTCAACTTGAGCTTTAACTCATCGCCTTTACAGTTGTGGGGCGCTCGAAACCTTTCAAAAGCTAAGGCTGTGTGGTAGGTGTCACGATGCATTAAATGGGTTGTATATGTTGAAATTTTTAAAATTTTATTCACGAATCCTACAACAGCGACAATCCAATGACTTGGGAATAAAACAGAAGTTTAACAGAAGAGCAAAGTTGGAAATTGTTGGGCAAAGTTGCGTGTTCGTCTCTTTGGTGACGAAAGGGGCGCATTCGTTTACGAAGGGCCGTTAATGCACCGTTGTCAGGTTCTTTTCCACTTCGCAGACGTTGTCGTTTCTTGAGCCCTGCAAGCACAGCTTAATGTAAGTGTTCAACGTGTGCGCGTATGGGCTGCGCCAGTTTCGCAAAAATATGTGACGCATATGGTCCACCAGCGGTCTCCATTCTTGTTTTTGATGTGCAACCAAGGCGATGCCTGTTGTTGTTGTGAAATAGTCGCCTGACCAGTTAGATGTCCCTGCAGTATATACGTTAGTCTTTTATGCTAATTGAGATGTTGTTTCTTGTATTTATTGCATGTTTACTTCTTTTCACTTTTTTTACATAACAATAATAGGCTGACTTACCGATTATGACAGTATCTTCGGTCAGCATAAATTTATTGTGCGTTCTTCTGTCGCGCGCAATTTTTCTATGGAAGTCGGTAACAGACGGTACTTTGAATATTTTCTGCGAATAAGAGTAAAGACGATGAATTGGAATGGTCGACACATAATTGAATGGCGTCGTACAATTTCGATAGTACCATTGTCGGCGCAGTTTGCCAACGTTTGCAGAGATTGCATGAAGTGTAAATTTTCCTTAACGAAGTGCAGAGCGGCTGCCAATATTTTCACTTCAACTCCGCGTTCCACGACCGCCTTTCTCAGCGCGTTGTCAATGATTGGCCAATAGCTGAAAAATGTGGCAACAAAATTTGCATAATTAGGCAACCAACGAATCTGCTATGTACCTCTTTCTCTTTTGGTAGACTATCATTGGTATAAAGTCCATTACGTGAATGTAGATGTAATGTTTTGCTGCACGTATGGCCGAAGTGATGGCTTCAAGGTCCCACGTCCTTCCTTGCTCGTGAAGATTGCGAGGCGACGACTGGCAAAGGGAAAAACTAATTAAGTAATCCTGTTGCGAATGGTTTGGCTATAAGAATTGTGTACCGCTAAGAACACCTTCGTCTCCGCTCCGTAATAGGACAGAACGATAGGGGTGGCGGCATTTATGGTAGTCGAAGGAATGCTGCTATCGCTTCTGCATTTCGACCGACGCGAGTCGTTTTGAGGCGTTGCTAAATTCCAATAGGACAAGAAGATATTTCTCAGATCGTTCGCCAAACAAGGACAATTGAGTACGAGCACTCCAAGTTCCATTTTCTGTCAAGTACTTTATGCATTGTGTTGCTACAGGACGAGCAGCAATGTACTTGATTTAAGGAGCGCCAATCGAGGTTTGCCGAGCCAAGATAGAAGTGCTTGTCATCGACAGTGATGAATTTTGAATGCATAGCGCCTTCGCCATATTCATTGGTTAAATGTAGAAGTCGTCTTTCCAACGCTCCTTCAGTAACGAAACATATGCAATTCGCAAAAGCAAAATAAGCAGCTTAATATTCTATTCACATTCATTCGAACGATCGCCATTATATTCTTTATCAACTTGAAGTTGCATACTGTATTTAGTATTTGATGAGTAAGTAATAGGAGGAAGAAAACTGTAGCATGCATAAAGAGGGAAGAATTTAATTTCAAGGAAAGTCCACAAAAGGCATTTTGCTTTTCCTGCTGTTTTCCCTCTGAGCAAATGATTTTAGATTCCTTTACCTCTCGATTCAAGGCTCCAACCGTCTGCATTGTCTCCCGGATCTTTGGCGGGATAATTTTCCACCATGCGAATGGTGACGTCCTTTTCCGTTCCGGCTTTGAGCAATTGTTCGAATATCTGTTCGCCCTGACGTATTGCTTCCGTTGGTAAAGGGTTTGCATGTAAGGCTTGCCAAGGCTCACTCACCATGAAAGTGCTTGGGAAAGGTTGGCCAAGCACATGCTTACCTCGAAGGCTCGACTTGTACGCGGCGATGTAGATGCTCTTTTCGGCTAAAGAAATCAACCGACTCCACGCAGAGAAAGTAGAAGTAGGTAGACTGTCCGTATCGAACGTGATGTTCTCTGGAATACTTTCGACGATCTCAATGCTGAAATGTTGACTCAGTTTATTGAAGTGTTCGTCTGCAACTCCTTCTACAATATAAATAGTAGTAACGACCATCGCAACTGTTCCTACCGCCTTTTCAAGTATGCGTGCAATAATAGCATTCAGAGCTTTACGAGCAAACATATATGATATTTAAAGGATATGAATGGCCGGAGTTTACCAACTCTTTCCATTCTCCTTCCTTGAAGATATATGCTCTTCAAAGAGCATCAACGTCCGCAAGAGGCGTTGTAGGAGGCGGTTTGGCAAGGTCATCGTTTGCTCTGTTCTCTCTCTCTCTCAACTGCTTACCTGCATGTTAGTCTGCAGCAGTAAGCGTCAACGTTGCTACTCTTCGCCTGGATGGAGTCGGTAACGGCGAGCGAACGGTTCAAATAGTTCATCTCACCCAACAGCGGCCAGTGACGGATGTTTGCCCCATTGTGACCAAACAGTAATGTCAGCAGAATGGCCAACCCAATGGTCGCCCCGCCGAACACCGCTGTTGTCAGTTTGTCGTCCGTAAAGCTTTTCAGGCGGAATAGCATAGTTCCCCCCTTCTTCGTCAGATGCATCTTTCGTCCGACAATAGTATGCTTATGCTTGACTAGTTGCATCTGAAAAACTTGACGCCTTCTGAACATTAATTTGCATACTTAAGCGCTGACCTGTCCGTCCAAAGCAGCGTAAACGATAGGAATACGTTATGCCTAATCGCTTATCCGTTCTTTTATTCATCTATGGCCTTTTTTTAGGGAAATGTTGAAAGCTGTTGGCACGAATGACAAACTTTGACTCAACAAAAAACACTCCCGACGACCGTCATCAGTGACGTCACTGTTTGCTTTGGTATTGTACCTCTTTTGGAAAAATGCTCTCGTTATTGTTGGCTTTAGGGTTATTTACGAAAGCACCAACCGGTGCTTATTATCAAAGGTAGAGCGGCTAAAGGTTGTCCATTGGCTAGCAAAAAGTTGACAGCAATGGTAAGCGGGAATTTGTAAATGTTACCATCTTTTCTTTCTGTTGCTATTCTAAAATATGTGAAGGATTGCTTAGCAAAGCGAAAGCTGATAGGGTCTTATAGCTTAACGATCAGTGGAAGCGGTTGCACTGATTGTTGTTGGCTTTAAAGATATATATGCATATAGCATTATAAGCATAGCGTTTCAACACAGGTCCATATGATTTTATTGTATGTATATATGTGTGTAAGTAATTTATGGCTTTTGTTGAGTCCTGTGTAAAAGTTTATTTGCGATTAGTGGAACTTTCAAGGATATCCGCATTCTGTCCGCTCAATTCTGGATGTGCTGTAGACGCGTTGAGGATATCCTTGAAAGTTCCACTCATCGCAACTTTTATACAGGACTCAAAAAAGCCGTAAAATTACTTACACACATACAGTGTAATGTATATATAGCATTATGTTTTTCTGATAACATGTCCTCTATGAAAAATTTTAATTCTGAAGAAGCGTGTAGCTTTCTCGACTTGCCCGATCATGTCCCATTTTCAGTGCAAATGGCAGGTCCCCCAAGCTGCGTACTTCAAGTCTTTCTTAGAGGAAACGCTGTGGTAAAATACAGAATGAGTTGACCACCTCCCTAAGTTGACCGAGTTTTCACAGGTTGGTTAGGCTGTAATCAATGGAGGGCTGATCCCTCCATGTTGACCAGTTTGTTACAGTCCCTTGAGTGGTCAACGTACAGAGGTCCTATATACATATGGAGTAGAACCTCTGTAAATTGACCACTCAAGGGACTGTAACAAACTGGTCAACATAGTGGGATCAGCCTTCCATTGAATACGTGTGGGTGTGGGCCAACCAACCTGTGAAAATTCGATCGACTTACGGAGGTGGTCAACTTTGGAGGTTCTAATATATACATATATGGACCTTCGTGGTTTAGCGGAACGGCCGTCGGCCGTTCCGCTAAACCACGAAACCTTTATTATTTAAGTGGACAGGCGGACCTTTGGGCTTTGTTGCCATCGGCAAGTTGACCCTTGCGCTTTATATGACAGCTTGATATATCACGCATTCTACATAATACCTAGGCATTATGTAGAATGCCTGACGTTTTTTTAGACAAAGTGTGAAACATCTGTGCTATTTTAATATGCTGTATACTTTGCCTAGGCACTGTGTATAACGCCTACGCATTATATGGGATGCCAAATAATATTTAGGCACGGTGTGAATCGCATCTTGGCGGTAGAGACCTTTAAGGTCTTGTCAACTACGCCTCCGCGAACCTACAGTGGCGACACCTGCGGGGCAAAGTGTGCCGTTTTCTTGCTACTTCGGAGGCTTCTTGTATTTTGGGTTAGGTTTGCGCTAGGGCAGAACACGGCGGCCGGCAAGGTCCTATGACCAAAGCACCCAACTTCTTTCGCGTCCTTGTTGGCTATCCTTTTCCGCCCTAGCCCAAGCCTAAGCCAAGATACAAAGGAAGGTTAGCCGGCAAACTGGCGAAGCAAACAACCCATTTTCCCGCATAGGTGTCGCCACTTTAGCCTTGCAGGGACATAGGTGAAAAGACTCGATTTAATACTTTGCCACTTTGTCATTAGGCATTGTATAGAATGCCTAGGAAGTGTATGGAGCATTAAGTATTTCATGCATTGCCTGTAACATGTATAGACATATGCACTGAGGTTTCAGTCATCTGGGAGAGCTTTATCCTCCGCCTACGCGATATAATATCACGTGATTCTGAGCTTACGTAAAAAGTAAAACTGGTTCCTGATATTTCTGCGTATGCAAATATATGTATAGGTTTTCACAAGTACCAATAGTAGTGGCATTCACCTTTCTTTTTACGTAATACACAACATTTTGCCTATACTTATATATGCCAAATATGCAGCGTATATTTTATGAAATACACAATATTTGGCATATATATATATGCCAAATGTTCTATATTACATAAAAGGAAAGGTGGATGCCACTACTATTGGTAGTTGTAAAAAGCTTCGTGCTGGCATGATGCATCCGGTAGAGCAAATAGGCATTGAGTAAGGCGCTATAATGTTTACCGCTGCCCTTCGATGTGTAAAGGCACACGTTGCAGGAAATGTTGCGACGTTTGAACACGGACATTTTGCCATACAACAAGTTAGAACTTGTCCACGTTAACGAAAGGCTACAACGTTGGAAGATAACTAAGCAGGCGAGCTTCGCGGCGGCGTTTAAACACGTAAATTACTTAACGTCGTCAATGGGAGTTTGTATTTTTTTACGTTTACGGAAGGAGCAGTAGCGAACGACTGAAAATGATTAGATTACGGTTTGTTGACACTTCGATGGCCATTAATGTTTTTATCTTCTCGTTTACGTGGCCAAAGAGCTGTAGAAATGATTGAACAAGTTCATTTCTATTATGTCCAACTGCTCGACAATGGAATTCTGTTCTATTCAAAGTTAACTCTCAATCAATTTACCGTAACATTGAGAAGAACGCTATTTAATATTTGAAATCCTCATTGGCGGCCAAAAGGTGTTCTTATCTTTCTGTATCTCAAGTTGACAGTGCAATTTACACAAATGGAAATGATTGATATTATCGGTTTAGTCTATGATGCTGACGGCCGCCCAGAAGTAGTAACTTCCTGTTTATTAGCTAAGTAGGATCGCAGGCGATGCGCGCTGTCAACAATTTTGCCAAACCTATTCATTTCGCTTTACTTTTGGGCAAAAGGGTGCGGCGGTTGGTGCGATATTTCGAAGAAACGAACGCTTATCAAACAGGTGGGCAGTATCCTACTGTAGAGATTTATTGAAGCTCGTTTCGTCATGGCAATTTCTATAAACAGCAACATTGTCCTGCATCCCCTTTTTGCCACTAACGACTGTGCGTCGTCGCTACGATTGCTTTTCTTATCTTGCGTAAAGCTAACGTAACGCATCTGTGAGTAAGTAAGGGCATTATTTGCTAAGTTAAACATAGTCGATCAAATTGCTTAGCTATAAGAGCGTGACCGTCTTTCTGCTAATCACTATGCGGATGCTTGCTTATGTCATTACGTACTGACCGTATGACACCCTTTGGAGGTCAATGCCATTGGCAAGTATCTTACCCAAGCAGAGTCATAGTGGACTGCACAAAGTACGATGAATGTTGAGCGCTCAGTCTCTGCCGCGTTTTATCAAAGTCCAGGTAAAAGTAGCGTGCATACTTAACTATTAATCATTTGCATATGTGTCTGTAGAGGAAGATCTCTTTTTGTTGCCGAATTTGAAGCACTGCTTAATGCAGTCTTTTTAAGAAGAGCTTAGCAAAATTACGTACATAATTCATGAATGTGACTCCAGTTTGTTTCTCTTGGTTAGCAGCTTAGTGTGCTATTGTTTATCATTGTAAATTTGAATCTGTACACAGTAGCGAATAGATTCGTTTTACCATCAAGTTTAGCCAAAGTCGTTGAAGTGCTCGTCGCAAAGCCTAATTCCTATGTCACTACATTTTGGCATTAAATGTCAAATTCTTCAATTTTTGTTTCAATTCATTTTAAGCTATTTGCTATTCCCGAAATGCGTACTTTCGTTTTTACTCGTCCTCAGTGTTCCGCCGAACAGTTTGCGCTAGCTGTTACGGAAGGTACATTGCTCTGCCCGTTGTGCAAATGTTACTGTATAGAAAGTAGGGACAGTATTCTTTCCCGCGCTAGTTCCCTTGCGACAGAAGCGAAACGTTTATGATTGTACCATTGAAGGGCAGGGAGGTACTTTTTTCTATTCGTACAAAGGTGCAGAAGTTTACAATATTGATCCTGCTCTTTTCGATCCCTCCTGTCGAAAGCCTTAATAAGGGCACAGTTCAAACTGTGTCCGCTAAGGCCTGATCATGTTAGATTCCTCTTTACGCAAACGCATTGGCTGCTGCGTTAATTTATTCCGGCCTTAAGTGCAGACGAAACGAGAATACGTAGGAAGCGTTTTTTTTCAAGGCACTTTCAATACATTGTTTATTTTTTGCTTATTTCGCAAAGTAGAAGTTTGAAAGTAATACCATCCTGTAGACTTTTGAACATTCCGCAATTTTTAGCGCGAATTTAAATTGTGTTAGCTAACGTCTTGCCGTTTCTCATTACTATTGCAGACAATATATTGTTCCTAATAGCTGCTTTATTTGCTTAGTATATATTGCGTATTACATAGTGGCAGGTAGTGGTCACTTTGTGTAGTCATAAGATTCTCATTGATTAATGCTCAGCTGGGTAAAGTGAGTTTTTTGCAAATATTAATACTTATTTTCTGAGATATCACAGAACTGGTGAATATAATCAATTGTCTATTCATTGGTTTTTCATTATGCAATATATGAAAACGCGTAGCGTACTAATGACTTACCGATATGCTGTCTATGCCGGCTTGGTTTCAGCTTGGTTTTATAATTCGTTTAATGGGGCAGTTTCAGTAGGGATAAACTGCCATAAGTTTTGTTCGTTGTTTTGACGTAGTTGTAATTTTTTCAACTGTCACTCTCACGGTGGTACATTCACATTGCAGCCCAACAGATTGCGCAATAATGACGCTGGATAATGAGGTTGCCCAATTTAGCTGTACAATAGCTAGTAGCAACGTTGGATTGACCTACTTGATCATGCGGATATAATTGCTTGATAGCCGTTGACCTGCCACCATATACGCCAAGCTCAGTTCCAAGTGTTTACCAAAAATGTCAACCGTATCAAAGTGGGAAAGCTTGAAACGCATCGTTGGTCACTTAAATACCTTTAATCTATCATAATCAAATATTTATTGGCGCCTCTGCTCTGATTGTAAGCAAGTGCTTGTCAGCAAATATCTATTTACCTCGCAAGGTCATGTTGACCCAATATGTGAACAATACCGGGCGGAAGCACGTAGTTCGTCCGTAAGCATTTGCTGAGCCATTGACTTCAAATATTGTCGTCCATCCCAAAACGGAAAATAATCGCATATTGTCAACTTAGTCTAAACTGACATACGTCTTGCAAATATGTCCAAGCGGGTTTTCTAAGTAATTATTGTCGAAACATCACATCTTCTTACTTTGGGTCAGCTGGTTCGTATCGAAGTACAGTATGAAATCCATTATCCGGATCTGACGTGATTCCAGTTTCATACGTTTTCTGAATTTTGCAAAACATCCATATATTGTGTAACGCAATGTGATGTACGTTGGCAGGTCAAGTATGAACACAAAATGCACTTAGTTGTTCGCGCGCTTAGCAAGAAGATGGAGTCAGCGGTTTTTAAAAGTCTTTCCTTTGTCTCATTAGCAAGCTTTCCTCTTTACATAAACTTCACCACATGGTCACGTTAAACCTGTTTTTTATTATTAATGTCAAAATTATGACAGAGCTTTCGGGATTCACCCGATATCCCGTCCTGAGCACCCGTGGTTCTTACGTGGGTATCGCGTTCATCAGCGAATGTGAGGTCATGTAGGGAACACTTGTGACATGACGTCAGCGTTCAAGAATGTTCCTGATGTCATACTGTATATTAAAATTTTTCAACTGATGAAATACGAGAGAATTTTGAATTCCCGACAAAAGACAGATTGAGGTTTCAGACAGTAGGTTAGGAGAAAGTGTTGTCCCGTTTGAGACTTTCTTATTGCGCAAACGTTAATGCCTTATATGGTGTTGCAAGCATGGACTGTTCCATGAAATTTAATTGCAAATGCGACATTATTTTTTACAAAAATTTGAACAACAGAATGGGCATATCTTCTTAGAATGTAAGCGTTGCAATGGCGGGTCGATGTCCAAATGTGAAGGTGCCCAAAGTTGATTTTCAGGGAAACGTTCTCGTATATCGTATGAACGTGTGGTCCTGCATGCGATGCGTCAGCGTTTCCATCTGCAGCCTTTGTTCAAGCGTGTTTTCGTCAATCAACGTTATTTCTCTTATCATCTAGAAATAGTTGGCATTGTTCCATCTTAGAATCATATCATCGTCATATTTTGCGTTGCGACTGCTTTTAAGGGAAATTCAGTTGAAATGCTTTCTTTTGAAAAGAGCCTAAGCGAAAGCAAAAGTTATGCCATCTTACGTCCAAAACTGGCAAATCGCGACTCCAACTGATTCTGCCAACGTCCACAAGCTTCAAGACGATTTTGTTACCCGTCACCTCTCCTTCTTCAACCGTGGTGAACCCTAAAATCCAAAGACAACAACATATGAAGATGTTTGACAGAAAGTGAAGTTTAATGGCCGATGCCGACTGGCACGACACAGCCTATAAATTCACAATGTTCTTTTTCCCTTAAAGGCTGCGGTGTGGCAAAAACAATTTATAAGAAAGCTTTCGATACCCATTTATGGAAATACGATTTGCCTAAAGCTAGTTGCAAGCTGATCATTGTGATCAAAGTAACTAAATGCGTAGCAATAAGGTAATCCCATACTTTTGCCAGAAAGTGAAGGTGCATATGTTTTATGAATGATGAAGAGAAGCGTACCGTTGTTCATGACAGTGGTAAGGCCGACCATGTTTGTACGGTTCTTCACAGTGAGAAATCCATATTCGCTATGCAATGACTCCTTGTTGTTGATTCCCCATGCGAAAGCGCTAAAATGCAACCGTATTAATCCAAGTTGTTTTTTTCTTCCAATTAGGGAATGCTCTATTCGTCATATTGGTAAGATAAAAGTAGTATTGATTGCCTGTAGTTGAGGGAGGGAAGTCCAAAGAGCGGATTGTCACTGATACGGTAATCCAATTGTTCGCCATAGGTAAAGTTTGGTATTGTCGGAAACTTTGCTTTGCCTCCGAATTCGGATCTCCATCGACCGACCAAAAAGGCAATTGGCTTTAAATCTGGAGGGGCGCTGTGCCTGTCGTAGTCTACGATAGTGAAAAGCCGCATTAGCAAACAACATAATAGTATCCGCTTTGGTTGACTCTAAAAATGGAATATACCATACTAAGTTATAGTGGTTCTTATTATTGGATGACACCTCTTGATCGCCTTCATCGAAAGGCCATCTACTCACAGGATTGACTAATAGGACTAATTCCTTTCAAAGGCAGAGCGTGTTTATGCAAATGTTATGGGTGTATCTTGTTTTAAGTATTTAACTTTATTTGAGTTGTCAACATTCTTACGCTTCCCCATCAATCTATACTTATCGATTATAAAGTCAAATTTTCTTGTGAAATTGATCTACTGGTCAAGTATTAAGTGTAGTATAATTTCAACGGGCGTATTTCGAAATCCCGAATGTCGAAGTCCTGAGCGATCAATATCCCGAAAATGATTTTGCTTAATTAACACACAGGCAGGCAAGATGGTAGTAGTTTTTCTTTTTGTTCGAACACAACTATACGGACAAAGGCAATTTTCGTTCGGGATTTCGACTTTCGGGATTTTGACTGTCTCCGAATTTCGACCTACACCGCAGGCGTTGGTTAAGTTAGTGCAACAACCTTTATCACGTCAGTCCTTCTATGCATCGCTAATATGTTTTAAAAAAGGCAAAATACGCGCCTACTCTGTCCATTGGATATTGCTCGGGTGGTGCTAGCAAAAATTTGCATAACTACGCGTAATTTCAATTTTTTCCCATTGAGTAAGAGTATGAGCAAAAATGAATGAACTGTAAAATTATTAATAAAAAGATGAACACGTACGCTTTGGCAGAAATCCGTAGCATTTGCGGCAGGAAAATTTGCAGTTCTTTTGAACCCAGTCGCTCACTTCGCATTGTCCACCGGAAGCCCAGTCGATGCATTGGGCGCTATAGTCCTTACAGTAAGAGTCTGAAAGTATAAAAAGCAATATCAATGGTAGTACGCTTGCTCGTAGCCGCGCAAAGACTGAATGGAGCATATGTTCAATGGGTGAACGTGCGTAGAATTATTCGTTGCTTTTCTATTAATCATCCCATTGGCTCACATGTCCTATTATATATGAGAGAGCGAGTAAATCTGATGGAATGATGGTTGAAAGCCCTTTCCTCACCTTGCAACGATTCTCTTTATGAGCATCCATTCATTCTTAGCGTACATCTTTTCAGCGTCATTCACCTGGTGCTACTCGAACTATGAATGGAAATGTCAATATTTGCATATGCAAAATTTTAAACAAATTGTTGGTTCACTGACTGCGCGAAGGTGGTGTTCTATTGCAAAGGTTTCTTGTTTCTAAAAAGCGTAGTTCTATTGAAGTTGCGTCCTTGGATTGTGTTGCACCCAATGGCGAAAAGGTTCGTCCCATTTTGACAAGAGCAATGATAGGCGTTAGCGTACTACTTGAGAGAGTTTGAAAAAAAGAGAACTCGGCCAGCGCAGGTCTGTTCAAGTTTTTTTTTTGAATTGTGCATTGCAAAAGGGCGCGCTGTGTTTCAACGTGGCATTTATCGTTTTTCGTCCGTTCGGCAAAGGTTGCAGATGGCTTTTTGCAAAGGCGACGAGTTGGCAATGCAAGTTGCCGGCGCGCGAACGTTTGCTCACGTTGCAAAGCAACGTCTGAGCTTGCTTGTCCACATTCCATTTTTAACTATAATAAACGCTGTGCAATTTTCACCTTTGCTCAATTGTTTGCTCGGAGAATAAGTAGGCTACGGTCCATTGTTCCAATGTTTAACCACGAAATCCCATACGTACGTTGGCTATTAATAGTTCGCGACTTCAACTATGTTTTGAAGAAAGTGTTTTCAACTTGGCATCAAATGAATATTGTCGCGCAAGCCCACCAACTAAACTTGTTCATTAAATGCTAATAAGTAAAGGCTGCCCTTCGGCGCTTGCAATTGGATAATGATTGATATGTTTTCAATAAGTGAATATTTTCTACAACTCTATTTGCAGATAACAATAGGAGGGGTTACAGTATCGTTAACTGACGAAGGTACCTCTGTAACACGTAAACTAAATCTAAGCCAACCGGAAGCATCTTATGATATTAACATTATGTATATATATTTTTAGCGGTTTACCGTCTGCTGTACATACTGGCAGAGTTTTCTTGAGTAAAATATTAACACGTTTCATCTGCATCCGCTGAGTTAATATATGTGGGCACTTTTTGTGAAAGAGATCCAAGAAGAAGGAATTCTTTTTTTAAAAAATGTATTACAGTGAGGTGCAAGGAACATATAGCCGTTTCGGGATGAGCATTGCTCAAAATCGATAAGCGTCCGAAAGTAAAAGCCACATTGGACTGCCGAAAGGGCGTTACAAAGATGGTGCGGACGATGATGATGATGATGATGACTATTTTGAAAAATTGCAAACTTTGGGGCAAACGAGAGTTGCGCCCTGAAGCGTACCTATACGGCAACCCGGTTGTTCAACGAAGCCGTTTTTGGGCGGAGGGCGCTCGCGTACGTGCAACAAAAGGTACGTATATAAATTCATTGACTCACTTGGTTCCTTGGCTCCGGTTGGCGCATGCGTCAGTGAGAAGAAAAGCCACAGGAAAATCCTGATGCGCATCGCTACTGTATGCGCATAAGGTGAAAACCGGAACAACTAAGCCTTTTGGCGTTTGGCAAAATAAATTCCTAAAATATATGTCAAATTATTTCAAGTCGTCAGACGCTCTGCTCCGTTGGCCTCGTATGGCAAACCGGCCGCTCTAATTTCACCTAAATGGGCTGCTCCACTATTGTCGTCATTCTTGTGAACTTCTTTAACAACAACACCAACGACGAGCCGCAGCCGTTGCCGCCGGTTGCTTCCAACTTTTTAAAATGCTTCTCAAAAGAGCTTTTGTCCTTCTTTGCGCGCCCATAGTTGACCCAATAAGAAATATTTGACAAGCTTTGCTTAAATGCCACCAATTTGCATAATCGTTATGGTTTTGTAAATTTTTTGTTTCAATACGTTTGCACTTTCCCGAAATAGACGACTTCGAGCCATTGTGGTTCATCAGATAAATGCAAACCAATAGCCTGAGGAGATTGTTGAAGCGTCGCGACAGATAGTACATTGGTTGACGCTTCAAAAGGGCAACGGGTCATTGGGCGATCGCTAACTGTGCAGGCGTGAATAAGTTTTTTTAAAATTCTACACCGATGACATCATTAAGTGATGAAAAACACAGAACCAAATCACTGAGTAATCGTTTTACTTCTGCCTATTGGAGAGATTCTGTATAAGACTTTTCAGCTTTAGATGAATACAAATGCCATGGCAACTTGTACGGCGCGCCAACTCTGAGATGCAGATGTGCGCAAAGGAATGCGTGCAACCACATGCATATGCAAATACATACATCTGTAAGTTACAGGCAACGTTTGGAGTTAGGCATTGTGTAGAATACGCAGGCAATCTACAGCGTGCTTAAATTCTTTACGCAACGTGTTAGACTCTTCATACATCATACGTTTCCTAGGCATTCCATGCCAAAGGAGAAACCGGCAGAGTATTATATCGAGTCTTTTCAGCTACACCCCTGCAAGCCTACAGTGGCGACACCTACGGCACAAAGCGGTTTGTTTTTTCGTTACTGTGCCGGCTATACTTTCTTCATATCTTGGCTTGGGCTTAGGCTAAGGGGGAACAGGACAGCTTGTCAGCTATCGTCCTTTGCCCCAGCCTAAGCCTAAGCCAAAATATAAGCTATGTACAGCCGGAAAAGTAGCGAGAAAACCGCGCAGTTTGTCCCGTAGGTGTCGCCAGTGTAGGCTTGCAAGGGCATACATGAAAAGACTTGACTTAAAACTTTGCCGGCTTGTCCTTTGGCATTCTACAGAGTGCCTAGGAAATATGAAATTTGAACTGTTCCGTACGTTGCCTAAAGATTTAGGGTATTGTATAGAATGACAGTGGAGACATGGTCTTGTTGCCTACGACCCCGCAAACCTACAGTGGCGACACCTACGTGGCAAAGTGTGCCGTTATGAAATTGTGGGCACTCTATACAATGCCTAATGACGGACAGGCAAAGTATTAAATCGAGTGTTTACCGCTGCAAGGCTATAGTGGCGACACCTACCGGACGAAGTGTATTTTTTCCACAGCTTTGTCAGCTATACTTTCGTTATATCTTGGCTTAGGGTTAGGCTAGTGCGGACAAGGATACCAGAAGGATTGGGTGATTTGGTCGTAGAGCCTTGCCGGCTATCGTGTTCTGCCGCAGCCTAGACCTATGCCAAAATATAAGGAGAGCACAGCAATAACGTAGTGAGAAAAGAGCACACTTTGCCCCGCAGGTGTCGCCACTGTAGGTTTGCGGGGTCGTAGGCAACAAGACCATAAAAGTCTCCATTGCCAAGATGCGACTCGCACTGCCTAAGCATTCTTTGTCGTTCTATGCAATGCCGGCATTTCATACATTGCCGGTTATAAAGGAAGTTAGGACCACATTTTTTAAAATTATGGAGTCTTGAGTTACTCTGACTGGGGACAGCCCATAGATCTAATTGCCTGTGGGCATTTGTCCTAAAAGCCCTAAATTTTACCGGCAGCTGCGGGTGCGCTCTTCCTAAGGGTTCATTGTAGCAAGTTAATTGAGATTTCGTTTGCAACATGTGGCACAGCCTACTTAAAATAGTTGCTGTGTACTTCCATTGTGCACGCGTTATTCGTAGCGATCTCGGGAGCAGAAGTGTATAGGTGAACCTGAAGCAAGCAAGTTCGACCTATTTGAAGAGTTCCTTATTCTACTGACGTGATGAATGAAGAAGTGGAGCAAATCTTCTGTCCGTATTTTGGGTTGTTTCAATTGAAGGCTTTTCTTTTCTTTGCCATTTCCTGTGCGTTGCATAGCGACAGGTTTTCCATGGTTGACCGTTTGGTTTTCCGACTGGCCGCACGATAATCGTGGGACGCTCCAAAGGACGAATGACTTCAACGGTGATCATGTTTAAGAATAATTGCTCGTCCGAATGCTGAATCGACCGGTTTTCTTAACAACAGGTCACTCTCACCATTAGAAGCATTTCGCTATGCATGCAAGCGCCTCCTCTTGGCCATGGGAATAGTTGTTTTTTCTTTCTTTCCCAATAGTCCAATTACTCACTCCTTTTATGGTACGATGTTCCTTAGCGCCTACATGTAATACATGCGTGTGTATGAGGCCAGTTGGTGGGTGGGTGACAGATTGTCACTGAAAACGTGAGAATTGGCACGTCACGCTATTTGTTACATGCAAACTCGGTTGACGATTGAAAATATGGACAGTTGCTCACCTTACTGCTTAAACAAGTATGCCATGCAAATGGTGACATACGTTGAATATATACCATTGTGTTTTATTCCATTGTCTAAAGGAGCATCAATCGTCAACGTAATGGCCGTCGCCTATTGAGTAGCGTCATTCAAGAATGGTTTTTCCATTTGAATGTTGTTGGACAGATAGCAATCCTGTAAAGATACAAACAGGTTTGTTGCGTTTTGTCAATTGCCCCCGAAATTGGCAGCAGCGTTTAAACTTTTTAAAAATTGGAGTAGTATAACTGTTTCCGACTATTACCAAAAGCCAAATCAGGCAAAAAATGGCAGATAGGTTTTTATTAATACATTGACGTAATCTTGGTAATAATGATTGCCCATTGTTCAAATGATTAACTATAATGAGCTGTTTGTAGTCTGTTTTTGGCACGCGTGCCAGACAAGCGCAGCATTCATACTGTAGCTGTAAATTTGCATAACAATATCAAAACATTCTAGCGGGAATGCATATTACTAGTATTGATATATAAGTCCATAACTGTTTATCAAGCGAAGGTACGTCGGCTAACCGCTTGGCTTTATGGCAACAAAAGTCAAGCATCTTTTCGTCTATTAATGGCGAGAGCTGTCGACAAACGGGCACAATGTCTTATTGTTTTGACAAAACCTATTTGGTCATCATAACCGGTCCAATTTGCTGTGCCGGCATTGGGAAGTATTAACTTGAATACTTTTCCGAGAAGCAAACATTAATACACCTTTAAGGAGGGGGTACGGTATGTTGGCTAAATTGGCATTTATTCTCTTTGTGGCAGTGCTTCTTTCAGAGTTTGTAGTAACAGGTAGGCAAACCGGCTTAATGATTCGCCCTTTTGAACTTTGTCTTCCAGGCAGCGTCAATCCATATATGGGGGAATTAAGCGGTAGGCTCCAGCAGATGCCTCGCCGCGCAGGTAAATAGAATGCTCTATACTTGTATGGCGTATGTTTGCCGCTGTGAGCTTCGCGAGAGGTGCATAGTTTGAGCTAGTAACAGCATACTGAATTCGAACGTTCGCAGGGTTAATATTTTTAAGGTAATGGTGTTTGTAACCTTATCAGGCTAACACTTTTCGAAGGGAGTGAGTTAGAAGAATTTCGGCAGGTTTCATTTCAGCCATAGTCAATTTCTGCCCGCCAAGCAAACAGTTGCGCAATGTCGGCTTGACACCTCACTGTGGCATTACAGTGTTCATGTTAACGTGTTTATATTGTAGCGGCATTGGCAGTAAGCGTAGTAAAAGAACCTGATTATCGTTAACTTGTTGATTCCTGTATTTTACCTGTTGCACCTCCTTTTCCATATATGATACGGCATAAAGTCCCATATTTGAAAATGCTTCACAAAGTTTGGATCTTTTCTGAGCGTTGTGACGTGACGTCACAAGATGCCATTATGTCACTTTATGAAATGAAGGGCGCTTTTGAGGCGAAGATTAATGTTAATGAAGTAAATGTCCCATCTCCTGAACAGATCACATTGAGTGCGTGCGTATTGCAAAATTCAAAGTGTGTCTTGTCCTGAGCATCCAGCATAAGCGATCTTCTACCGTACTACCACAAACGCTATAACGTCTATGCGTTCTACGTGGAAGCACAGCCTGATTATGCAAAACGTATGCTAATATTTTGAATATATTAATATTAAATACATCTTAATGATTTCTTAACGTAATAGGACATCTGCCATGCATAAGTGCATTAAGGTGATCAAATACGCACGACTAAGACATATTATCATTATGCATGTGTAGAATATGTAAAGTAGCTCATTCCATTTGTTCTAAAAGTCCTTTTATTTGCGGAGCTCTTCCCTCAGCGCGAAATCGTAACGTTATTACATACAGTCAAACCTCCGTAATCCGAACCCTCTATTATCCGAATTCGCCGCGGAGAACAATAGACTAACCGTATGCCCTAAGTATGCTTAGGCTACCTCATCGCCGCCCGCTGTTATAACTTGTCTTCTTTTCTTCCTGTCGCTTTTGCTTGGGTGTGATGCCCGCTGTACTGAATTTGAAATGCTATTCTCGTTCTGAGACTGAAGTCCGCAGACCGATGGAGCCCTGGCTTGGAACGTTCACCGTAGCGGGTTAGCACTTGACCATTCTTAATTTGAGGTGAGCGTGTAGTACGGTGTTTGCAGCAACTTTTGGGAAGCTTCGCCGTTTTGAAGATCAGGTACCAGCCTAAAAAGCTAACTTGCTTTCTCACGGGACTATTTCCTCTGCCGCTTCGTCTTACAGCCTCTGCGCCACATAGAAAACTGTTTTCCGCTAGCCACAGGCTTTCATTGGTCAAATAGTCACCCGCATAAGCTAAAGCGGCTAAAGCGGTTACATTTAACATGATGTTACCTGCATTCTCATGCAGTACTGTAAGCTCCCTCCATAATCCGAATTCCTCTATTATCCGAACCACCCGCGGCCCGTTGATGTTCGGATAATGGAGGTTTGACTGTATTAATAATATCACGTTTGAGGCACTGCAGTTTAAAATGTGAGGATGGCAGTTTCAACGGAAAAACTGTCCATTTTTGGAAGTAGCTTCAGTGTGATCCGTAAGGGGCAACAGCAGTCTTATAGCATAAGATAAAGTTGCAATAACACTACTAAATAATAATAATAATAGTAATAATAA
>KN538385.1:1080265-1114233 GCA_000797535.1 Trichuris suis | reverse complement strand
TTCGTCATATGCAAGTACATACAGCATACATACTACACCTGTACCATAGAAACCGTTGGTATCGCAGGTATTCTGCTTATAGGCAAAGTATACTATGTGAGTGCCCTAAATTCCATGAATATCTTGTGTGTATACGATATACAACGTCTATATTACGCGTATGCTGCAGAAGCCCAGGAGAGCAGAAAATACCATAAATGTAAGCGGCATGTGCTGCATGCATGCTGTTTATAGCAGAGGTACGAGCTGGCTCTATAATTACTACATATACGTCCTATGTATCTCCTATACTGGATTTACAATAGGCAAACCATATATGTAAGCGCAGGTATGGCGACAGGATCAACTGCTTCTAGGGGATGTTGACTTGAAGTCAAGTTGGTTCACGTCAAGTTGACTTCAAGTCAATTTGGCGAAGTCAAGTCGGTTAGGCCAATTTGAAGCGCACTCATTGTTTTTCAATAAACACCGTTTCTTTGATCTTTTATTGTCCCGGCATAAAGAAGCGTTATCTGCCATACGCATTTATAGGAAAAGGATTTTGAATTCTTTTCCGTTAGATGGTTGAGTGCTGTAGGTTGGACGGAAATCAAGTTCCGTTAGTTCAAATAGAAACAGACAAGGTAAGTACTGGTTCAGGATTAAGCGTAAGGTGCCTGTGATGACTAGGACGTGCTGGATTTGAATTGAGGCTTAATGTTAGGCTGCCTCTGGCTAGTTGGCTAACATAAGCTTAATTTTGGTCCAACCTACAGCACTCATCCGGCTTCTAGGGGAAATACGTGCATTTCAAGAGACTGTACGATTTCAGAGCTTCACGTAACATCTTTCCTTATGTAGAAAACATGAAGAATTTGAGCAGGATTAACGCACGTGAAAAAATGTGACAAACAAACGACGCCTTATAAGACGCCTTAGAAAAGGCAAAATATTCGCGGGTATACGTGTGCGTGCTTGGTGAATTTTTCATGGGAAGCAGCCACGGTGGTGACGTCATACTTTACATTTGTTTGGAGAACGTACAGATTTTGCCTCCATTTGAAATAGCGTTCCCACAGACGAGTAAGCGCTATTCGGACGCCGCCGTCTGCCTCCACACACTGCTGTGTGGCATTGTCCAACTGAATGCAAACTAAGCGGGCATAGATACAATTCGTGGAGAAATTTTAAATGTTATTGTCAAGAAAGCTAGGGAACATTTACTCGTAGGAACCTGCGAATCGAACTAGTTACGGTAGATAAGTCCTTTGATAAGTTCGCTTTTCTGCGGCGTATGGAAGCCGACTAGCGGCGATGCCAAAGGTTATAAGTTTCAGCGAATGCTTTGCCTTCGAAACACAAAGCAATTGAACTAATTGAGGCATTTTTCAAAAGCACGCATTTGCGAGACAGTAATCCGCTGTTAACTGGCGCATGCAGTATCCGACGGTCTTACTTGGGGGCAAATAGTCTTCAGACGGAACAGTCATTGCGGAAAGAAACTGGGGCGACTGGAGAAAGCATTATAGGCTGCACAGTTGGGGATGACGAGGCTGTTGAAAAACTGAAACATGAACTTCTTAAGCATCCATTTTAATAGTTCCGCAACTAACGAGCGTCAGTACAAATGCTGCGAGTGCGCGGTGCGCGGAGTTTTGATTTTGTCCAAATTTTTAACAATCATATCATGAAGGCTACTGTAGTGATTGCGCACTTCCAACAAAAATAAACGCAGTTTCAAAAATTCCTTTTCGTCGAGATCGCGGACACCCTCTTGGTAGTCTTCGACATGCGGATACTTGGCGCACTTGCAAACTAGACGAGCACGGGAGTACAAGTAATGGGATATCTGCTCCAAACAAGAGGTCGCTTCCGCCTCGACCGTACGCACTTCGGCCAAAGTGTCTTCTTGGATTTGGACGCCGAAATTGTTGCCATCTTCGATGCGCGGAATAAGAAATAGAATCCACATCTTCACCTTGTTTACGTTTTCCACCGCCTCACGGACAATCGGTTTCACAATATTAGTCAAGTCGCCAATCAAGCGATTACAAGCAATTGGAGCGCGTATATAGCCAACTACGTCGACGGGTGTTACCTTGGTCTTCTTTGAAGGAGCGCCTGCGGTGTCGTTGTTTTCAGGTTGGGGCAGTGAGCTGTTAACAAATTGCGCCAAGTTCATTTCGGCCGGAACTTCTTGCAGACGAGACATGCTGAACAGCGGACCCTGCAAGAGCTCGTTAATCTCGACCACCTTCTTCGGAAAATCTTCCAAAACCAGTTTTTCCGTCGACTTTTTCCAATCGGTCTTCCACTCGTCAAGAGCAGCGGACGACGTCGAACTGCTTGTTGACGACATGACAAGCCCAACTGATGCCAACGCAACTTTACCAATTTGCACTGCCGAGAGTTGAACAAACGCTGCAACGTAAAACTACAAAAGGATTTTCAGGCAACATTACTTTTTGCTGCCATAGAGGCCGGCAGCGCCCGCCAACAAAGCTAAACGGTTTCTTCGTTGCACAATCGGCGTTGAGTATTTCCTTTTGGTCTTTGCGATGTTGGAGACGCGAGCAAAAATTCGCTTTGGTCAACTGGCAAAATGGTCGAAGTAAAAAAGGCCGTTTCTTAAGAATTCCTCCATTATTTTTTAAAACAATGTTGCTACAGTATAGTGGACTTTATCCCGAAAGGTGCTTCCAACTGGAGCGCGCTAGGTTGCATTTTTTGCAGAACGCTTTCGCCCACATTGAACCGAACAAAGTATGCCTATGCTTTTGTATGATAAAGCTATATTTTACACTTTATGAACAATGTATGGTCAAGTTTTCCAAGTGGCCTTCACTGGGCGGCTAAACTATCAAAGGATGTTTTGCGTGTATGAATAGCATTGATAAAAAGTGTTCATGAATACTGTTACGCGTCTCCGATTTTTCGACTTGTTCTCGTAGCTACGATAGCGGCTCAGTTGATGGGCAAAACTTAGCTTTAACTTTTTAGAAACAATATTTACCAGACTTAGTCGCCTTACAAGCGGGATATGTCACTTGCTGGTGCTTACAGCGGAGGTAACAATGTGCTGTCGCGCCGTGATAGGCGATTAAGTTTCTTGCTTAGACGACGTAAATGCGTTGATATTTGACCCTGGAAGCAGCACCTTTCGGCTTGGCTATTCGGGCGACAGCTTTCCAAAGGTAAAAGTTTTTGAGCGGCGCTTTTGTAGGTGCAAAATTCGTTTGTTTAAGTACTATCTACCTTCGGTGTTTGGCTATTTGCCAAATGAAGAATTGGAGCCCCGTAGTGATAAGCATTCCGTTCCGGCTGATCCGTTTTGTGATTTTCGTTTTTCCGGAAGGTCATGGAGTCTCCGAGGGCGCCAATGACTGCCAGCAACCGTTCAACCACGCTCCTCGCCTACGCCAAAGATGTCGGGGAAAATCGGGCGAATATATTTTTGATCCAAACTCAATATGCATTCCCCGAGAAAAAGTAGAAATGAAGCCTTTACTTCAGGACGGAATGAGCAAGTTCGCTATTCCTATTTGCTGTAGTTTAATTGGGCTTTTTGTTACAGTATACGATTGGGATATGTTCGAAACGTTACTACGCTATTGCTTCCAGTTCTGTTTTCTTAATCAGCACGAATCGAAGCCAATTTTCTTTACGGAACCAGTTGTATGCCTGAGCATCATTTTATCTTGTATAGCCCTGCTAGTATGCTTCAGTGGAACACCCGAGAGAAGAGGGAACAGCTAACGGAACTAATGTTCGAAACTTTTGACGTTCCCGCCTTTTACCTAGGCAAAACTGCACCCTTAGTGGCGTAACAACAATTTGCGCGCTTGCTTTGTTCCTTCTAATCTTTCTTCTCTTAGCATATCGCACGAGCAACCAACTGCTTTGGTCGTAGATTGCGGCAGCAGCGGCACATCCGTTGTATCCGTTTTGGACGGAATTCCACTTTTAAAAAGTAACCTCATTCCTTGAAAGCCTCTTAGCGTAAAAGGTAATGAACTTTTAGCTCTTAATCGTACCCCGCTCGGCGGAGATGTGCTGACCGAGTCGTGTCATACGTTGATAAGAAAGTACGGTGGTCAGGTGGTTCCGCAGTACAAAGTTCTTCGAAAGGTGTTTTTTATTCTGCGAGGAGCTCGCTCGGTTCCGCGACCGTTTGTGCCGGAAGTGACGCAGTCGTACAGCGATTACGCCGTCAAGGTAAGACAGTTTCCGCTCCAAGCGCGGCATCCTACCTGAAAATCCTTTATACGGTAACTGTTGTTTCCCGCCGGTAAAAATTTCAAAATTTTTAGTTGGTTGTGGAGGATTTCAAGCACGCCGGCTTGCGTTTACTCGAGAGGCCATTTAAAAAGAAGTACGTTGTTGTTGTCTGGCTGTATATATACAAAGGGGTTGAAAATTTTCGAAAACAATAGAATTGCCAGCTCGCCGAGCAAGTTGAGAAAATTTGAGTACGAGTTTCCGAACGCGATGAAGACTGTCTTTCGAACGGAGCATTATAAAATTCCCGAGGTGCTGTTTAGACCATCATACGCTGAGGTAAGTTCCTCCTATCTCAGCGTGCGTCTGCTGCTTGTCAGCGATCACCTTTTTAGTCGCTTGCAAAGGATTTAACGTTGCCAAGCATTACTAGCGTTGCTATGGATTCTGTCAACCGCTCCGACGTGGAGATTCGTCCCGTAGGATTCAGTTGCATTCAAAATGGCTCCTTGACGATCTCTGTCTACATGTTAAGGTGCTCCTGAAGCATTTGGTGCTCACCGGCGGATGTACGCTCATTCCTGGCTTCCAACGGCGTTTTCACCACGAGCTGGTCACTAGTTGTGCTCATCTTCAATGGTATCCGGACATTAGCATAAAGCCATCCCATGACAGTGCCAGTTCCTTTCTTACGAGAATCAAAGTTCACCATATGCCATCTTTTCTGGAATCTACAACAGGCGCCTTTGTTGGCGCATCCATAGTAACTTCTCAGGTAGACTGTTGGTCCAAAAAAAGTAAAAAAATGCCGTTTTGTCAATTTTAATTAAAGGGCACATTCCAACAATTGTGGATAAGCAAGGAAGAGTACGAAGAGTATGGAAAGCAGTACATTCGAACCACTCCTTTTTGAATTAGAGCGGTTAAGCAACTTGTCTTTACCGTACCTGTATCTTCTTGGAGCAAATAGAATAGTTCTCGTAGCTAAATTGTCGAAACCCGCATAGGGTTACTGTACTGGTAAAGTATTCGCAAGTATTATGGCTGCTTCGGCAGACTTCTGTTTGTTTTCGATAAAAAAAAGTTGCTCTCTGGAATGACGTTCGTTAGTCGCTATTCTCTTTGTACCTTTATTGAAGGCAAATAGCAAGAATGAGAGCAGTTTGGTTTTATACTTTGAAGACGTTGCGAACGTGTACGCAAAGACTGTTTAGGTCTTAGAAATAATTCTGACTTTCATGATCCTGTCATTGTTCCAGAAGATGCTCTTCTTCAACAGCTTCCATGAACAGCATTGGACGAAAGGATGATCTTGTCAAACCAGGCGATGTCGTTGAACTTATGAATGTTTGTTTGAATACATCTGTCTTATTGGAATGCATTTAGGCTTTGTGAACAAGTTGTCAATTGATTCGAACACATTGATATTCGCCTGCTGCTATCGTTCGATGCCATCTTTGGTTTTAGCAGCAAAGGTGTAAGCTTCATTGCCGCCCAGTTCAAGACAAAAGGTGAGCGTGCATGTTAGACAGATAGACGTACATGCTGAAGTTCTCGTAACTACAGTACTATACTGCTTCTTTGTCCATAACTTTGCTTGTTTCTTTTTTCGTTTCCTTGAGCCTTTTAAAGTTTTTCAGTATACGTTTCATCTTACGTAATTCATCCTTGTCTGAATAATAACGCTAATCATGAAGTCGGCTACGATTTTGAGACGACATTTTCCTACCTTCAAATAGTTAATTCCACAATTGATGACATTATAATTTTATTTCTGATGATATTCCCGTTCGGAAGAAGTCTTTTGCACTAAGCTTTACCGAGTAGCGTTTTCCATTGTTGGCCGCGTCTTTGAGATACACTTTGTCCAAATAAGGTCATTTTGAACGCGTATGCAGGCCACATTTTCCTTATTGAGAGTGGTCCGGGCGTTGGTATGTCGCGCTTAGCTTTTCTTGTACTTAGTCCGAACTGAAAGGCCCCTCTGTTGGACTTCTAAATTCTTTTATAGGCCCGGAACTTATTTTAAGCATCACACAACTAAGGATTCTTATTTCTATCGATAAATAACAGCGATGCAGACTGTAATTTTTCGTGAATAGTCAAGTCAAAGTTGAAGCCGTACACTCTGTACTTAATTTTCTTTTACCCCAAGTCTTACTGTAGTGCGGGAATTTGACCATAACTCTTTTTTCTGTGCTAGCTAAAATCCGTGTCTCATTTCAGTTGTTTTACAAGTGCGATTCTAAATCGGAATGCAGTTTTTGCGTACTTTTCATCTAACAAAACTGAGCCTAGTCGCGTTGTGACGCCCACGTGGTTTTCGCTATAGCGAAATGGTGTAGAAACAATGCTGACAGTAATGCAGCCAATGTGAGCAATGTCTTTTCACACACTGCCTTGTTATTGTGACTTTTTAAGTTCAAAAAACCCTATATTTATCACGTTGCTAAAAAAGGAGAATAGATTTGGGGCGGAAAAATGTTGTAAAGATGAGCAGTGGCGTTTGATATAAGCAATTGGTACAAGCGAAATCAACGCTTCTTGAAGCCAAGTTCCCTACATGGTGTTGGCCAATCATCTTCGGTCATCTCCAATTCCGCGTAGATTTGATTTAGTGTTTTGAATGCAATTTGCGACTCTTGCAAGTACAAGTCAGCTGACTTTTTGTTGCACCGACTTTCCATGGCCTTCGTCAAACAGTCAATGAAACAATTGACAAACCTTAAATGGGTGCATATGAACAACGTTAGCTTTTTGAGGCAGTCATCAATTGTTCTACCTGCAACTTTCATTGTACAGTGTTGTCATGTTGACGCGATCAAATATTTTTTGAATCTCCTTTCCAGGAAGCAATTGCATTTGCCTTGCTGTGACAGGTCGAAAGCGATCGCACGTTTGTGAGCATTGCTTACCGGCGCTTGTCGTACTGCTGATCGTACACACTTTCATGTCCGCCATATCTATGCATAATTAATTACGCGGCAATTGCATGGCAAACAAATGTGTGCCTTTAAGCTTTCTCTTTAAAAATTTCAAATGCTACACGCACTCTCTGCGACTATGGTACACTTTGCTTCCAAATGCTCTTTAGCTGTTTTTGTAGTTTCGCATACAGTGAACTAGCTTGTTTAAGCATAGTAGCTCATTTGTGTGTTTTGCGTTACTGTGAAAATGTCGCGTGGCACTGAATTGGGTGCTGCACGCGTGATCAATGCATTAAAGGTATCACTATGAGAGAGTTTGTATAAAGGAAGCGTATAGGCATAATAGCGAAGCACAGAGATGACTTTGTCAAATGTGTCTATCTCTCAATTCTACAGCATACCTAAACTATATATCCGTGACGAGTACGTACCTGTGAAATGGTCGATGCATTCAAAGTTGAACAGTACGAAGCGCCTTTTGTCGTAATAGGCGCTTGTGCTCGGTGGGCATTTGGCTAAATTGTTCATCGATTCCTTGTACGCCCTTTTTGGAAGAATTGACAGTTAGCTTTGAACTTTTGCAAACATGTGAGAGGTTTAGAGCTGCAATGGCCCATCGACGGCAACTGCCAAACTTTGCAGCACCTTCTCGTCATAGTTTCTTTGTTTTTGTAAAAATAGTATCTTACTTGCAAAGTTCAAGAAGCGGGTTGCCTTTGTCTTCCGGCGGAAGGTACATTTCCCTTCCGAACAGCAGATCGGTTATGAACATTTTTTGATAATCCAATTGTTCCTTTGAAAAGTAGGAAGTTATGAACGGGGCCATTGCCGTTTCGGAACATTTCTCCGCGTCTATTGCCCTATTGAAAAAAAATAATACTGTCACTATTATTTACATAAAAAACAGTCAGTCGCGCGTCTTGTTGCCTTTGTACTCTGCCGTTTTCTTCTATGTACGGAGTGTACAAACTAATTGCCTTTTGGTGACCTGAAAAAAAGCGAATCCGTCTCGTCACAGCCAACAGAGTGTTCAGCGATGCCTCGCTCATTGAAAAAAAAGAACTAACAATTAGATTGAAAGTTGATTTTGCATGTCATTAATTGGGAGTGCGAAGTCTTTTCTTCCATTGATAAAAATTGCCTTGCGCTCTTTGGGCACAGAGTTTTTATGTTATTATGCATATTGTTTCTAATAAAAATAGACACGTTTCATATAGAATAAGCACGCAAGCTGCTGAAGCATTGCTGTGCATGTTCTGGAAGGGCTTTTGGGCGCTGTCACAGGTGTGCATTGGTAATTGATCCCTTGTTTAGCAGATGCTGTTGTTCCAGTTTTCAGAAGAGACTTGTTTTCTATTTTTTATCCCCTTAGCAAAAATTCCTGTTGATTCAGTGAGCGTTGGAAACTGGGAACGACTAAGGTGCTGCTCAAGTTGTACACTTTTGTTGATTATAGGCGTTGAAACATTTTTGCCTCAATGCGTAACAGCGCAAGGCTGTTACGCATTGAAATAAACTTATCAATTCTTAATGGAGTCTTTGTCTTGCAATGGTTCTGAGTTGCTCTCGGTTAACTCCTTTTCAACCACTAATCTGTCAGACAATCCATATATGGTACTTTTGAGGCACCTGCAAATGTTTATGTCACTACGCTTTGCACTTTAAGCTTTAAGCAGTCTCTTTTGTGGACAAACTTCGCGGCCAGCAAAATCTGGTTAACATTTGGCCTTTACAGGAACACCTTAAAAAATTTGCATACACTGAGCAACATTGTCCCTGTTTATTGATGCAAAAAGTAGTCGTGCGTAATTGGGCAG
The DNA here is from genome assembly GCA_000797535.1 of Trichuris suis. NCBI lineage: Eukaryota > Metazoa > Nematoda > Enoplea > Trichinellida > Trichuridae > Trichuris > Trichuris suis. Next base: position 1,105,292 of record KN538385.1, on the reverse strand, counting down.
TTGTTTTCCAAAAAAGTTGTAAAGCATTTTTGAAACTAGCGAAATCAGATAGCTATGGAGTAGCCTTACGCAGAAGTAAGCTGAGGCTGAGGCTACTGTGAGTTACCGTAATCCTACTGTGCTTCAACATGCTGCCACCTGTGGCTGCGATGTTGTAAGCTTTGCTCTGGGTCACTTTAGGTACACTGCTAACGCGCCAAGATTGCTACTATTATCTCCGCTCAAATTCGCTTCTGCTTGTATGAATTTGCATATTGACGTCAGGCAACTACCAAAAAAGGTATAGGGTGCATTTTATCGATAAAGCCGTGCTTACCTGCTAGCCAAACAAACAGGAACAATAGCGTTGTACATTCCACCAAGTGACGCATGCTACTTTATTGCCTTGTACTACTGCCAAATGTTGGATGGAAATTTCGGCATTGCAGAAAGGAACTTAAGCGTTTCGTTAAAAGTGCTGTTTATCTCAAAGCAGCCGCATTTGTCACTACGTCCAATCGGGACAATCGATAGCAGTTAAGAAAGACTGGTTGTCGTCGTCGTCTCAACGCGCGGAATTCTGATGCTTTGAGCAGCAATTAACGCGGGAAATTTATTAATAAAACTCGTTTTACTCACCATTGGCTGCGCTACTATTCCGTCGTTTCTATGTAAATAACGAAGCAAACCCTTGCCAATGTACGCTTGAGGTTTTGCCGACCAATTGGCTTTTACTGCCCGCGGTTAGTGGTCATAATTTTGCAAGTCAAGCGCAACCCGAAATCGTAATGAAATTGATGGGTGGGCAAAAAAACTAAGCAACCTGAAAATCTTGTTTGCTGTTTTGTTTTTTAGCGCGTAACGCGGTAACTAATGGTTAAACGTTTAATTGCTTATTGAAGAAACGATCGTGGCAAGTTAGGTGCGCGCGCGCGCGACAGGAGTGCCTGAACGACGGCTTAATGGTTCGGTGGGAAATTGTTCTGCCCAACCGTTGTTTTTAACGTGTACGCTCCATTTCGCGTTTTCCTAAAAAGGTTGCTGCTACTATTAACAGATTAATTTATTGTTAGAAGGCATTTCAAAGAATATTACCGTAACCATAGTTTACGCGGGAAACTGTTTTTCAAACATCTACACGCTGGAATTATAGCACCGCTGGCGTCGACTCGCAAAGTAGACACAATACGAAAACTTCCAACGAGTTCTTCTTGATTGTACAGTAACCCAAAATGTTATTTGTATTAGTTGTATGCACTTGCGGCTGTCGAGATTTTCAGTAAATGTTAATCCTACGACTCATATTAATGTTATGTTATTATAACTGATGAGAATATATCCGTCATTCACGCGGTGATCATACATACGGAGGAATGAAATGTAAAATTCTGCTCTGCTGCTTTAATGGTAAACGGTGGGGCGGCAGGAACCCTTAGAAGATCTTTTCAGCTCACATCATATTCCGCAGCGTCATGTAAGTCACATTTGTAGTCGGTTGTCCGGTTTTCTTAAAAATACGCATTGGACACTTTTTATTCATAGTTTTTCTTGAATGGGCTTCTCTATCGAATGGAAGCAATTTGTTTCCATTTATTCTAAGCGGGTGCATTAGGACAACTTTCTTCGAACCTTACATAATAAATGGACTATCAATATGGGCGTGCTTCATAGTTAACGTATTATGATCAGAAATTAATTGTATTAATATTTGTAATTCTCATCATAGGCTGTTGCAAATATATTTTGTTTGAAAAAGTAGAGCGGTATTCCTTGGAAATCCATTTGCGGGTTAGGGTCAAAATCCCGAAAGTCGAAATCCCGATAGGCCAAAATCCCGAAAGGTCAAAATCCCGAAAGGTCAAAATCCCGAGGGGTCGAAATCCTGAATAGGCTGAAAATGCAAAGCGTGGCCTTGTTTAGGTTGTGCATTGGCACCTTCTAGTTTTGGATTAGTCGAAATGACTCCTTCAGCATTTGCGGCTCACCTATGAACACAGATGGTTTTTTTTCAGCAGTGCAATCTTTTTACTAACCATAAGAAGGCAAAGAGATCAACACGCTTAACAAAACTAGAGGAAAACTAGAAGATACCAATGCACAACTGAAACAAGGCCACACTTTACAGTGCATTTTCGACCTATTCGGGATTTTGACCCGTGAGGGATTTCGACCTATCGGAATTTCGACTTTCGGGATTTTGACCGCCACCGTCCATTTGCGTATTGCTTACCCATAGTTGACAACATCGTCACGAAGCTTCGTGGTACAAAATAGCGTTAGTTTCGTAAAGTGAAAAAATTTCAACAAGTTTCATTTTATAGGGGCACCGGTAAAACTGTGCTTAAGTTGCCAATTGAATTTATGTTCTCTTAGGATAGCAGCCCAATTGTCAGTTGCTAGTATTCTGTTACTTTGCCAATAGCGTCAAGTGCTGTTGAAATCTATTCATATTCAAATTTTGTGTTTTACTTCTATATACGTGATTATGGTAGCAGTGGTCATAGTTTTTTAAAAATAACTTTCAGCCATTGAGATGTATTCTTTTGAGATGTTTTTCAGTAACGTTATTTTACTTGGGAACACATGAAAAGTCGTTGTGGTCACTTGGCGTTACCTCTTTTAGTGTGCGTAGAAAGTTGCGTGCGCATAAAGTTCCACTTTGGGATCTTTCCTATTTCATGCGCACCAAGCATACTGTAATTTTTCCTAAGCCTTCGCCTTCGCCTAAGCCAAGCTACTGTGACGACAGTTCCTGAGGCTTAGGCTTAGGCGAAGGCTTAGGAAAAATTACAGTATGCCTGGTGGGCATGAAATAGGAAAGATCCCCACTTTGTCACAAAACGTGAATTAGCGTATATTTGCATAGTATCGCCTCAATTTGAAGTAGAGTGTCTTTAAATGTTGTTTTCCTTTAGGGGGAGAGAGGAATAAAATGCTTTTAAGGTGTGTTCAGTGTGGTCTTACTTTTGAAAAAACCAATATGTGCTATACTATTTGCAGTGTATTAGTAAAGTGAAACAACCTCTGTTCACACGCCTTCATTGCAAGGCGTTAACGGCATCATTGTTTCTCAACAGCTTTTCACGCATGCTGCAAAGCAGTTGTGCACTAAACTACCAAAATGGCAAATAACTCAACATTGACATGGCATAGCAGCTTTGAGTTGGCGGAAATATTTCTAAGCGCTGTAAAAAATTTTATGCAAGAAGACTAAGTGAATATAACAAAAAGGATGCTTCCCATTAAGTCCGTTGTTCTTCCGTATCAGATTGCTAAGCTGAAGTTAACATTGATTCAGTTGTAACTTATTAATAGTAATCGCTTGACGACAGGTGGCAGTTGTGTCTTAGCTGATTTTGCATAAGTGTTGAATTGGCCACAATCTCTTTGGTATTGTTTTTTAAAGAAGTGAGCCGTACGGGCACATCCTTACGTTTCTCCTGTTGAAATGGCCAATTATTAGCGAGTGGCGATCCATTGAAACATTCCGTTGTCAAACATTTTTTAAAACTGACATACTCGTTTGCCTAATAAAGGCAACGGTGCAACGGTTATGGCAAAAGCTAAGCCGAAGCGTTGTCGTTTCATTTCGCCACGAAATGTTCCCTGCGCTGTTTAAAGTGCGCTAATGATGCAAGCTGAATCAATTTCCTACATTCCTTAATAGGTGAAACCGTGGCGGGCTGAATTTGCAATTGATACTGTGTTCGCGCTGTGAACATTGAAGTAAGCAACTTTTTCAAAACTTGAACGCCACGTGTCTTTTAGAACGCTTCCAAATTTTGCTTACGTTTCCTCCCAGTTCCAAATATGGGCATTATTGCAGATTCTTATCTATACGCTGAGCAATGCTGCGGTGATGCTCTGCCGAGCTTTCCGCCCGTTAATGTCGACTTGTAAAGTTGCATGCTGAAATAATGTAAGCTATAATCGTTACATGTACTTTTTTGTTTTCTGAGTGCCTTCTGCTGCTTACATTTACAACTGTATGCCTGTTAGTTAGCGTTAGCGATTGAAAAGGGCATTTTTAAAATGTTCTTTTATTCTAATTTTCATTGTCCATTCTGGGTGCCCCAAATGTTTGTGAACTCTGTGCCATTTGCGGCTATTGATCATTTTTATGAGTTCTATTAATAAGTAGGCGTTATTCATGAGCACTGCTAACATTTGCTTCATTTAACCATAAATGTTCCGTTTTCTTGTTGCTTCTATTGAAAACAATTTTTCATCGGCAGACGGGTAATGTCTTCATCTTTTTGACATTGCATTTATTGGATGTTCGTTTTGTAAGATGTGTCAGTGAAAAATGAACGAGCAATTGAATTGCAATGATTGGACATTTTCCCGCTGCGCGTATTGTCCTTTTTGGATGGTTTCATGTTTTTTAAAAACCTTCTGTCATATGACTCATCGACGGCGGCGCGGATTTTCAATGCTGCTACGTCTTATGAAATGCGGCCCGCTGATGTTTTTTTCAAACATTGCATGAATTGCCTCGTGCGGCCGGTTTGCAGTTGAACTGGTGACTCAATGTCGACTACAACTCGTTTACAATTCAACGCACCCGTAACTTTTCATAGCGGTACAAACAGTGTTACCTTTGTAGCGTGTCACCGCCTTTATTCCTTCAAAGATTCCCAAAGGATTTATTTCCAAAGCCGAATCGAACCTCAGTTCATTTGAGCTGACCACCAATGAAGTGACGTATTGTTCATTTGAGCTTCTGCGTATAGGAAGTGCTCATTTCATGAAGTTTGAAATCGGCTATTCCATCTCGCGCTAACTTTCCTGCTGAAGCATAATGTGACGAAAAGCAATGGTTTTATGTTAGTATATTAGTTTGTTTAGGTATCGCGGCTAAACCGTAATATTTGCAAAGTGGAAATGCGCTACATTTTGTTGTGTTAACTTGTGAGTGCCCAAGTAGGGGCGCTGTTGGCGTTACGTGGTAGCAAAATGATTTCTAAACCACTAAACTTGAAGTTGCGTTTTTATTTATTCCTTTCCAATGTAGACTGAGTCATTGCGTGTTTCCAAGGCCACTGGTGCTCTCTGACCTGCTTCTTCAACCGCGGAATAAGATTTTCTAATTTTAACGATTTATGCGTTCCCTCAAATTATTGCTGATACTGTAGAGCCAACTTATCTGCTAGTTTCATGGTATTTCTTTTGGCTTAAGTATGATGATGAGCTTAACTTTATCTCCCAACGACAGCAACGATGCTACGTAGCCTGAATTTCCTACAAACTAAGTTCATGTTATGGTTGTGCACACATACTTGTATAGCTTTGTGCCTTTCCTGTTAGCGCATTCCCAATTAGATTCTTCATTGTCAAAGAAGCAGACGATTGGTTGAAAAGAAAAAAATTCGTTGCCATAGTCCGGTAGGGTATGCTGTAACGGCTGTGGGTGCCTACGGGATTGGAAAGTGTTGCAAGTTTAATCCGGCAAGCAGAATAGCCCGTACGGTTGGCTTCATCGGGTGGCATTGTTGCCTTTCGATTTATCGTGCTCTAAGTCGGTCAGCTCAACCGGGACGACGAAATTGCCAATCACGGAAAGTCGAGCAAAAGGTTGAATTTAGGTTTACTGCGCTGTTTGCCCTTTTGAAGAGAGGAAAATAAAAATATACCATCCGAGACACTTTTTGAATTTCGCTTTCGGTCGCTTCAACTCGGTCGAGTAAGTATCAATGCAATTGGCCTGTTCGCAGCGTGCTTTCGAAATCAACTTCTCCCTTCGGCTTTGTCCTTTCACGTTTCGCGCTTTGGGAATCCCTTCGCGAGTGTTCATCGCATGCGCATGCACTATTTATGTTTTCGTGTATTGTTTTAAATGTTTGGTTGAACCGTGTAGGCAAACACTTTTGAAAGTAAAGTTAGTTTCACACGCCCATTTTACTATCGCTTTAACTGAAATCATACGCATGTAGTAAGTTTGGATTGCTTATCTTCTTTTAGTAAAGCATACTGTATAAGCAAGTGGGCACAGTTTATAGATATGGTAATTATGGACCACATATTAATAAAGTGCGTCAAGTACTCTCGTTATCAGCTGCCACTATTACTCGTGGTAATAATATAGCATAAATTTCAGTGTGATTAACCTTTCAAGAACAGTCATGTTGAGTAGGAAAAGTGGTGTAATGCGCTGTGCACTGCCCTAAATGGCCTCTATACGTGATTTCATCCTTTTTAGCGAAACTGCTAAGTTGTATGAGAGCTGGAATGGCTGGGCATTTTAACTTAAGCTTCTTCAGTGACTCTGTCAACATTATGAGCAATATGCAGGTTTTACTTAATTTGAAAATTCACAATTTTTGCATTTCATTCAACGTATTATTAATAGCAATAGAAAGCTATAGATAGACCAAAAAAGGAAGTAGTCTGAAGCGTATGGTTGAGCAGACTAACCGGATAGGCTATCATCCAACTTTTCACTGTACCATTTTGGGCTGACTTGTCTTCTCTAACTTGGAAAAGCGTTTTTAAGAAAATGACACTGAATCAGTTGATCTTATCTGAATTTGTCTGCTCGATAGGCGCTGTTGGCACAAAATAGAACCGAAATGATCATCCTTTGAAAATACAATCCTTTGCTACGGGTACGGTATGTTTTCATTGTATGTACAGAGCGTGTTAAGCTGTTGTGGCAATTTTTTCGTTCTCCTCAACTTTCGAAACTATGACATGCCTTTTTCCGTATGTACAATGAAAGTAATTATTTCTTTTTTAAATTGAAGTAATTTTCCATTGTTCGAGCATGCTGAACGACAACTGCATAATAGCAATAGTTTTTTTGTGACTACATTTCAATTACTGTAAGGGACTTGGTGTCCTACGCTTTTTTGCATGTTCAGCGAACCTTGACCAATTTCATTGCGCTTTGATGATTTTTCCTAATGGAATGACATTATGCGGGCGTAGTGAGCACAGAAATCAAAGTAGAAGAAAAAACTGGGTCACCCCATATGATGCATCATAGGACGACGCTTTCTCTTTCTTGATCGACGCGGGTTGTCGCCGCCGCCGCTTAGCTTAGCTGCAAGTTGACTGTTCAAAATAATGGACTACTTTTGCCTTCCGTTGTTGGTTTATCGATTTGACCATTTAAAGATCGGGAGGATCTTTTTAAATATAGGCGCATTAAATTTTCTTGCCCAAATATAGGCAGCTTTGTTTAATCGACTAAGTACGCAGTTTTTACAAGTTGTCTTCAAAAATGTTGAACATATAACTTTTCCGAATTGGGCCATAGAACTTTGTAATTTATGGCACAAGTACAACCCATTATTTCCACGTCTGACGCCGCAGTCGGCACAAAGTCGGTCCCAAAGCGACTGTGTCCATTTTGTTTTTTGTAAACGACTCGCGTGGGAATAACCGTTTGCATTCCCATACCCTTCGAAATATTTGCATATTCAAATTTTTCTTTTTATTCTGATTGGAGAATATTTGCTAGTGACGTCAGAGGCAGCTGTTCAGACGTACGGTATTTTGCTTTATCGGCAATTCAATTTTTGGGAAGCCAACGTGCGTGCACGTATTCACTTGTGTCTTTTGAATTTTTACGGCAAATCAATTTTATTCTTTTTGACAGCCTTTCGTTGAAGCAGTTGAACCGCCACTGTGTAATTCTTTATTCGATCGTCTTCTTTTCATTGCTCGTGCTCGTTTTGGTGAGCGGGAAAGTTCGGGACACAATCCATTTGCATTGCTTGTTGTGTTCTTGTCACATTTGGTGCTGTCCACTTTTGCGGGAAGGATTTGAACGTTAAAAGCGTTAAAGGAATTGTCCCTAATTCCCCTTCTCCTTTCAAAGTGAATTTATTCAGCAGCGCTGTTTTTTACCATATGTGTCAACTCCTATAAAGCTGCGAATATTCGTCAAGGGGGCGTCAGCATTGCAAGCCCAAAAATACTACAACGAGGGCGCACGTTTCAAATGACGTAACGAGAGAAAAACGCGTTCCCTTACAGCGATGGTCGACCTTCATCCTCGGAAGGTGACCGGCCCTTTTCCATGCTAAGAAACTGACCTTTCAATTATCATTGCCAAAACTGGCTTTCTCCAAGGGAATCTACCGATTTGATCATTTCATAAATAGAATATATTCTACCTTCGTTCTTGACAAACCGATTTTGATAAATAACGGCGTCATTCGAAATGCCATTCAAAAACTTCGCGTGTCACTACTCCTTTATTGTGCACGGACGTGTACACGTACAATAATGCATGCGAACAATGACGTACGGGTCATTAGGCAATTTAAATAATTGTGCATGTGGCGGTAAAGTGTTATTGAGTAGCTGAGTAATATTCTGAATGGGAATTGTTTGGGGGTGGGTCGCTCTTTCTTTGCCGCTCCTTATTCATTGTTGGCTGGAATTATTGATGCTGCTTATTTCAAGTCGTCCGCGTACAAATGTCAAATGCCGTTGGAAGGATAGTAGTTGGTGTCAAGGTTAAGTTTTTTCTCAAAAATGAAAGATACTTTGCAAGGAGTATGCTGGGAGTCGGCTGGTCAAAGTCCTCTCGGAGACGTTGGAACAGTTTGGTTCAGTATTTTTTGTTTTCTTAAAGAAGGACGATTCACCAAAGAAAACTTGTTCCAGCAGGTTAGTGGCGGTTTAAAAAACCACCAGGAGAAAACGTTAAAGGCGAAAACCAGTAACCCTCGTGAGATATACGATGTGCTCGACTCCCCTCAAGGTGTAGTTGAGCGGTCAAATTAATTGCCTCTGAAGGTCAACGGTCCCAACGTCCTGAAACATCTTACTTCAAGAAAAGGCCAACTATCAATAACTGATACTATTTTAGCCGTATCGGATTTTAACAACTTTGCTGTAAAAGCGGTTGGGAGCTCACGCCTATGACGTCAGCAGGCAAAACGCGAAGCCTCAGTATTTTTCAGCCTTCAACCATTGAAACAGAATAAAAATGAAGCTTCATAACGAAATGTGTAGGTTGCCATGAGTATTTGCGGGTTTTGTACCTTAAATAGAAGAAACACAAATCTGTTATCAGTTAGGTGTACGGTGTTTTTCAAATACACTTTAAGGATGATCACCAATTTGCATATATTGCCACTTTGAAAGGCAACGAGAATGGCCGTGTAAGGGTTGGCCCACGTTAAAATCAGGTTTTGCCGGTAGTAGAAGTCGTCTGTCGCGTACGCACGCACTGGGCGCCAAGTCACCGAGCGAACAAAAACTTGACAGACCTTTTAGTTGTTCGTTCGCTCAGATAGCATCTTTAGTTTAAGCGTTTAGTCTGCCGATACACAACATTCGTTCGTTTTGCGTTTACAACTTGGCTGCCTTCTGCCTGTGTGTCTGCTGTGTCGTTTTAAGTCTTCAGGTTTGTTTGCTGTCGCTTGTTGCTTCCCGCAAGAATTCTATAAATTGTTTTTGCTTCGCACCAAGCTGACATGGGTGCAATCGATCCATTAAAGCTTTTTGAAAATTCATATTTTTGTAGCAAATAGCAATATTTCTATTGAATGGATGGACTTATTTGTTGATGCCCCACTATTCGCGAACTTAACGCCCAACTTGTCCCTTAATGATGGGCAACTGTCCATTAGGGCGCAGCACATGTGATGCTTTTTTCTCTGTTCTGTATAGCGTTGTTGTTTTTGTTGTTAGCCCTCTTTTCTAGCACCTATTCATTCTTTATGTGTGCTTATATTTAATGTAGCGAATGCTTAAAGGCGGCTATTCCTGTCCGTTTAATAGCTGTTCCAATTTAAATGACTGGTTGGGGTTCGATGAAGCGAAAAGGCAATATTCAAGTTTCAACGGAAACGAGTAGATTGTGCTTTCGACATGTTGAAAGTGTCCACTACGTTGCTTTCTGTTCCTCTCGAATTTCGACTTTCAAATTTCTTTCTCTTTTACTATTTTGAGCTATTTTTGTGATTTATCTTTCCAGCTTTACTGAACTTGAATGCTTTCATGCGACTGACGTCCTAAGCTTAATGACCACAGGTTGGGTGTTACCTTGCTGCGTTCAATGTAGTGAAGGTCTTTGCTTAAAATGCTGCGAACGGTGTATAATAAGATCACGACGTTGTAAGATTGCCACTTTTCATGTACATCCTTAAGTCGACGAGGAACTTCTCTGATGCAGAATGTTGTAGTCAAAAAAGTTACTATCTGGAATTGACTGGATACTTTCCTAGCGCGTCGCTTCCTCTTTTGGGTGGCTTCGAAAGTGATCGTGCGCTAAGCGGAGAAGCGATCGCATTCCGACGGATACAGATTTCTACCGTATACATCCTTACTTTGAACTATAGTCTGTAGGCACAAGTGTGTTGCTTATTTTTGTACATTTGTTTGGTTGCATCCATTCTTGCATATTTGCACATTCCCGTTATTATGGTCAGTCAAAATAATAACCTTTGAAACTTAAACTTGTGCAGCTGATTGGGCTTCATCCATTTTTGGACTTCCTGCGTAATGCCTATGCAAATGCCGGTGATGCACTGTTGATTAACAAGATAACAGCTTATTTCACTGTGGGAATGTTGTGAGCCAACAGTTCTCTAGTTGGAAGAGGTTATAAATAATTTATAAGGATTTATAAAAGCATTCCCTTTAAGTGAAGGGCTATTAATAGTTCTCTGCGCAAAAGGCTAATAAAATTTCATTGCTTTTAAGGCGGCCTATTTCTTCTACCGTTACTGTCAAAGGAAGCAGGCGACGTTCAGACTCGTCTGCGCGCTTCAATTAAACGCTTCTAGTTGTAAGCAGCAGTATTGTTGGTCGCCTGTTCAACATGAATGAACGTAACGGATTTTGAAGTACACTTTTTTAGTGTTACATTTTTTCTTCGTCCCAACCGGCTCCGACTACTGCATTTGCCGGGACATTTGATATAGCTTGTTGACCTTCTGGCTGAACATTGTAAAATGTCAATGGCGGCGCGTTGACTTTTCAGCCTTACCGATTGTCCGGCTTGCAACTTCTAAAATTTTCATCTACTTTACTTCCCTGCAAATGCGCGGAGGTCGACAGTTGCATCGTTTCCTTACTGCACCTTTTGCTGCGATGACGTCACTTGAGTTTTGGTAGAGTAAGAGGCGTAGTTTTTGTTTTCTGAACGAGCAGCTTTGCGGCACTAATGTAACCAATGAATACGTTGAACATTTAAGCAAGTGATATGTGCTACGCATAAAAAACTGTGTCCCACCACTTAGATGTATCAATATGTGTTTTTTTCCTATCTTTTCATTTTATAAACATTTCATTACCTCATAGTGAACATTTGGACTTTGATTTCTAAGCGACAGAGACTTCCTGAAGCCCAGGGTGCGCTTAGCTGATAGGGCACTTATATAGTCTACAGGCACCAATGACAACGGGAGATTATAAACCAATAAATACAAATATAAATAACCAAATATATATATTACAGATAAATTACGAAATCTCTGTGTTACTTTAATATACCGTATACTTTGCCTAAGCATTGTTTTAGGCATTACAGAATGGCAAATAATATTTAGGCACAGTGTAAATCGCATCTTGACAGCAGAGACTTTAAGCTCCTGTCGCCTACTCTCCCGGAAACCTACAGTGGCGACACCTACGGGGCAAAGTGAGCTCTTTTCTTGGTACGTTGTGGCTGTGGTGTCCTTATATATTAGTTTAGGCCTGGGATATAACAGAACACGTTAGCCGGCAAGGTTCTATGACCAAAGCACCCAATTTTTCTCGCGTCCTTGTCAGCTGTCCTGTTCTGCCCTATCCTAAGGCTAAGCCAAGATATAAGGAAAGTATATCCGGTAAAGTAGCGAGAAAACAATCCACTTTGTCCTGTAGGTGTCGCCACTGTGACCTTGTAGGGGCACAGGTGAAAAGACTCGATTTAATACTTTGCCTGTCTGTCATTAGGCATTGTGTGGAGTGCTTAGGAAAAGTGTAAAATATTACGTGTAACATACATTGCCTTCCATCGCTCACAGATTGATTATTTTAAACTGTTCAACCGTTCCCTTATCTATTTTCAGGTTCGTATGCAGTCTTTGAACAAAGTAGCTCTGCTTTGCTTTGAGCATTTTAATCCTGTTTCCTGTACAGCTTGAGAAGAGATATTTTTTGACACAGTTGTACCCTTCGGCCGTCTAACTTCTCTTTTGCTCCGGTATTTTTCGCCAATTTTGGTTCGCAGCTTCGCTGTCTCTTTCTTGACATGTTCGCAGTTCAAATTCCCCTTTGCTACCGAATCGTTAAACAAGCCACGAAAGTTTCACGTGATCACGTTTGACGTTCCTACCGTCTTTCCGACTTCACCAATATACGCGTTAACTTTTAGACAAACAGTGCCGGTAGATTTTCGGATACAACTTGAGCCGGAACGAAAACGTGATCTTTGCTGTTCATATTGGCTCAATCAACTGCTTTCTGCTTAAGTAGCGTAGTTTTGTGCGGACAGCGTCTAGAGTTCCAAATTCCTCACTTTAGTGCCCCTTTGCTCCTTTGAAGTGTGCCGTGCGTTGACAGCTTTTTGAAATGCGTTTTAAAACTCAGCGTTACAGATTTTTGTCTTACTATGCCGCCGTAGATTGAAGTGATCAAAAGGCGTAGCCTATGGCAACGTTTTTACTAAGGGGCGGAACACGCAGTGTTTGTACGCTAATGTCGCGGCTTACATTTTCCATCGGCCGTAATGGTTTTGGCAAACATCACGCCAAAAGGAGTCACATTTAGTTGCAAACAATTTCTTCATTGTAACTTTGCAGCTGCCTTTCGCGACAGCTCCAACGATCTGTGTCCAAAGACCGTAAGTCGCTTCCTTTTAAAGGATTACATATATTTTTTTGAAATGTACATTGCCTTATATCTATTGAACATAAACGAGTGAAGCCTTATTGGGAGTTGAGTGCGTGCTGACCAAATGCTTAAGCTGCCCTCTTATTTCATAGAACGAACAGAAATCTGGAATTATTATTTTTTGTTGTTTATGTGTTTTCTGTAAGTGTATTTTTCCCTATTGCGCTTCCCTTTCCGCTTGGCAGCTCTTACTGTATATATTTCATTTTTGTATATGCCCTTTCAAATGTTATCGTCTCATAGTTTATTCCGTCAGATAATTGTTGCAGCCCCGTTGTGACTTTATTTGGCAGCAACTTTTGTAGACAACGTTGGTGACTAAACACTTGGCGTTCGTCAGCCAATTTTCGGGATAATTTCTTTTGAGCAAATTCAACATTTCGCTTTCGCCTTGCAGCACTGGTTTCACTGGTCGCGTTATAAGCGGCTACGTTTTTTTCTGTCTTGACGATTGAAAGCAACAAACTTGTCCTAACAAGCTGCAAATTGCGTTGAACCGGTCTTTTGCATGCCAACAGCGGACTCGAAGTTTGTCTATACAATTTTGCTGGCATGTTTTCGGTGAGGCAATTACAAAAAGGTTTCCATTGTCAACGCATTAAGTAGACTACCAATGCCGTCTCGAAGCGAACACTTAAAGTACGCATTTCTAAGCAGCGGGCAGCGGTCTTTATTTCAACTGCATCTTAACGGTTTGGTGGTTCAGTTGAGCACAGTAACTTCTGCTAACATGTTCGACTCTACGCGCTACAACATGTTGCACCTTTCCGACTTCATTAGTCAACTTCGATCCTTATCGCTTCAGGTGAACACTTCACTTTTGCTTTTCCTTATTTAGCAAAGCGGAAATCTGAATACAAAACCTTCCAGTGGGCGCAGCGCTTAGCATTGCTTATTATTAACCATTCCGCCTATGTGGCTTCTCCAAGCCTATTTCTAAGCGCGGCATGTTGCCTTTCATAGACTGTGTAATTATTTAGTGTTAACTGTCGTTTATTACTCACCCGTTGTGGTACTATCTAATGGGAATCACATTGCGCTATATGCGCAAGTAACTCTGCATGTCGAAATTTGTTTCCTTATTGCTGTGTGCAATGGGCGCATTGTACGTACGCCAGTCGACTGAGCAGGCAGAATAGCTGCAAATAGACGAGCTTTGACTGTAGAGGAATTAGCGAGCAGACAGAAGCGGTTTGAAAAAACTCAAAATAGCTACGCATTCTCGATGTGAAGCAACGTAAATTCCTACGTGGCGGTCGTCATTTCAGCCGGCCTTTGCTTAGTGGGACATTTTTGGCGAATGAAGCGAGTAAGGGGATACGCAGTTGAAGAATTTGCTGTCAGCCAATGAATGAGTCATTCATTGATCGCGCAGATGTTTGTTTTCTCATTGTTCTGCGTATAAAATAGCTGCAGCTTTGGATTCCGTACTAAAACGCTGCTCAAGTTCGTCGGCGGCTACTATTCCTTTTTTGGCCAACATTGCACAATTCGGTAAGGCTGTTAACGGATGACCAATTTTTTACTATTCCGCATTATCGTGTGGAGCTGTAACTCAATGTGCTAATTTGCATAGTCACATGGGCACGGTATGTTAATATTTTCCTTGTTCGCTGCTTTGGCCGCCTTTAGGAAGTGAGAAAGTTTTGCTATGCGATTTGGCCATTGGAGTTTCAATTCTAAGCGCGGCTGTTGGCTTCGTCGGAATTTAGAAGCCTTCATTATTGCTGATCCCGAAACTGAGAGAAGGCTTTCCCGCCTGTGTCAAAGGCGGGAAGTAGGCCGGTTGGGGATACCTTTTTCCGCATGGGAATTTTCGACTTTTACCAAGGCGCACCCAATCGTCGGCGGCAGCGCGCGCGAAACTGGGAGAGTTGCTACTTCATTTTGAGGTACAGAGTCGACACAGCCGTTTGACAATCCAATGTTTTTTTTGGTGCCTCCGAGTTGGCAGCCCGATTTGAGAAATTGAGTAAACGAAAATTCCAGACGGCCAGTTTTCCATGGGATTTGCAAATACACACAGAGAGCTTCGGTTGGAAGAAGCAGTTGCATAATGCGTTGGATGACACGTGCTTGCTTTTGGCTTTTGAAGGAAAACGTAGCTTAGTAGTTAGTTAGCACAGCTGACTGATCCGGTTAGGCGATGCATGAAGAGAATAGTGTGCCTTTTAAAATTTACTATCAAAGCAGAACAGCCGAAGGGTATTTGTGACGTATACGTCTCAGTGTGAGGGTTCCCTCCTCATTGACACTACTTTGACGGCCTAATAAAGTTCAATGATTAATGTAATTGAAAACATGAACAGTGAAAGAGACGTAGCCTCTGGCGAGCATGCTTTTAGCATTTAGTTCTAACTTTGTTTATATTGCAGCAGTGAAGAGCGAATTTACACCCGGCTGGTCAGCCCATTGGACAGACATTTTGGAGAACAGGTGAGCAGAACCGGATCTGTACCGCATTTGCAAACTATGTTCTTTGCACCTCCTCGTCAACATGGATTGGACGAACGGTTCTCTTCACTTTAAGGTGTCCTCTACAACATCCGCTCAGTTGCATCCATGGAGGACGTCCAGTATGCCCGAATGGTGTTCATTTCAGCGAACATTTCATTTCTGGCAAAGGAGGTGATCTCATTCCATTTCTAACCTACCTCATTGCTACGCTTTTGTTGTTGCAGTCTGACGAGTGCATAGAATCTTGGATAAATGCCGTTTCAAAGGAGATAAGCGATCAGAAACCCGTTTTCGCCGCTGTGCATCTTCAAGGATTGCATCGCGTCGAAAATGACAGCGCATTTTTGGACTCGATCACTCGGTGAGCACCCATTTGTGCACAACCTTAACTCTTGACGGTTCATTCAAAATTGGGCGAAGAGTTATTATTGACGGCAAATGCGGGTAAACAACCTTTGTTCGGTTGGCTTTTACGGCGCCTATTGTCTGTCCTCTTTGGTAGCGTGCAAAGTGCCTTCAGCCACTTTGGCAAACAGTGTTATTTTTTAAAATAGTCTTTACAGTAAGCTCTTGAAGCAGGTTTAACCAAAACGATGTGCTCTTTGACGAGCAATGGAATTTCGCTTGGTGTCAGAGCAGCCGTTTTGACGCGGCATTTTACGAATGGACAATGCGACGGAATTTGTCCTTGACAACGTGGACAAATCAATGATAGATTATTTGGACGGGTCAACAGCACTCTGTTTAGGCTGTGCCACTGACCCTTTGCAGTTGGCGAGTCTCTTTGTAAGGTCAAGGCCACTGTTGTTCAACGGGACGGCTTAGGACGTAGACGAAATGGTGGCATCCGTTTTGCTGCCAAAAGCAGTTGCTTAGTGTGACGTTGAAAACTTTTCCTTTTTGCATAATTCCGCGCTGCAACTAAGATTACTGCTTAGCCAACTGAAAGTTGAACAATTGGTTCGGGATTTACGTAATCACTTCTAAGCCTTTAAGATCGCTTAAAAAATCGATTGTGCAAAAAGAGTGCAGTAGAAAGGTTATAAAGCTTCTTATTGATTATGTGTCCGTCCATTCAAAGCAATTTGTCTGCATCTGATTTGAGGCGGTATATTATTTCTTTTGCAATACAAAAGAGCAGATAGGCTCTGGACGCTTCCTTGGAATACGCTGTCGTTCGACGAACTATGCTATTACGGTTTGCAACATTGTCAGGTTGAACAGACCACCCACTGTCATATGTTCGTAATACGTAGTGCATAGCGTCTTTGTACTAAAAAAAGGATTAGGTGATTGGTGGAAAAGGGCCACACGCGAATGCAAATTACCGCGGGACCAAAGAGAGGGCGAGATTAAAATTATGCAAGTATATGTAAGTGCAATAGTGTTAAAAAATGAGCTGCGCAATGGCCTATTGATTTCAAAGAATTAATTTGAATTTCCTTTTCTAGAACGTTGTACAGACATAAAGACCTGACAATGTTCGATGCGGTCAGGGAAATATACGACCTGGACTCACTGGTAAGGATGCTTTTCTTGGCAGAAAGAAAAACATGGCCAGCAAAATAACATATATATATATATATATGTGTGTGTGTGTGTGTTATATGTAAGCTGTTGGCTATCTGTGGCATATACTAATTACCGGTGAAGCTGACTGGTTGAGTGAATGCATGTTTATGCTAACAACATTTCTGCACCGATCCTCTGCCTGCGTGAAAGCGAATTTAAAATGAGCGTTAAAATGGTGGACCGTTCAATGATCTCAAGTTGCCGTCATTTGCGCTGATCAGAAAATAGAAACAGTGCAATAGGTGCGGATATTGACTTAGCAGAGAAGCGCTGCCCGAATGGCACAGAAAGTTTCTCTTTTGCAACAAGCTTAACAGAGCCTTTTTGAAGCTGTATATTTGGCAAATACTTTAGCTGACTGGTTTACTGAATGCGCTATTCAGAATGAGCAATTGCGTACGGACACTGCTGGCAGTAGTTGTCCTACAGATGAATGAACACGTATGCATATACGTAGACAATAATATATCTATATATTTTTCAGGGTCCTGTTGGTTATGTGCCCCACCATCAGTCATACTGTAACTTTTGTGCCCATCCTATTCTGTCCATGCCTAAGCCTAAACATAAGGCTTACATTTTGGCATAGGCTTGGGTAAGGGTAGAACGGGATAGTCGGTAATGCCCACCAGTGGGGGCAGAACAAGATGGCCGCATGCTTAACGGAAAGGAACCTGCATTTCTCAAACGGTCGGGCACATAACTGGCAAGACCCATTTTTTTAAAAAAATTTATTTACTATTTAATATATTGCTCATACTAACATATTAACTACTAATATCCTATTAGCTTTTACCGTTTAAGGGCACACTTCTTAGACAGATGTTGTTTCTGTCATTTCCCTATTAGGAATAGCCTATCTCGTAACTCATAACTTT
Organism: Trichuris suis; assembly: GCA_000797535.1. Taxonomy (NCBI): domain Eukaryota; kingdom Metazoa; phylum Nematoda; class Enoplea; order Trichinellida; family Trichuridae; genus Trichuris; species Trichuris suis. Next base: position 1,087,569 of record KN538385.1, on the reverse strand, counting down.
GTCGAGTAGAGATTTCGTGCTCTAAATTTTTTTGAGTTAATAAAGGCTTGCTCTGCTTTAGGGTATCTGCAGCATCTATTTCGTAAGCAATACTGCCAGACCATTGCTATTCGATTATAAAAGTAAGCGAATGCATTGCATTGAATCAACTCACTTTGCATATGCATACTGATGACTATTTTAGATCGCTCATACAGGCCAGTTGATGGCAACTACAGCGATTCACATTTGCGAAGCTCCAATATTGATCATGAAAGATTGGGTAAGGTCGATGGTGATCCAGTTGGCTTTATGATGACTCGTTGGATGCTCTTTGACCAGTAAAGGCGAATTTGATAGGCTATGTCAACAAGCGCCATTTATTTCAGACCTTTCGACTTTGTCAACTTAGTTCTCAATGGGGAACGCTCACTGTTGGATAGTTGTTCAAAGGTGAGCTTAACTACTTACAAATGATCCCCCACTCCCTATTAGTCTTGCTACGGACGGTACTACTTTTATTAACGCACCTAACCTTAAATGAGCTGTTACTTTGCAATGTAAATACTTCAAAGATGTCATAGGCTCACACATGTTGAAAAAACTTTTTACGCAAGTGAGTCGTTCGTCAGCGCCTGATTGAATATCTGTTCGATGAGATTGTCTAAGTTGTCCAAATTTAGTGGCCGTCCGAAGGAGGTGAGCAGCGACGACAATTCTTGAATCAAATTCTAGACAGGTAAGCTTGTAGCGCAATTTAAATTAGCATATATTTTTCCCGCCTGAATGTGTTCAGAATGGAAACTTACATGCATGAGGATTCAATGATTTTCGCTGGATACTTCAACATGTCCATCGACGTAAGTCGCCTAATTAAGGTAAGCATTAGGAGTAGTGAAGCTGAACGTACGCTCTACTTGCTTGGCTATGTAAGGATCAACTATTTCTGCACAAAGCAGTCATACAGGAGAATAATAGGAAGGATGTCATAAATGCTTTCGACTTGGCTAATCGAGTAAGTATGAATATTTTTGATAGAACGACTGGTTAACGTCTTCTCTACCATATATGCAGAAGATGTTCACTATCAATGACAATGAGTTCAACTTTTACGATAACCACAATTGGCTGTTCGGTACGTGCAATGGACAATTGATCAGAAAATACGACACAGAAATGAAAAACTACGTTGGCGATCGTCTGTTCGAACCGCACGTTTTCTTTCCGCCTACAGACTTTTACACACCAAACAGCGACGCGGAAAGTAACGACGTTTTGCATTTTTCCACAACAAACAGTCCCGGCTGGAGAAGTCGTATAGTGATGAATGAACGTTTGCGTGAAAGAATACAACATGTGAGATTATTTTCCATTGATAGAAAGCACAGGTGGCCTAATAAGGTTGTTTTATTATTTTTGCAGGATTCGTTTAGCAGTTCAAGTTTATACTATGGCATAGTTGGTGAACCAGACTACATTAGCGAGAGCAAGGTGAATTTGTGTTTATTTTTCTGATTGATTTTTTAAATGTGTTGTTGTGGTATGTGTATTTTCAGCCAGTAACGCTGATAGCTACAATCTGGGTGAAATAGGGCCAAGCCTGCTTTGCTTCCGGATGGAGAAAGTGGATTTTTTGAAAAAGTTGCAGAAAAGAGGAATGATCGCATTTAGCCGCTCGCCGCGCTGCTGTTCTAAACAGCATTAAAAAAACTTCGCAAGTTACTGCCGATGATTTATTTTACGTGGAAATCAGTAAACTTTTGGTTTGCGGATTTTATTTTTGAGCGCCTTTGTGTCATACTGGACGCGACGTTTAACGGTTGCTTGAATTTTTCAAATGAAACAACGCTTCGCTACCCATTGACAATGGCGGCCAATGTTCAACCGACCACGTTGTAACTTGCGTCCATTCGCATCTTCATTACGTCTCAGCTGACTATGATAAAGGCGTGAAAAATTTACCAACCGGTTTTAATTGGACAAACAGCTGCTCGTCCGTTTTTTGTAGCGTAATTCTGAACATTGAATAAAGCTTACTGTAGCACTGATAAGACAGATCCATTATTATTCTTATCAGGTCTGCGCTGCTGTCGCTTCAATACTCATAGGCCACAGCTGCTCGAGTTTTACGCAGAACATCTATTTAACTTGTTTTTACGCTTGATTATGAATTGCGTACCTATTCAACATAGTGATTAGTGTTTTTTCCATACATGGAAAATGTATGATGTAAGTATTTCAAATTATCAATAATTTTCCAAATTTGCAACTTGTCGTGTCATGCTTAAGGATAACATGTTCTAACGGCACTTAATTTAAAATGTTGAACAGTCGAAGCCCTATGAGCGTACAGTTGGGCAGGTCATTAGCGAAGCATACATTTTTAAAGGATGACATCGCTTTGGGAAATTGCTTCTGTGTACTGTAACTGACGCGCCCGTAAAAACTTTTACTTCGTCCAACACTCAACACAACGGTTTAACAAAGCAACCATGACAGCTCTACACACTAAGACGCAGTTTGGTCCTGCGTGCTTTTTATATACTCTCTGTTCTCCCTTTGAGGACGTGAATTACTGCTGCGAGCGGTCGTAGACGAGCAGCTCCATGTTTATTTGGTCGCTCGACTTGTTATTTAGCATAAACGTTGAAATACGTCGTTTAAACGACGTTTCGATCATCAGAATTCGCGCGAAGAAAAAAGGTACAGTATGAAAGATGATTCTCAAGCTATGAGGCCATCGCGCCAGTTTGATTTTCAAATTGCATTCTCATTGCTCTTATTGGATTGCCACTGTTGGGAACACGCCGCGCGCGCTCGTCTAACGCAATCGATCATGGCGGCGTAAGCGTATTTGCTTGTACTGCCAAAGCATGACACGTAAGCTACCGTCACCTAAGCGATTAACAGGATAGAGAAAAAAGGGATGTGCCATTGCGCGCGAAACTGTTCGCAATGGTGACAGCAAGCATCTTCTTTTAAACTGACAAGTCAGAATGTATAACTGTGATAGGGAGTCATTTTACTTGACGCCTGTCAAGTTGAGTGCCTGTCTCTTGGCGTTTGGTCGCAGAGCATAGGTATACGTTGCCCTTTGCAATGCCGGTAAAGGGTCCTGTATATTGATTCGCCGTTGTTTGTCCGTTGCAGTCTGTTTATGACCTTTGGTATGCTTCCCCTTTGACTTTCTTGTTCTTGCTTTAAATCTCTTGGTCCATATTGCCGCCGTTACTTTGCGGTCGTCCGTTCAACTGCCCCATCTCATAGCGCCAGAATTAAGGCGGATCAATCTTTGGCAAAAACGACATATGCCTTTGCCTCTGTTGCATATGGTAAAGTATACCTATGGTCGGCGGTGCCAAAAGACTAGCGTGTGCTAACTGCGTGACCAGATTAGCGTCTAACTTGACTTGCGTCAAGTGGATCAGGCGTCAAGATGAGCGAGCGTCAAGTGAAACGTACGCAATGTGATAATGAACGCATACAGAGCCGCGTTGCATCGTCTCCATTATTCAATTCTCCGGACCTGAAGCTGCGTGGCATTTTCATGCAGGTCGACCGTTACTTTCAATATGCGCAGCGATTGACAGAACCTTAAGTTTTCAGCCTTTTAAGTCAATTCAACCAAAGTTGGCCCGACGTGTCCTTACACGGACGTTTCAAAGAAGACAAACATTTGATAAGAATTATTAAGTCACAATAAATTAATAGAAAACGTCTCATTCGCTCCATTTTGAACACAATCGAATACTGTTTTCAATTTGTTGGTCTATTCCAGTTCTTCATTGCAACGAGTTATCACAGCTTGCTCGATATATTAAAAAGTTGAAACAAGTAATTCATACGCATTCTACTTTGTCAAACCTGCATTAATGACAGTAAGCCTTATCTAGTCTCGCTTGAACGGGTGCCTTTCAAGGAGTTTCGCTGTCGTCCTTCCATAATGGAATAGAGAGACAATATTTTGGCGCTCTTTCCTTATTTTTTGCTTGTTTTGTAAATATATACAGCAGGAGTAAGCGTCGATTTTTATTGTGCCATATGTCGTCATTTTTTACCTTTTTTTTAAAATTTAGAAGCACTTATTTCGTGCGCTGCGTTACTTAGCCGTTTGTTGGCTGCTCGTTGGCAGAAGCGCAGGCTGGACGGCGGGCAATAGACTTTTACTAGTGGGAGACGAGGCAAGTTCGTGAAAAGTAAGTAAGTACCATGTTGCGCTCTTCTCACATTACTTAGTCAAGGTGACACTGTCGATTCGCATAGCTCAACGATGTACAAATAATATTTACTGATCAACTTAAATTTGTAGGGGCGAAAAGCATTGTTACGCTAGTTCTTTTTTAGTTCATGCTTTTAAAATGGCTCGTGTGGACAAGCAACCACTGGCGCGTTGCTGTCACAAAGCTTCAGTAGTAAAGTATCAATATTTCTATTTCGTAGTCGACAGCTACGATGCCCGTTTTTAGCTACTTTTTTCCAAGAGGTTCCGTCGGATTATCCCATATAGGCAATATTTTCTAGTAGGTAACCACACGTTGTAACAACGACGTTTCGTAAATGACGAATATGTTAAATCCTGCCTTCTAAAGCTCGTTCATTTTGGAGGTATAACTCGTTGTAGACGGCGCAACCCGCAAATTCATTAAATATACGGAGCAGTCCGTTTTGCGTAGTGTGCAACCGGTTGCTTCGTATACATATTAGGAAAAGCGCGTTGATTTGTAACGGATAAATATTTGGGTAGCGAATCGTATCTCTTAAAGGCCTTGAAGGTGGCGACATTGCATTACAGTTTTCAATTCACAGATTGCCAGCGAACTTTTATTATTGCAATCCGGTGGCACGACAAAATATTTAGGCAACGTCTGTGTCAATAAATCGCGCCATACCCTATCTAGCGTAGTATCAACAGTTTCAAGCGAGCTGTAACCTACTTATCCTGTTGAGTACGGTACTGGTTAGAAGATTAATCCATTCTTTGTCTTGGATACGGTCAAACGGTCCCCCTAATCCCGTAGCTTCGCTAATCGGGTCATATTTTCCGCGTCCAGCTAACATAGGGGCGAAGCGGATGGCTGTCGACCAAATGTGGACAAGTCAATGCGTTGAAGGTAGTTGCTTTGCAACACTTTCGCCTACGCCCTAATTTCCAATGGTTTGCAGACGTGCGTGTGCTCATTTATTAATAAAATTCGGTTGCTGCATGCTGTGACATTTCAATTAATAAGATCATCTATTAATACGTTCACTATTACGTTGACGACTGATGTGGTAACCTTCGAAACTTTGTGTACCTTCCGTTCTGTCTATCTTTCTCATAGCGGAACAAATCGTAGAGCTCTTATTATTGTGTGATCGCAAGCCTAAAGGAGTAATCAAGCTGTACAACTCAAGTAGAATGAGGTAGTGAAGTTCAACAGTGACATGGCTTCAATGAATGATAGAAGTGCTTATTATGGCGCAAAGCAAAAGCTTCACACGCTTTCCATAGTAGGTAACGTTGAAATCCTGAAGAAACTTGACAGCGGTGTGTCATGAAAAGTGGGTTAGGGTCAAAATCCCGAAAGTCGGAATCCCGAATAGGTCGAAAATGCACTGTAAAGTGTGGCCTTTCAATAAAGTCATTGCACGCTTGTCAAACGCATCAAGGAGAATTCTGAAAATGTGGAAAAACGCGAAATCGACTAACAGTGCTTCGAAGTTGGTGATCTAAACAACAAGAGAGGTATAATAACGCCTCTACTCAAATACATTGCATATCTAGAAGATGCCAATGCAGAACTGCCACAAGGCCATACTTTATAGTGCATTTTCAACCTATTCGGGATTTTGACCGCCACTGGTGAAAAGCTTATGTAAATGACACTGCATCGTTTCTTCAACAATGTACGACGTAAAGAAGCAAAGGGAAAAACTGTCCCATTTCCTTGCTAACAGCAGATCGAAGAAGGAAACTGTGCTGAGGAAGACAATGAAAGACGAAAGAAGTTTAGAACTGAATGAAGTGTTGATAACGTGCTTTGAGATTCGCATAATTGAAGATGCACAGATGTTATGGGAAAGTTTTCATAAAAACCTACGACTGTTAGCGTAACTATAGCGACGACATGGGCTGACATTTTGTGCTATGTGTGGAGAAGAATATTCAACCAACAGAGAAGCAGCTGCTGCTTTTATTACCAAGTTGCTTTATGATGAAAAGTTGAGTGTTGAGCAGATTTTCTTACAACGCTGACAAGATTGCCTTGTTTTGGTGAAGTACTGCTGGAAAGACTGTAACGACCAAAGGTGCAGCATCATTGACAGGTTATAAAGCAACAAAAGATCGTATCACTATGCTACGTTGTTCTAATGCTGCTGGAACGCACAAGTGTAAATTATTGATCATCGGCAAAATTTTACATCCCACAACTATCAGAGGTATGGCACATGTTCTAGCGATTTACCGCGCTAACATCTGAATGATTCGAAAGGTATTTTCTTCTGGAAGTAAGGGCTCCACTGTCATTCTGTTGGTTTAGACCACGTCTGCAGGATATTGCTTATTTTAGGTAACTGCTCTGCACATCCGGAAAACGATCTCTTAAGTGCAGATATCACAGCATGCTTATGACACGCCTACTGAATGCAATTAGTTCTGGTAGAGCAGTGCAAGAATTGCTGAAAGCATTTAGTGTGAGAGGTATGGTGTATTGCATTGCCAATGCTTGGAATTCCATGGAGGCATTTATGCTAAAAAACAGATGGCATAAACTGTCCATCTCTAAAGGCTGAGTGCCCATCTACGTGTAGGAATTGAAAGGATAAGCAAAGTATAAATGAACTGTTTTCTTTCGCCCAGCAAATTCTGCTACTATGGGTCTTGCATCAGTGATGGACGAAAGCACTGTCGAAGAATGGATTACTGTAGGTGGCGCTACCGCTGTTTTTAATAACTATAACGACTCTGAAATAGTGAAAGTGGCAGTGCGTTAGGAGAAAGAAGAGAGTGGAGAAGAAAATGATGATAAAGCTGGGAGAAATACAGCGGAGAGAATCTCTATTGATGAGTTAATTCAGTTGGCTGGCGAAAAGCAGTTTTACAACTGAACAGGAAATATTATACGCTATAAGAAAAACTAAAACTAACCAAAATAAGCAACTTCCTTACATGGCGTGCTCAAAAAATAGCTACAAAAGCTGTATCACCATGGCTGTTTACTTATAGTCAGAACGTGCCATCATCATCATCACCATATGTTTTGCGTATTTTCTAATATATCTCTCTAAAAATCAGGTTAGGGTCAAAATCCCGACAGTCGGAATCCCGAAAGGTCAAAATCCCG
>KN538385.1:919124-1080165 GCA_000797535.1 Trichuris suis | reverse complement strand
GAGGAAAACTAGACGTCAATGCACAACTGAAGCAAGGCCACGCTTTATAGTGCATTTTCGACCTATTCAGGATTTCGACCTATCAGGATTTTGACCCATGCGGGATTTCGACCCTTCAGGATTTTGACCCATGCGGGATTTTGACCTTTCGGGATTTCGACTGTCGGGATTTTGACCTATCGGGATTTTGTCCGCCACCGCTAAAAATCAACTGTTCTTTTTCTTAGGAGGTAAATATTAGCATTAACTGTTGCTATGTAAATAACTTTTATTAATATATGCATTTTGCGTAATGTTTCAAATTGAGTCTTCATGAGATGAATACTGAGTCTTGTACCAATAATTGCAATGCGTTTGAGCCTTTTCTTTTATTGTCAATGTCAGCTTTTGCTGAAATCGAAAAGATCATTTATTTCTTCCGAGCTTTCAACTGCGTTTCCCTACTTTCCAGTTCGTCATGTGGACTTGCCACATATGGCCAATATTGTGTGCTTTGACTATTTTGAACCAACTGCTGCTGTTGGGTTTTCGACAATATGTTAAAGAGTAAAGTTTTTTTGGCCAAGCGACATTCGCTCCAACTTGGCAGCACTATATAGGCCGTTGACTGTAACGTGCACAGGTTGAATGCCTTCTCAGAGAGGTCAGCACTTTCGACATTGGTCGATGCAGCCGTCGTAAAACGATGGAATTTTACTTCTTTGTGAAGTTGTACATCCATCGTTTTCAGCTTTCTTAGAGTTCTTCCCGCAGCGATAGCACGACAATTGTGTCCGTTTCCTGAAACTCCACTTATGGACACCATTCACGTAAAACGTGTGCTCTGTGATTTTTTAAAAACTTTTTGGAGTTCTCATTTTCAAGTAACAAACTTCCCTGTTGTAACATGAATTTTTGAAGTTCTTAATAAAAAAAAGTCGCTTGCCTTTGGTGTTAACCTTTCAAGATGACGTCATCGCTTGTAGGGACACCACGTACGTGAGACTAATGCATAAATCATTTCGGTAAGCAGTCTGCCGTCTCCTGGCAAAATGTCCATTTGCATTAAGGCAAATCTTGTTGACGAATGATGCACGTTTGTAAAAAAAGCATTCGTGCAAGTCGAAGCGCCAATAAAAGGTCACATGTCAAGTATGCTTTGCGCGAAAACTTTGCGCATCAGCGTTTTCCCAACGTCAGCAAAGTACGAAGAAACCCCTTGTAATAAGGAGTCATTGTTTTGCATTTCCTCTAAGCGATTGGTTTATAGCCTAAAGTTCATGCGCTGCTGTTCTTGAGCAACGTTGTTCGGCTGAGAGCAATCTTCATTTTTCCCTTTGGCTTCAATGGGATGCCAATTGATCATTTTTGGTTGGGGCAACGAACTTGTAATTTAAAGTATGCCTCCAAAGCTTTTGCCCATACGTGGTCCATTTCGTTGCGCAATTAGTAGTTTTACTATTTTGTGTATGCTTTGTTCATCCGTCTTACTGTATTAGGGTTCATCTCCATTCTCTTCCAAGTGCTCAGTCACGAATCTTTCGACTTCTTTATTTTCATGAATGCCATTAAGCTTTTATCCTTTGCGTACTGTAACTTGTATGTCTTCATTATTTGAAGATATAACTTGTAACAGACGTGCGTCAGTTTTTATTGTGTATACACCGGCAACCCATTTTACAAGTGTGAGATTTTTTAATGGATGGTACTTTCAGATGCACCTCGCGCGTCCCACCTTCATTGTAGTCCTTTATTTATTTTAATATCCGAGTTTTCGTTGGTTATTTTTTGTGACAAATCCACTTCTGTGCCTTCTTACTGTTCTGCGCCGTGACCAGAACGCGGCGAACGCTGCAACGGGTGGTTACCTGCGGGGCAGTAGAGTAAAAAGGTTTCCATTTCCTTCCTTTGAGGGTAACCATTGAAGTTCCGTAAAGGCAGATGGGCTGTAGAAGCTTTCTTTCACTTGCGGCCTAATTGAAGCTTTTGTAGTTAATTTTTCCTACTTAAATAGGACGTATTTTATTTCCAGGACGATGGAAGTATGAATGAATGAGCGTAGTGAAGATTGTCGCCATTTCGAGACTGCCATTGATGCGTTTCTGCAGAAGGATATTTCACAGGAAACGATTTGCTACGCTCCTGCTGTTATCGTTCAGTTTGGCTATTGTTGTGCATCGTAGCCGTTTTGTCAGATTCTCTACCGAACTAACTGATAGGCGGCGTGATGAATTCAAACAAAAGGAAGAATTGAAAGATTGGGAAGATCATGGTTTAGTGAGCAGAGACGCGCAACGATCTGGACCGGGTGAACATGGGCAGCCGTATCATTTGCCTGACGAGTTAAAAAATTCTGAATTGAAAGAAAGACTGTACAAGAAAAATGGGTTTTCCGCCCTTGTTAGCGAATTTCTTGCCTTGAATCGATCAGTTAAGGATGTACGCCATCGACTTTGCCTTGGGCAATTATACAGAGCAAAGTTGCCCCGCGTGGCGGTCATTATCCCGTTTCACAACGAGCACTTGTCGGTGCTTTTGCGAACTGTATACAGTATTATAAATCGGTCTCCGCCTGAATTGCTGCAAGAGATCATTTTGGCAGACGACTTCAGCGATCAAGTCATTTTGAAAGCTCAACTGGACGAATATGTCAAATCCCATTGGCCTGGTTTGGTTAAAATTGCTCGAGCTACAAAAAGAGAAGGTCTCATTCGAACTCGCTTGCTTGGCGCCAAACAGTCAAGCAGCGAAGTAAGAGACAACTTGACCCGACCGATCGTAGCTTCTTCACTTGTTCCATCGGTGCTTTAGGTGCTCGTATTTCTTGATTCACATTCGGAATGTAATTACAATTGGCTTCCCCCACTGCTTGATCCGATAGCGCAGGACTATCGTACGGTAGTGTGCCCATTCGTTGACGTTATCGACTATGAAAATTTTGAATATCGTATTCAAGATCACGGCGCAAGGTGACTCAACTTTTTTTGTTTACATGGATTTCCTATAGCAGTTAAGCTCGCTTATTCTTTACTGTCCTTCAACTCTGTATGTATTGATTTAAGTATTTTGTTTCGATATTATTACCATTCTAACACGTAAGCACTCGTAACAGTTAAGAGATGGCTTAATCCCTGTTCGTATGCAAGGCATAGGCCTGTGCCTTGACATCTTTCGCTGCTGACGGAACCAGAAGTGTTCCGAAAGCTTCGATATCACTTTGTTGCACACGAACAGGGATAGCGACCCGTTATGAGGACACATCTTCAATGTAATCACTCGTTTAACGTGTACATTATGGTTGTTTTTTAGGGGTTCCTGGGATTGGGAGTTTTATTACAAGGTAAGCCCGTAGCATGTAATTTTGCGCCTAAAAGTGGTCAACGTCTGCCTGTTATACGTATTAGCGCCTTCCTTTACTACCTGAAGACTTGAAGCATCCGAGCAAACCGTTTCGAAGTCCCGTTATGGCCGGCGGCTACTTTGCAATATCGGCAAAATGGTTTTGGCAGTTGGGCGGCTACGATGAAGGACTTGACATATGGGGAGGTGAACAGTACGAACTTTCCTTCAAAGTTTGGCAATGCGGCGGACAACTGGTAGACGCACCGTGTTCCCATGTTGGGCATATCTACAGAAAATTTTCACCAATATCTAATCGTAAGTTGTTCTTATAGCAGCTCTTTATTAAGCGATTACCTTTCCTTATTTCTTAGCATCACATGTTGCGACGAAATGTATATGTTACAGGCAGTGTATGAAGTGCAGGCATTTTATAGAATGCTTAGTCATTCTGTAGATCGCATGACGTTTTTAGGCAGAGTATGAAATGTCTGTATTATTTTAATATAGTGTATACTTTGCCTAAGCATTGTATAGAACGCCAAATAATGTTTAGGCAAAGTGTGAATGGCATCTTGCCAGTGGAGGCCTTTATGGTCTCGTCACCCATGATCCCCGAATCTATAGTAGCGACACCTGTGGGGCAAAGTGCGCTGTTTTCTCCGTACGTTGTAGCTGTGCTTTCCTTATGTTTTGGCTTAGGCTTAGGCTAGGGCAGAACGCGACAGCCGGCAAGGTTCTACGACCAAAGCACCCTACGCTTCTCATATCCTTGTCGGCTATCCTGTTCCGAATAGCCTAAGGCTAAGTCAGGATATAAGGAAGGTATTGGCGGCAAAGTAGCGAAAAAGGCAACCCACTTTGTCCTGTAGGTGTCGCCACTGTAGCCTTGTAGGTGTGTAGGTGAAAAGACTCGATTTAATACTTTGCCGGTTTGCCATTAGGCATTGTACAGATTGCGTAGGAAATGTATAAAATATTAAATGTTTCGTATTTTGCTTAAAGATTTTCGGGATTCTATAGATTGCCTACGTATTCTACACGGTGCCTAATTTCATACATTTCCTGTAACATATATAAGGGCTTAGCTTGTTTGCCGCCACTTTTACTTTTGTAGAGCATAGTCGTGAATGCAATGATCTTTTTATTTTTGTTATTGCTGAGCTTTCGCGACGTACCGTGTGCCTCGCCATGAGCACTGCATGTAAAGGCAGAGGATACGTCTAGCGCTGATGAAGGGACAGTCTCAACAGCTCCGCGATCACAAATAAGATGAATTTGTTCTTCCATGCGCACTTGCCAAACTTTGCGCTTAGAAGGCACATAATCGCTTTAATAGTCCTGCAGCCGCCAATACTTTTTGCAAATAGTGTTCACTGATTCTGCTGGAAAATAGGGGAAAGCTTCTTAGCGATATAGGATTATGGTTAGTTGTACGAAAGACAGCTGTCTCAAATCACTTTTATCGTCTTCCTTTAGACAGTTTGGAATTGATATGAAATTATGGATCTTTGAGTACATAGCATTTCGTAGCGCAGGGGTGGGGAACCTCCGGCCCGCGAGACCATTCCATCCGGCCCGCGAGACCATTCCGTCCCGCCCGCTGAGGCAACCGTAGGTGTACACGAGATTCAGTGAATGTGACAGCTTATTTTTCATAATGCGATAAACTTATTGTAAGTGAATCCTAGTAATAGCGTAAATCTGATTAACAAGTAGGGAGCGTCAGGTGGCTAACACTGCCTTCTTGCCGTCTCTCTGTTGTCAAACCGACGTGCAAATAAAGTGGGCTATGTTTCTTGCTTGAGTATCCTGTACGGCCCGCGAATGATCTCATAGACGTCCAAACGGCCCGAGGCAGCAAAAAGGTTCCCCACCCCTGTCGTAGCGGGTTCGTAAAGTTCCATGGTATATCTTATTTACGGAGAGACCCCGTCGTTCACGACAGTTTTGCTTCCGAAGCTTTCGGGTCCACCGTTTGTATAGATGACCGGTCAAGGGTGGACCTGAAAGCTCCGGAAGCAAAGTTGTCATAAGCTACGGGCCTGACCATAAATAAGATATACAGTGAAAATTTATGGATCTTCTATGCATCTGCTCAGGTCTGTTACAGAATCCCGAAAGAATGAATGTAGCAAAAATATCGAAGAATGTTCCTTAAAGAGAAGGGTTTTGTGCAATATCAAAAATGCGTTCATATTTCGGACAGATATGAAACTGGACAGTCTACGAAGGTTGAGGTCTTGAGCCTGGAGGGGTTGTCGAATGCTTTGAAATGAGGAATAGGATGCAAATACTGAAATGGACAAAACTTCGAGTGGGTCGACGTCCTGAACCAACTGCAGCTGCAAAACTGCTGCAGTAGGTTGGAGCCTACTTGGATGCCTAATTTTCGGGATTATGACCACCCTAACCGTTAATTGTTTAAGATTTTGAGATTCGGGATTCTGAATTTCGAGTTGTACCTCCTCTACTCGCGTCATAACATTGTCAACTTGTCGATGTACTTGTTGTTCCGAGATGATTGAAGTAAGACTTCCTAATGGCGCCCTATTACAAATTTAATTTTCCTCTCTGCGTAGAAGCATTGATGTTGAACGAAATGGTTTGCCAATGCAAGAAATGTAATTACCGAAATCTTTTCTAATTTCATTCCGTCGAAATTTCATTTCTTGAAAAGAGTTATTGCGCATTGGTTGGTATCGATTGGCGCTGCGTTTACACTTTGCACTAACTATTATTGAAAAGGTTGAGAGATTTTCCCGTCAAAGTTAGGTTGTCGATTCGGTAATGTAAAATAATTAGGGAGAGTACCTATTGCCTCATTTGGTCCGTTGATTTGAATATGGCATTCAAAAAGTACAAAAATCCAAGATTATTACATTATTGAAGGCGCTTTCTTAAACTTTTTTTCCATCCAATACTTTCTTGTGCTGCTGAGTAATGTTCGTGCTTTGATTTTGTGTGCACTTTTACTATTGCTAAGAAGTGAGTGGTCATCAGCCGCCTTTGACGAATTCGCCAACGCCTCAGACTATGGAAAGGATTGAATTTCTATTCCTCAGCGTACAATTTCGTTTCGCTTTAAAAAAGGTGCATCAATTCTACTTTTCATAGTTGGTTTGCCAGCTGCCCGATCATAAAGCAAACAAATACATCCAATTGCATAAGATACACAAAACGCAGAAGCTCAATTGCGATACGGACGCGAGAAATTGCTACTACGAATGTTCTTCTTGTTTTGTTGTGTCACATTAAGTGTTATAGACGAATTGCTTTAAGTGTGTTGCTTTCTATGGTAAAATGAATGTTCAATTTGCCGTGGTTGATAAAGGCAGTAATTTTATTGAAAGATTGCACAGATGCATTATTTGAATGTTGCAATGACGATTGCGGCCTCCGTTTTATTTAAAATAACCACGGCATTAGGCGGTGCTTTAAATCTTTAAATTGGGGAACTATTTTTGCTTTTACACCCACTTGACATTACTGTCATAGACGTATAAGTCGTTTCCGCCGCATGGAGACTACAGTGCATTAAGTATTAATATGATTGAGGTTTTAGGTTTACGCTGTTTGAAATTTTAATGCTGCTCGTCGGTCCACAAATTTTAATGCATGCAAATATTTAATTGTTTTTAAGCTAAATCTATTTTATTAATTAGTAGTAGTACTGTATGTTTACGTCTTAAACTGTGGACACAATACACACGCAAACGGAGCAGCTGGAAACGCTTTAAGCGGACATCTTTTTTATTATTAATAGTTCACAGTACTTTTTAAGGAAAGCGTATGAGTCTTGCGCTTGCTGTGGGTGGGAGCTCAGCCTAGTTTTCCTATGCTGAATATGTACGATGTAAAATCCTCGAGCTGACGTTGTGTCCCTAAGGAGTGCACCAGCTTGGATTAAAGTCATCCGTATTAGTTCTCATTAATGCATGCCGACCAAGTTACCGTTCATCCCGGTGACATATTATATCACCGGTTGGCAAGGATGGGGAAAATGCAACGTTATATTTATCTTTCCCATTTAGGCACGGTTACTTTCGAGAGCCAACTGTGCCCCATGATTAATGACGTGCTTTCCAGCTTCGTTTCTTAATTGAATCTATTGATTCCAAGCCAACAGATCTCTCTTCTTCTTTGCCAGTTTATAGTTAGTCGGTTTGATCAAAAAGGCTGCGTATATAGAATTTTGAAGGTCATTTCGGAAGGCGCGGCAGCGCTTTTCCTTTGCGCGGTTTTCACGTTTCTTTTTCAGCTACAAAAGACGACTTATTGGGCCTTTGTTTCTGCTCCGTATGAGCGTACGACGTATTTCAATTTTCAGTCGAAATTATTTTTAAAATGTAGCTCTTTTCTGGACGTAATTGCCTTTTCCGTCGTATAATTTGTAGATCACTTTCTGTATCGTTTCCCGCCCATTTTCTCTCATACCAGTTTGCCCTTTTTTGGCCCTTTGGTTGCATATGAGCTTATGATTTGTGAGCCTGCGCCATTGCGTTGGCCAACCGTTAACGATTGATAATTGGACGGCGCGAAAGTGCGTGCGCTTGTTCGGTAACAGTAAATGTGCCATAGCGGTGTGGCATTAGTATCCGCCAATTGAGCACACGTTTTACGATGACAGATTGATAATTTTCTTCTTATCTTCTTGAAACGACTTGCAGGTTGAACAACGTGCATAATTAATTTTAAAAATATCGAATGTAATACAGTAATATAGCGGGTGCCCATATTTAACTATTGGAATCAGCTGGACCGGCCGTCAGTGTGTACAGAGGTTCTCCGGCTTCTAAGATTCCCCGGCATCACTGTACGCCAGAATGAAAATGAAAATTCTTATTATTGAGACGAAAGAGTGAATTTTAAAATTACCTTTCCTTCTGTAGTATTGAGGTAATCTTTTCGCGTCGTTTGGCTTACTGTCCGCGCGTATTAGGGCGGTTTAGCTGCATTAGGAGTAACGTAGTGCACCACTTTTGCGTGTCGCACATTTTGAAGTGGGCATTTTTTTTATTTTTAGCGGGAGTTGGCGATTACGTTGGAAGAAATTACAAAAGAGTAGCCGAAGTGTGGATGGACGAGTACAAGGAATATTTGTACATGCGTCGTCCACATTATCGAACTTTGAATCCGGGCGACCTGACCAAGCAGCACCAATTGCGCAAGTCGTTGAATTGCAAATCGTTCAAGTGGTATATGGAGAATATTGCGTTCGATCAGCCGAAGAAGTATCCCGCCATAGAGCCGGGCAACTTGATTGAAGGCAACATTCGAAATCTTGTAAGTGGCCTTTGCTTGGACGCCCATTTCAAAGCGGAAATGGAACGAGTCGGTTTGGCACCCTGCGTAAAGGGTAACATCCGAAAGCGAAATGAACAACATTTCCAATACACAGCAAAGAAGGAGATAAAGCCGAAAGGTCGTTCCGTTTGCTTAGATGTTCCTGAGTCAAAATTTCAAGCACCTGTTATACTATATGGTTGTCATGGTAAGCATTGGTCAGCTTTGGCATCAGCGCAATCTGAATGACATTGTGCTTCAGGAATGCAGGGCAACCAATTGTGGAAATACGACCGCCAAAATAATCATATAGTGCATGCAGTGACAAAGATGTGTCTCGATGCGAATGCTAGTCAGAACAGTGTGTTCATGAGTCCTTGCAATCAGTCGCTTGCATCCCAAGCATGGATATTCGGCAAGCTGCGTCCAAGCTAAGCTTCCGTTGAGCATTCGACCTTTGCCTTGTGCCTTTTTCGTTGGTGTTCCAAGAGATCTTGGCCAAGAAGAAGCGCCATTGCTTTCAGGTTATCGGTGCTATTTTTTTAGGCTCTTTGGTCTTTCTTTAATGGCAAGATACTCGTGCGTGACACCATCCTGATACGTATGGTTGTTTTTGCAAAAAATGGACGTTGACTTTTGTTTTGTTTGCTTATTATTAAAACTGGGGTTGTTGGTTGTCCACAAAGGTCCGTCAGCTTACGGTTTGTCCTCCGCGTTATAGGGTTTTCTTTAAAATCCAATCAATCTCTCTACTGTGTCATTCGTCAACGGAAACGCCTAGAGCTCACCAAATGCTCAATAATGGAAAACGTTTGCTCATGGGAGTATCATGATGGATCCGACTCATTGGTTGCGTCTGGTCAATTGTGAAAATTTCTTTTCCCGCTTCAAGTTGTTCTAATTTTGACAAAGTCTGCCTAAAACCCAAACCTGCTGTAGATGTACTGTCGCTCGTATTTTTCGTGACGGGTTTTCTTATGAATCATCTTTTCTTTTTCTTTTGCGGTATAACTTATTTTTACAAGCACATTTCTTATTGATGTAACTTGCATGACAACAAAGTCAGCGAAAGCTTTTGTCACTCACCGCGTTAGGTCTTACTGTTTGCACGCTGCTGTGTCCAACCAATTTTGTACCGCAAAAGAAAAGAAAAGAAGATCAATTGCAGCAAAGGGAGAAAGCTGTCTTTGTACAGTGTACATAACGCTGTATTTGCTTTCTACTCCATTTTTGGCTTGAACGAACGGTGAATGTTTGTTGTGAGTTTGAAAAACTACAAATTGTCAAAGCACGCGTCTTCTTCTCTGAATTTCGAGCAAGTCGGTGTCGCAACGACGTCAAGTGGTACAGTAGTAATTGGATTGTCCGAAATGAGCTCTCCAATCAGATTATCAGAATTTTCGGGCTTATCCTTTTCTTATTGTCTCTGGTATATCGTAAACCTTATTTTTCAAAAAACAATCATTTTTTAAAATTATATTTTTGTTAATAATAAGCTTATGCATATATTTTCGCGCGCGCATTGTTTGTTCCTGTGACGCTGTTTCAAACGGCCATGGAGGAAGGAACTTAAAGGCATTGAAAAGCCAAGGCTAAGGCTATACTGTTTTTCATCTCGTTTGTCAACTTGTGGTATTACATTCTGTGTTTGTGCTTTTGAGAGGGGTTCAACAACTTCGTCATCGTTCAATATGCGAATTCGCAGACCTTCTTTGTCCTAAGCTAACGATTTGTCCATATACAAGTTGTTGCATTCATTTGACATTGAAACGTGTTCCTAACGCGCTTTCATCCTCGTGACGTGGCGGAAAGTTTCTAATTCGTCTGTTAAGAGAGGTATGGTTGCACCCAACCGTTTCTCTGACTAATTGCTTTCTTAAGAGGAAAAGCGCCTCTGTGGCGTCATATAACAAAAGTCATTTTTTCACAAGAGCTGCAGGCAAATTCAATACTCGCTATTGTCTTTGAAAGAAGAAGAAGAAGAGGATGAAGCAATTTCCGGTGATCCGTTGGACTATTTTAATCACGTAAGGTTGGGCGGAAGGAAAATTTGACATCCGCGAGTTCGCTGAACGGCGTTTTGCCTATCGGAAGTCGCTTTCGCAAAGGGAACTTTGGTGCCTCCTATTGGTGGTAATGTTTTTCTTGCAAAAAGGAAAAGTAGGTATTAATAATTTTAAAGCAATGAAATTACCATTCATTTGAAATTGTTTAAAAATTGATACGCACAAACAATTTGAACGAAAGTCTGAAAATAGTTGTGCAGTACGTAATTAAGCCTTTAGCGGACTTGTTAATATTGTGTCCTTTCCTTTCTTGTTAGAAACCATAACAGGTAAAGAAATAGAAACGAGTAAGCCATGAAATGATGGCAAACAGGAAAATAAATGCCCAACAATGGGCAACAGATATCTTCACGCAAAGTAACAGTATAACATTCTAAACAGAGCGGACACAATATTTTTCATTTATTAAAAAAGTCGAAATCTTATACTCCTTTTTGTGTCTGCGCACTTCAGTTTTGCGTATGTGCATTATTGGCCATAAAAAGACCTTATAACTCCGTAGTACGTTCGTTCGCTGCTGTGAAACACTTTCCATTTGTTCTATTAAAAATGTCATAGATGATATCGTTGGTTCAAAGCGTTGTTCGCTGCGTTGTCGCGTATCTGCTCCTTTTAATCATTGGCCAAATGATCGAGTGGGGCATTAATACGTCCAAATGCGAGACCCTCTTTCATTCTTCCTTCATCGTCCCGTTACGAGCCTCTGTACTCGTGTAAAATAAGATTTATTAGCTTTGCAACTTTGGCGGAAGCTATCACAGTAATTGCGCAGCATCAAGTGTCCGTAAAGGGGAAACACTTTTCAATTACTATGCATTTACGAGAAAATTTAGCCAACACGGACCAACGAAAACCATTGATATTGAATAATTAAGCGCTTAACTGTCCAGTGGACGAGTTGACGCGGCACTGCACCCAACCGGCCGATTCGACGCGAACGGGAAATCGCTTTGGCCTTTTTTGTTCGTACGCATAAGCAGCTTTGCAAGATTAACAACCTGAATTCTCAATCGGACAGCTTGAAAGTTCGATAAGCATTATTATCAGCCACTTATCGAACAGCCGACTTTGGGACACAGCGAATTGCACGTTGTGTCCATGCAATCTATTGAAAACAATTGGCTGGCTTTAAGAGACGGCCTTATAAGGAAGCGAACAATTCAAGCCGCCCCTACCGTTGGTGCAACGTTTTGTCATTGGCTAAAGGGGTGCGCCGATTTGACGCGCCGCACATTTCCCAATAAATAATTTCCGTTTCGTCATCTTGACAACGTCGCCGCTTGCCGACGTGCGCGCAATGGGCGAGCGTGCGTTTAAAATATTTCAAAATGGCTCAGCTCGAACACGTCCGCTTTGCCGTGTTGGTTGGCGGCGGATGTTCCGCTTCCGCTTTTCGTATGGCATGCAAATTTGTCACTTGAAAAAAAAAACAGTCGAATGCTTTTTGTTCAATCAATGGGGCGCTTGTCATCTTAAAATAATCGACTAATGCTCGCGCTCATTTATACGAAAGTTTGCAAGTGCACTTTGTTCTTTTTTTAGCGATGTCCATACCGCTTTTAAGGGGTACAACGTTTTTGTCTGAGGTATTTAAGATGAAATATAATGTATGCACTTGAAAAATCAATGCCACTTAAGCGAGTTGGTCATTCCCGTCATTCACTATCTAATATTAGAATTAGCGAGCTGAAGAAGAATAAGAAGAAGACGGTGTCAGCAGTCTTAAAGCGTAATGGACTTACTTCTTTGGGTGCTTTGCAGTAATAAGTTCACTCACGGTGAATTATGCGAAAAAAACTTGAAACCACTTTTGGGTTATTGATCAATGTTTGTGCGTAGTTAGAATTTCTTTCAAAAGTCATTAATTCCCATTTCGGTCATCCCAATAAGCGGACAATTACAATGAACATTCTCATTCCCTTTGAAGTGCTGCCCAAAAAATTAAGGAATTGTTTTCGCAACTCATTTGCAGAATTTATGGGGCTCCCAATAAGGCACGTTGGTAGCGGACGAAAAACTGCGTCTCTGCGCACTTTACATGAACCGGTTTAACAATTCAAAACTGCAAGTACATCTTCGTCTCCAAATATGGTATTCGCCGACTAGGCGAAGTTATCATCACGTGCTGCAATGAAAGAATTTTATTTTCGCATTTCGATTAGGACTTGAAATTTGATCTCTTTAAAATATATAGCGGAATTATTCTTCGATGCAATGTCACCTACGGTTGGTGACGGCTTTACGTTGTCAATATGTCGACGCAAATGGTCGACATCCGCCCACTTGCTAGTAATCCCATTACAAATTTTGTCCCAACCAGTAAACGATCAAAAGATTGCTACTGGAGCCTATAGGGGGTTTTTCCTGTCGAAGCAACGCCGGTAGGACGTTCACTTTGATTCCCTGTTCGGCCCAACAAATGGGAAGTGTGCTGAAGCGATGGCATCAACTTGCCCGCCATCGAAGCAGCAATGTGTTTGCTTGTCGGTAGGGTGGAGGCGCAAAGTATTTATGGCAGTTGCGTAATCGTAAACGACAATGAATGGGGACAACCAATTGTTGACGACGAGTTGGCGTGTCTCCTTAAATTGCTGAATCAAATGATTGAGCTATGACGTGGGAAAATCGCTCAGTGCACCGCCGTTTCGTTTATGCCAAAATTGTCTACAAATTCGCCAGTCAAAACCATTGATCTCTCTCTCTCTCACTCCTTCTCGCCTTCGTTCGGCGCCAGTGAATAATGCTGTTAATCAAACCATACTTTTTCTCCTATACGACATTTGACCATAAAGGGACTTTGCAAATTTACTTTGTCACATGACACTGTAGAATCGACTGTAAGGAGCGGTTCCAAAATGGGCTGTCAACAATGGTCAGACATTTTTCGTAAGCTTTGTCTCTTGTTCGATTGGCTAAGCGGATGTGCGGGCACAGATCGCTTCGTTGGGTTTTTGGAGCCCCCGAAAAGTCGAAGAAAATATGTCGATTAGCGCTGATGTATCACTTGTCGTTGGCAAAACTGATTAGTCATGCGTTTAATCGATTTTCGTCGAACCCAATTATTTTCCGCTTCTGACTGGCTTTCCTTCCTATAAAGAGTTCCAAAGGAGGATGCCACCACCGCCTTAAATGGTCAAACACCCATTCAACCCATTGTGCTCACGCCGTAAATCGGTACGTTCGAACGCCCAAGCAGCGAAGCTATTCATTTTTATTA
This sequence comes from Trichuris suis, assembly GCA_000797535.1. Lineage (NCBI taxonomy): Eukaryota > Metazoa > Nematoda > Enoplea > Trichinellida > Trichuridae > Trichuris > Trichuris suis. The sequence continues at coordinate 1,066,278 of KN538385.1, read as the reverse complement.
AGTCGGTTTTGATCTACTATTCCGCTGGACGGGTAATATCTCTATTGTGTCTTTATATAGGCGAAACACTCTTCAAAGCTAACAGTTATGCTTTTATTAACAATAAAAACAACAATATCGACTTTATTGTGCCCATTTACACGATACTGCCCGCCTATAGCTATTTTATTAACTTTTACGAATGTCACATTGTTTCTGCGTAGTACTTTAAGGGAGTCATCATAATCTCTCCATATAAGCGCATATCCCATTAAAAAGAATAACCCATTGCATAGCTCTCAAAGAGGAACATAGTTCATCGAGCCTAACAAGGAAAGTTATGGCACCAATCCGTTGGAATATTGTGGAGTTCGAGTTTTCGCGGTTGAAAAATTAATTGTCAGTGGTGGGGGAAATAAATTTTGCTCCTATCTGATCTGAAGCGATGGTATGCGGTGGCAACCTGCGCCGGGGCGCACACTTGCTCCCTCTGTCTCGCTCACGCGCGCGCGCGAAAGGCTCAGCTCGACGTGGGCCCCTATGGTGGCAGTGTCCATTTCAACTCTCTGCCTCCGGCTGCACATTAATATATTTTATATACAATGTATACATGTATTGTTTATTTTAGAGTTGCATCTGGCAGTTTTGCAATCATGCTTAGCGCCAGCGTGATGAAGATGATAAAGAAGTCGGAGAGCATTCGGGAAAAGAGTGGCAACGAGAGAAAACAGAAGCTGCAAAACCGATACAAAAGGAGTTACACGGAAGAGATAAAAAATAGTGACGAAGCGGCCAAACTTCAAGGAGGTGAGCCCGTTTGTTCAACGGAACCCGAACCCGCAGCCAACACGGGCAGCGACCTTGAATCTTCCGTCAAGTTGGATTTGCTGCAGAAAAGATTTTCTCACGTCACCATTTCGGACAATACGGAAGGCAAGGTTAGTCCATGTGCACACTCCTTTACAAATAATCAAACGAAAGTGTTCCGTCATTTAAAATTGAATTTTTCCCGCCTCAACTTTCGCTGTCAAATCTCCATTGTCCATTGTTGTCAATTCATTAAGGCTTTCGTCACTTCTTGCTTTCCTGCTAACTGCGTTGTGAACGGCGGCAAAGGGTTCACCGGTACAGTACGGTGAGCTCATTGATACTTTTGCTTACTGTTGGCAAAGCCTGCGAGTTTGCCGTTTTCCGTAATAGGCAGCAAAAGTGGGAATTTGCAGAAGAGGTTCTATTTGGGCCTACAGCTTGCAATGGGTACAAAAATAGCCAACTAATTCGAATCTGCGCAATCTTGGAAGTGACAATATGCAAAACATTGCCATGCAATGACATTGGGGCTGCTTCGACAAATTTGCATGAATGCTTCCGGTCGGACGCATTTCGAAGGATACAAATTGGTTGGATTTAAGCTTTTGGGGTTCGCCCGCCCCTTACATTTATTTCAAAGACGAAGAAAGCGTCAAAACAACTTTTTGTTGAATATATTAATAATAGCTTGTAGTGTTCAAGTTTGAAAAAAGCTTTTACGGACATTTTGGTCTGAGATTTTTGAGCAGGCAAACGTGATGCGACGAAAAGGAAACGCTTAGCTCTGCCAAGCTTTACAAGCTGATAACTAATTGAACTTTGGGCTCACGTTGACGTAGGCGACTTTTTACAAGCACCTTTCACGCGTGACGCGTACAGGAAAGTTGCAGTCGAGCTTTAGGCGCAGCTCGATTACTCTGAACGGAATCGAAAAAGCAACGACATTTGTCATGCTGAATACGTGCGATGAATAAAGAAGCGACGCAATGAAGTCTGCAACAAATTTGTCCACGCTTCCTGGAAAGTCCGTTGTCTTACTGAAACGTCGACGCAGACAGACAGACACAGAGAGAGAGACGGCAAATTGCCTGACGTCAAAAAAACCCTTCCGTCTTCAAAAGTGCATTGCAACTTTGTCCCATTGAGCTGCTCACGTCTAAGCTAAACCACATAGTCCGGTGCTAACCCATCTTGACAACCACCAACAGCTGTATACTAATAAAATAAGTATTGTTTTTATTATAAGTTGCTAAAGTTCATTAAGTGATCGATAAAGTTGGTCCATCGTTGCGCCCGTAGAGCTCACGCGTTAAGCGAACACACAGAGGTGAACATACGCAGTTAAACAGATTTTTCGGGAATAGAAAATAAGAAATAAGAAAAAATTAAAATATAACACAACTAAAATGCCAACTTTCAATTACAGAGTGGCAGTAAGGAGGCGTTAGGCAGTTCATACGTAATTACCACGAATGGCACTGTGTTAGCAATGGGATGCACATTCGTTAACGCTGCATTAATTGGAAGATAGCGTTAGGCCGAGTTGTCGATGCTCTTATTGCTTGCGGGAATGGTCGTATTCACTGACAATCAATATGAAATAGGTTAAGGCGTTCGCCTAAAGATATCTGAACTGGATAACGACGATTGGTTCATATTCCCTGTTGGCCATGTGAACACATTGTTCAATATATCTTTAACGACGGTACAATTCCCAGAAAGGCAAAGTTGTATAACTAAAGTTGCTCGAAACTTGATCTTTCACTATTCACGTATCTTCAATCGTACCGACCTATTGAAGGATGAATATTTTCGTAGGGAGGCTCTATTTAGGCTGAATAATTTTTTTAACATCACAGAGCATGCAGCACTTGAAAGCCTTACATGTGACATAAATGGAAGGCGGCTGGCTATCTTCTATTATTTTTGCTGTAACTATTCCAATCATGTCGTATATCACACAGGTGTCCCCTGCTGGCATGTGACATTAGTTTCAAACATTTTGAAAGCTTTCTGCTCCCACAGGGCTCCCCCATTGACGAGCAGTACTTCTTTCGCATTTCTGCCTGCCAACAGTGCCCTGAAGAGAGTTGGCTTCGACTGATCATAGCTTCGCATAGCGGGTATACAACAGTGAGCTACAACAAAGAATTACCAAGCAAAGTGGATTTCCTATGTCCCATATGCGTTTTAAAAAATTTCGATCAGATTCTACCATCTCAACTTTCAGCGCAGGTGGAAACCTACAATATAATCGCTTACTTCCTTTCAAATTGGATGCTGCCAAAAATGGAGATTTTATCTATACGTCTATTCAAGTGGTTGTGTGCCACTTAAAGTACCAGATATCATGCGTCTTTGCTGCAGTCTGAGATTAATATTTGACTGGAAAAATACCTTTCTAGGAACGAAGCCCTCCGTAGTAATTTGCCTATGCTATGCCAAGCGGATATGATTACAGAAAGCAAAGTTGGTACTTGGATGATATTCCTGTAAACGTATTTGTTGGAACTGTAATATTTTCCATAGAAAGAGCTTATTATTTCTAACGCTTGAGGTGCACGTCAGATTATTGTTAGTACAGTAGAACCTCCGTAAGTTGACCAAGCAAGGGAACGTAACGAACTGGTCAACATAGGGAGGTAGTGAACGTATGAGCCTCTAGGCTTACTGTAACAACAAGCACATGTACTTTACTTTCTTGTACAGGTTTTGCTGGGCAATGCCATGCATAATCAAAACACGGTACAATCACTCATAGAGTATCATGCAAAGTCAATACATCTAATAGTCTTTTCTCGTGGTATGCTTACTACAAACGTAAGTGCTAAAAGCACTCTGAGCATATCTGGGCATTTCGTGGCAGCAAACCACTTTAACTGCAATATCAGATGCCAGACATCCTCTTCCTTCAGAGAATACATATATGTATACACAATTACTATACATCACGTATACTAAAGAAAAAGTAACACATCAACGGAGCGATCCTATAGCGTGGAGCAGACTAGACTGGTCAAGTTGATATTGTGTGTCACAGTACAAGTGGTCAACATACAGAGGTCAGCCTTCCATTGAATACGTGTGGGTGTGGGCAAACCAACTTGTGAAAATTCGCTCAACTTGGGGAGCTGGTCAACTGTATTGTAAATCCGGGTGTATGCGTATCATTGCACATATGGGCACGAAACGGTGTAAATAGTAAATATGTTACTTGTGGGAAGACTGACGCGCTCAGTTCAATGCAAAATATTTTGTGGCACCCTTTTCGACGTCAGAAAGCGTCGACATTCTTCAGAGATGCCGGCAAAAGCCATTCAGAAACATTTTGAATGTTCAAAATAATGGGCCCCAACGGTACGCACCGCTTTGGTGAATTTTGAAAAGGGTATTTCATCTTTGGACATTTAATACTGCCACCAACATCGTGCAGACCCTTTGCAACAGCATTTCATTAATACGATGTCGCCTTTGCAATCCTCGCGTCTTTATGGATATTATTGCGGATAGCTTCGATTGATTACAAAAACAAAAATAGTGCACAGTTGATGAGTAGTAGCAAACGCGTCTCGTTATAGATTTTGCATTTTACAAACCGTATCCACCGAGCTGCTTTGCTTTTGCTTGTGTAGTTATTGTGCAAACGTGCAGCAATGAATAGGAACTTCAATAATCCATTTTCAGGAAAAACAAAAATAAAATAGAACTGAGCAAAAAGTACTATCAGTATATCTTTACATATGTATGTGGTTATCTTTTCATTTTTCTCATCTAACAGTTTGTTGCTGCGTCAGGTAAAGCATATGATGGATCCGGAGGTTGCGTGGGAGCTGATGAAGAAGTCTTTGGTAGTGGAACCCGTAGAAATGACCGATGTAAACGAGCCACGGAAGGAAGGATTTTGCCGTTTTGTGTGCATAGCGGATACGTGCTGCAAGCATGACCAGTGCAAAGTTCCCGACGGCGATGTGCTGATCGTGGCTGGAAATTTTACCTCCTGTGGTCATCCGGACGAAATAAGGGCATTTAACGACTACTTAGGTATACCGACACAAAGCATTACATTTCCTGTGCACCTTGTAAGCGTGATGCCTTTGCAAAGCAAGCGTAAAGCTTTGCCGTAAAGCATGCATTGTTGTGTGTGCAGTTTGCATGGGTGAAATGAAAATTTCAAAATTCTCCACCACCAATTTATTAGCAAACTCATTAAGCTTTCCATGGCATGTTGTATACTGTGCAATGCAAAGCCTTTTGCGGACTTTGCATTAGCGTTTTCATTCAGAAAGTCATAAGCAGCTGTTCAGTTGTTTAAAACTGAAAAGCGAATGATGTGGTTGCCTTGTAAAAGCATTCATCACCCTATCGACGCGATATTACAAAACTTCTTTAAGGCTAAGTTACTGTTGCTGAATTGAAGGTTACATTCCTTTTGTTTATAAACCAGTATGTTCATGTGGACATGGGAACAGCGACTTCTAACGGCTATAGGTGTCTCCTTGAATTTTCTCTCAAAATATTGAAGTAGAAACTTTAGGATATGTTTTTCACATTAAGCAAAAGAGAAAAATCATTAAGCGTATACGCACAGTAAAAATTCAAGAAACCTAAATGATGAGCACTAAAGTAACTATTGTAGGCTCGCTTCCTCATAAGCACAAAATTCTGGTCGCCGGCGACAAGGAACTAACGCTGGACAAAACGTGGCTTTCTCGTCAGAAACCGTCAGGTACAATTCCGTATCGTACGCAAGGCAACATCGACTTCATGTTGCAACCTTTTTGCAAGCGTGTAGCATTTATTGCTTTTGTTCATTTTAGTCGGGGCACTGAAGCGAAGATCCAAGTCAGTATACGGTTTTCGAGAAGACAGTATGAAACACGCTTTGCGCAAAGCAATGTTTACTCAACGGATTAATACGGCCGACGATCTCTTGACCAATTGTATGTTTCTCTGCGACAGCGGCACTGAAGTTGATGGAATACGTATATACGGAACGCCATGGTAACAAAGCACCTTATTACCAAGTAAAACTGTCAGTACATGCTGAACAATAATCAGGTACTAATGGTAGTAAGCAAAAGAGTAAAGAACGTTCGTTCGTCACTGGGAATTGTCAAAACCTTACAGCATAAGAGGGAAAGTAATATTAGTAAAATGAACGTATACATCAGGAGTACAGCCTCGATGAACATCTATAAAAGGAGTGACGATATGTTCGATGTCCCATAAATAAATTCCAAGTTTGAATTTAAATCATATGAAAAGAAAAGATCGCATATTTCGCTGACTCAATTTACCACATCTGTTGACTTGAGTAAATCTTCTATTTAATATTGCAACAAAAAATGTAGTTCGGTGCACTGCGAATTACGCAAATGATCAGAACCAGCGGAATATAATTATTTAGCAATTAGCCAATTCTTCCGCGAATGTCTGCGCAATTAATTCCATCGTAATGGTTCATTATTATTACTACCGTACGCTTAAGGAGGTAAACAATTTATTTACAACCAAATTTCCAACGTCGCTGTGCCGTTGTTGCATTAACAATGGAAGATTTGATTGCAGGCAACCATTTTCAAAAACAATGGCATTCAATATTACGGATTGCCAGAAGCAGGTGGAACGCTGGAGCAAAATTCCTTCCGGCATCGACATCCTGGTTACGCACATACCTCCGTTAGGTAGGGCAAAAGGGACACACATCCTGCTTATTCATTACTTATCTGCGTTTACTGTTTTAGCAGCTATTAGTTTGTCTCCATTCTTTTTTAAGAGACAAAATGCCGGCCATTAGATCAGTGATGACGATCAATACTTTAACTATATTATCGATAGTATACAATAGCTAATAAGCCATGCATTTAATAGTACTTATTTAAACGTAGTTACCATCGCTTTTTCAATTACTTAAGACTTCGTAACGGAGCTTCTGTTTAGTATTTACCGTTTAAATCATACGGGTTAATAGCCGCCGTTCATAAAAAGTCTACGAAGTCTTAAGTAATTGGAAAACACAAAAGGTGCGTACGGAGCGCTTCGGGACACACTTAGTCGCAGATATTGAGATGCAGGCTGTCCCCTTTTTTGAACTAAATAACTTTAAATTAGTTAGTACCTTCTTATCAGTTAATTTCCTTAAACTCCCCATTTTGAGGTATAAGAAAGTAGTAACCATTTAGTGCACAAAGATTAGTTCCGGTAGACGGCGGCACCTGGTATGCATTCGTCTGGTTTGTTCTAATTGCTTTTACATGTAATCATAATTGAGCCATTGTATTGGAAATTATGCAAATTACCATTCTGGTATACGGTTTCGGTTGCAGTTCGACGGTATTGGGTGAGCAGTTGAAAAAGTCATTAAAGCGTTATGTCTTGAGAATCATGAAATACCTACTGTGCGCATAGCGCGATTTAAACATCGGTGACCTGAACCCGCCACTAGGCCACCATGCTCGTCAATAGGCTGCCATTAGCGTATGCTCGCACCCTGGCATGGAGGAAGAAAATGGGTTATCACTCACCGTAGGCAGCAATGGAGTGGTGCGTTCAGGTCACCGATGTTCAAATTGCGCTATGCGTACGGTAGGTATTTCATGATTTTCAAGACATAACACTTTAATGACTTTTTCAACTGCTCACCCAATACCGCCGAACTGTAACCGAAACCGTATAACAGTATGGTAATTTGCATAATTTCCAACACAATGGCTTAGTTATATTTGCATGTAAAAGCAAAGCCCATTATTGCTTTATTGGGAATGTCTTTTCGTTGTCGAAGCTGCTTTTTGAATAAATCAAAACCCAAAACAACGACAATTTAAAACCGACCTGAGCGGACACTAATGTGCTTTGCGAAAATTTGCTTTCTTTACTTTTAGCTTCGTATTGGAGCACAGTTCAAATAAGATAAGCTGACAACTGTTATCACTGAAACATTTGCATAAATGGAAGCGCACAGGATGAATACAGCGCGTGAAGACGAAGTGAAATGGGCTTCGCAACAACAGTTTGCGTAATATTATCATGATTACCTGAGTATTTACCGTTTAAATCACACGGAATAATATAGCCACCGTTGATTTAAAAAACTCAATTAGAACAAAAGAGACGAACACTTGCCGGGTGCCAACGTCTGCCGGCACAAATCTTTGTGCGCTAAATTTACTTCTCTCTCAAAATGGGAAGTTTAAAGAAAAGCTAACTGATGAGAAGGTACTAAACAATTTAAAAGTAAATTAACTCAAAAACAGTGGGCGACATCGTACATCTCTCATTATCTGCGACTAAGTGTGTCCCTAAGTGTTCCGTATGCAGTTTTTACGTTTTCTAATTACTTAAGACTTCGTAGACTTTTTATGAACAGCGGCTATTAATCCGTATGATTTAAACGGTAAATACTAAACAGAAGCCCCGTTACGAAGTGTCAATTATTTGAAAAACACGGAAAGTGCATACGGAGCACTTCAGGACACACTTAGTCTCAGAAAATGATTTTCTGAGTTAACTGACTTTAAATTATTTAGTACCTTCTCATCAGTTGGTTTCTGTAAACTGCCCATTTTGAGACATAAGCAAATAGTAAACATTTAGTTAACAAAGATTCGTGCCGGCAGATGACCTCACTTGGCAACTATTCGTCTGTTTTGTTCTAATTGAGCTTTTTATCAATCCGTATGATTCAAACGGTAAATACTAAAGAGAAGCGCAGTTACGAGGTGTTAAGTAATGGGAAAAGATGATTACCTGAAGAGAAGAGCTGTTGCTCATTTATAGCTGCAACACAGTAGGCGTTTTCGCAGCGATCAAACGTCGACATTTTGCAGGTTATGGCGACGTGAAGGAAAACGGAGTGCGCAGCGGATGCGCCGAACTCTTACAGTCGGTTGTCAATCGAGTAAAACCAAAGTTCCACATTTTTGGTCAAACCGTTCGAGGTTACGGACGCTACACGAACGGTACAACGCAATTTATCAATTGCTGCATATGCGATTCAAAAATGAATCCTAAAAATGAAGCCGTCATCTTTGACTTCAAGTTGGACAGTTCGTACAAGTTTACGCAAGCACGTAAGGACGACGACCATTGCGCGCAAATGTTCGTCGAAGGAGCCGACGGAGTAACGAACGTTGGAAGCAAGATGAGCCCACCACAAGCCTACTTACAATCCGACGAGCACGGACGACCCGTTTACTTTTCGTTCAACTAATTTATTTTAGCTTCCTTTTTGAATAATCATCATCCAGCTAATCATGCATGAAGACAACTATGCGATTGCGTTGCAGGGAATTAAAACGGTACATCATTTACGGCAGTCGGCGCAGCATTCACTTTTGTGAACGGAAATTCAAATTTTTGTGGAACCTTCTCATCATTTTGCTACCAATAAGAACTTACTGTAACAATCAGTTTCTGAATAAAGCGCGTTATCTTCAGAAGCCCATTTGCTGATGGGCGATTTAAAGGCCATATTGCACCAAGATATGGGTTTTCAAAATTTTTGAAAGGTCACTGACGACTTAGCCGCTGAACAGTTGAAAGTTGGTGCTGGCGGAGAAATTGAAACTCTTCAGCGACACCTACATGCAGCGCACACATTTAGTGATGGCGAAAAATATATAATAGTTATAATGAGGTGAAAGCGGTAACCGCAATGAAGAACATAGCAGCAGGGCAACTGTAATGTTCGAACGAACTTCGAGCCATAAAGGCAGTTGTTATTAACATATGAAAGCAGAATAATGGCAACATAGAATTCTGTCTTACGCTGTTAAAGAAGGCGTACAATGAAGATACTGAAATGTTGGCAAACTTAAGAACAGAGAAAGCTAGCGACTATAAAGCTGCAGCTTTTTTCAACGCGGGAGACCATATTGATTCGACATGTACATATTATTAATAATTAAACATTTCTTATTCAGAAGAACGGTCTCGTACCATTACATCATCACTGACTATAACAGAAACGTCTTATATAATTTATTCACGCAATAACCAATTGAGAAAGTGAAAAATTAAGAGGATAGCATATTGGAGCTTCGGGTCACTTGTAGACATGTCTTCAGCTAAACTATTAGCCTGTTGTGTCACTGCCATCTAATTCCGAAAGCGCCGCGATGAGACAGACGCGACTAACCTGCTTTGAACATGAACATCTATACATACAGTAAGCACGCGCGCCAATGCTTCCCATATTTCGTCTTAAAATGACGTAAAACAAAACAAAGGTAAAGTTGGACTCATTTGGAAAGGCTGAAAGAAGCGACGAGCGAATTAAGAGCGATGGAAAAATGTTTTTCAATGTTATCTACGTACACGTTTACTTTGAATAATATCCGCGATAATATTGTATTAATAGTTGAAAGTACCTTCGTCTTTAAACAGTTGCACCATACGTAGGGATAAAAACGATAGCAGTATAGTGACTTGCGGTCTAAAGTGATGAGCGTGAAACGAAACAGAAAGGGTTGTTTGTTGGTTTTTAAATTTAAACGCTAATCTCAATAGCGCTTGGCATACGACCAATCGCGCCTTTTCGAACCGCTTGATGGACTGCTTACGGGCATCTTACGCTTAAAGCCGCGACCACCGGAACCGCGCATGTTCAACGGGCCACCAGACGCTCTCATTGGGCCAACAGGTATTCCAGGTCGAGGAAAACACCCTGGCATATTGAGTCCTCCAAAAGGGGGCCCCATCGGCTGGAAAAAAAATACGAATATACACACCATTGATAAAGCAACATTCAACATTGAATCCCTTCAACTTACGCTACGGAATCGCATATCATTATTCATTGGTACGCTAGGGGGCGTATGCAGCATAAACGGTCGGCCATGCATTGCCTGAGGTCCGTACATTGGCATACTGCAAGCGTCATTGTACTGACCAGTCTCATATCCGCCCATGAATGCATTGCCAAAACCGCTGCCCATTGGCTGGTTAGGAGAAAAGCCTTAAAAATTGACATATACCTACAGTTAGTGTGATGCTCAGGTACAGTATGCACCAGAAAAGATCGATTGAGGTCGGGGACGAAAAGTGGGCCTTTCGAATGGCCGAATGAAGGGTTCGACGCGGTGCAACTCGCCTCCTGGGTTGGCGCGCGTCATTGGACCGTCCTTTTTTCTTTTCGCCTTTTCGGCAGCCGGTTTTGCAAACGATATTTCGCAGGGAACGCCGTCCAGTTCGTGTCCCTTCATATTTTCCATTGCCTACAGTAGCGACAATAAAAATAGCTATAGTAAAAACAAGTTGGCAAAAAAACCTTGACCGCTTCCTCGCGTTCCGAGAAATGAACAAAAGCGTAGTCTTTAATGCGCTTAACGCGTTCGACGTTTCCGTATTTGGAAAATTCTTCCTTAAGTATGTCCTCGGTGATGGACTCTTTGACCGGACGGATATACAATGTTTTGTTCTGCAAACAAAAGCCGCGGGGACGTTAGCTGACCGTAGGATCACAATGCTCAGGTTCAAAACCTTGCTGTCGTCCAGTTCGGCAAGCAGATCTTGCGTTTCGGCCCATTCGATCACCACTTCCATATTCCATGGACGAAAGCGGGAATTGCCGAGCCGTCGTTTTGCCTGAGAAGCTGATTTGTGGTCGACAAAGTCGAGAAAACAAAAACCGCGATTCTTCTTGTTTACGGGATCATTTGGGTAGGAGTACATGACAACATCAACAATGTTGGTTACACCTGGCAAATAAAACAGCATATTATTACAAAAGACCATAAAGTGTCAATTGAGAGTATATTGGGCCAATTAGATACGGAATATAGAAGCACCGGAGCGATGGGTATTCTTAAGCCGGCAACTTAGAGAGAGAGAGAGAGAGAGAGAAAGAGGGATTGGGTGAGAGAGAGAAAGGAACGAGGGCGTTCCTTTCTGGCGGCAACGATTAGTGTACCTGCAACTTTTGAAAATTCTTCCAGTATTTCCTCTTTTCCTTTGCTTTTAGGAATATTCCCGACAAATAAACGGGTGTTGGCAACAGAGACGTTAACGCGCAAACGCTTTCCAGGCTTAATTTCGTAGCCTTCAAACTATAAAATGGAGAACCAGTCTGAATACGAAAGTTTTTTCTAACGAGGCACGAGATAGTCTGAAAGCAAGCAAAGAGCACCGGGAAAAGTTAAGACGACAGAAAACACATCATAGAACGAAAGAAAAACCACTGAGAAGAAGAGGCTGAAAAATCTCTCCACAACAAGATGGCAATGCGTGAACATGACACACATGGTTGTGCAAGGAGTCTGAAAACAAAAACTGAACCCGATGACGAGGAGAGTTGGTCCATTCAATACCCAACCAACTTGCAATTTAAAGCATCTAAAGTATTCCAAGCCATATACACACACACACACACATATATATATATACATATAGATGTCACTGTGCGAAATTGCTAATTTAAAAAGCCATTGATCTTCTCTAGAGACAACTCGGAAAAGTTGCATCTCCAATAATAAGAAAAAGTTTTTTCAGAATAAAAGAAAGCGAACCTTTTTGGCCGCCGCTGCGGCTGCCGTACGATCCATGAAGGTAACAAAGGCGTAGCCCTTTCCGGTACCGCTTACTGGATCCATCATTACGCGTACATCGTACAATTTGCCGCATTGTTCGAATAAGGGAACGAGTTCAGTTTCGAAAACGGTTCTTGGAATTTTGCCAACATAAATCTTGATCAAAAAGGGGTCCCGTAAGAAGATATAATTTTAAAAAGTAGATTTGACCCACCTCGCACCCAGCGCCTGGAATGGGCCCATCGTAGCCAGGCGGAGGCCCTCCGTACTTGCGTTGACCAATGGTAACTTCCAACGGATATTCCGTACGCTCCACCAAAGCCTAAACGATTTTAAATTGCGAGATGCCATTAAGTGTAACTATGTTGCCCAATGATTTACCTTTACGTCCTCCTCTTTAGGGCCAGAAACCATTGGACGGCCTAAGGACGCCTCGACGCCGAAGGCTTTGACGCGATCACGGAAATGTTTCAACAACGCGCTCAGGTAAGCGGCGCGATTCTTTACGCCGTACAAACTCATTTGACCAAACTGCTTTAGAACGTAGCACGCGTGCTCGGGACGCATTCCAACAATGAATTCCAACGTACGTTCGTCCAGATCGGCCAATTTGACAATGTCTGCGGACGAAAGTTGCAAAAATCGAAACGCGGAACAAAATGGTCAAAATTCTATCTATTACCTGCTTTGAACAAAGCGACCATATTTTCGGCGACACTTTGATCAATATGCTTGCTAACCAAAGTCTGCAGATCGTCCTTGTCCTCGTCGACCTGCTCAGTATTAGCAGCGTCGCTTGAAGAAACTGTTGCTTCGCCGGAAACATCGGCCGTTTGCGAGCTTTCTTCATTTTCGACCGAATTTGAGACGGTCTCTTCGGTAACAGTGTCAGCTGGAGCGCTTGGCTCTTCTACAACCTCAATAGCCGCATCATCGGACATGTTTAGAACGCCAGCGATTGGAACAAGCGAGTACGCATCTATTGACGGTAGCACTAATTTTGATGGAACCTGCGAATCCTTATTTACCAGTGGACAGAGTTTAACGTATTTTCAGGCTTCTTTTTCATTGTTGGCGCGCGCTTATTGAGTCGGAAAAAGAAGCATTTTTTCTGGTGTCAAAATTCTAAACCTTTCTCGCGAAATAGTGCGCGTGCGATCACGGAACCTTGACGAGCTGAAGCTTAGTTTTCCGACGGCAGACTGCGAATTGGCTAAATTTAGCGAATTAATTGGCTCGTAGTGCGCTCAATTCTTCTTCCAAACACTCAATGATGCTCTTATCTTAGGCCTATTTTATGTTTGGTTGTCCTTTTTCCCTACAGTACGCTCAATGCTTAGTGTTCAGGTAAAAATGACTACTGTGTCTTAGACGCACTTTTCCGCTTATCTTATTCTACAATAGTTGACTAACATATCGACGGACGCGTAGTCATTGTTATCTGCCTACGACCAAAATAAATGAGCAATTTCGACGATAGGCTACTTCTGAGATTGCGTTTCCGCTGCCAAACGTGCGATTCCCCATGATTTGTGAGTTTAAAAGTCGAAGATAGCCATGTTCCAGCAGCTCTGGCATACGTAAACAATGGGACGGTTGGGAAAAATCGGGAGCAGTTTTGAAACGTCATTTTTGCTTTCGTAGTTTTCTGGAAGCTTCAAAGTTTGCCCATTGTAAACTTTTGCCTAAAAGATTCCTTCAGCTGTTGCTGCGCTGTTTGAAATAGATGGTTGCTTCAATGAATACCTACGTAGGAGAACAAGGTGAATTCTGGACCGCTGTTCAATCGCTAATACTTTTCGTTGTCTGCACGAAATGGATTACGGTAAGGAAATAAGAAAAGTCAGGTTCTTATGAATACAGCTTGCGTTTTTTTCCTGCTTGTTGTATATTTGGAATGCAAAAGGGTTGGATCAATAAGCATTACTCTGTTGCTGCGCTATACGAATAACACAAAGGGAGAGAAGCTTAACTGCTCATGATTAGGCAGTAATTCAGACGGTTCGACGGCTCTTTAGTCAGTGAAGTTGTACCATATTTATTAACTGAAGTAAAACTGAAACTTGAACCTTTCTACCTGTCCTAATCAACACAATAAACAGAAATCAATCTACTGCCGTTCATAAGAGGCGAATGTGCCAAAATTTTGTGCCCTTCCTAAGTGCAACTTTTCAACGCAGCTGACAGTACATCGATGGAGCGGTTTCACGCTTAAGCGCGCGCTTGTCTTCATTAATAGTAGATCATTAAAAACCTAAACACGTTCCGGGAAAACTGAAAGTCGAAAAGGCCAAGTTGGCACTTCGCACAATGCTAACGTATTAATCATAATAAAATTGTACTTAGCTGGTCGGATATGTGCTAACATCATTTTCAGCTTTTTCCTAACGCTTAACATTCTGTCATATATGTGTAGTTGCAATTTGCTTAGTTGTAAGATGCGTCAGAGATTTGACGCATCGTTCAATGCAATTAATTTCACGTTTGAAACACCGTCAGCGCAACGACTATTTATTCAGCCTTTTTTACGCAAACATTTATTGGCGTTTGCGTCTCTAAATAATTGTCCAGAAAACCTTTAATTTGTATCTTGAATATGGGTTACTTTTCTGGACGTTTTGCCGCCTTAGACAAGCATTGCTGCTCTTTTCATGAATTGAACAAGTTAATTCATTTTTATTTACAGTTGCCTGCAATATCGATGATTCATTCAGTTGAATGCTCAAAGAAACGTAAGCCTCAAATGCTGTTCGCAACACTCTGCAAAGAAGCTACCGTATGACCCCTGTAAACTCATTGAAATAAGAAGAGCGTAGGATATATGACTTACCCACTGTGAATTGCTATACTAAGGCATATATTGCCTCTAATCAGCTCAGCTCATAGCAGCTACTACAGTCGGCGTTGCTGGACGCCGTTTTTCTTGTCTTGGCAATTATGTGCTGCATCTCCCTTCATTAGATGACACTTTTTCAAACAGAGGAACATTTCTTCATTGATCTAATTTGCATATTGAGGCTTGGTGCTACTAATTACCTTTTCCACGGCACCTTCTAAAAGGCGGGTCGGCAGGGCTTTTTTTTAATTTCAGCTTTACTGTGTCTTGCCTGTTATGGTGGTTTCCTTTTATGGACTTGTTTATGGGCAACTTCACCAGTAGCGCTCAAAATTTTAACAGGTAATGTCAGTCTTGCTTTAGAGGGTTTAATATGCTGTCAGCTTATTGCAGCAGGTACAGCGAATGTCAGTGCAATACATATAGCGCTACACGTAAGAAAGGACTGGTCAGAATGGCCTTGTTACGCCGTCAGCAGTCCTCTTACGCCGTATTATGCAATTTTTTGAATAAGTGCTTATTTAAATTAATGTAATACAATGTTTTCTGCAAAAAGCTGTAAAAGCTATTGTTGGTATGTAAAAACACAAAATATGCTTTATGTGAGCGTTGCTTCAATTCTAAAGCCATACTTTCCACCTAAAGATGATACTAGCAATTGTAAGCATTTTACCAGCCGTCATAGTTGTTACATCAAAAGAAGAAATATAAATATTAGTTGTTCGTAAGGTTGCATTGGTGAGCTATAAACTTTTAAGCATAAAGTTTACAACTCGCATGAAGGTATGGAGATGCTATGCGATGTTTTGACAAGTGAAAACCAACATTGTTTCAGGATAGTGCCTATAGCGGATGTGTCATTTTGAAAAATATTTCAGACTTTCTTCTTTGCCATTAAGTTGCCTATTTTTTCACTTTCCATTTATGGTCAGGGAAGTTTGATTTTCACTTTTTCATTTCTCTTGTAGGTTGCTGGCAATATTTGACGCGTCACAATTATGAGCAAGACGTTGTCCAGCTTGCTGACAACGTTCTTTCATTGGTGGAAAGCTTGCTTAATTTGCATAAATGCTTTGAAAACTTACAGCGGGAGCGTGGCAAAATGTGTCTACTAGTGAATGTGTTTGAAAATTCTCCTCTCTTTCTTTTCAGCCAAAGGCTTACAAGGAATTTATTCACGGAAACTGCTCACCAGTGGCCTCTATTCCTTAAAACTGAAATGAGCGTCGCCGTTTGGAAAGCATTGCTCATTGATGCAATTGCGGTGTGTATGTGAAGAAGCGTTTTTCAAATGGCTATCCAACCAGGGAACGATGGCGTCTCAAAACTGATAAGCGCAGATAGTGGGGAAAATAAAGCGCGCTGATGAATCGAACCATTTACAAGATGGACCGTGTCAAAACGAAAGGCCATCCCGAACTCGACGAAGCAGATAAAATGTCGGCGACGAAAAATTATTCACTTCATAGCTTTTTCAATCAAAAATCCTTAGGCAATGGTCGCAAGGCACTGTTGAACGTTGAAGATTGCGATCGCGAAATCAACGCCACACAACGTGTCAACGGCGAAAATATTTGCGCCCATAAAGTGGTCGCTCAAAGCGTCGATTTGTAAAGGTATAAAAGGGATAACAAGAAATCAAGACAGGAATTATGCAGATAAGCTCATGCTGAGTAAACAGCTTAGAGACCAACGAACTGCTGGCAATGGTGGCCGCCAACTGATAAGAACCAATCGACCATATGGTCAACGGTCGCAACCATTAAACGAATAAGTCATTGAAGTCAGTGAGGCATTAGTCCAATGGATGTCTTTGATTCGTTGTCAATAAAACAGACTGACACAACTTGAAGTCATTCGGTGAGATAACAGATCTTATCTCTAATCGCACATGTGAACGGATTTCATCTCTTTAATCGACTTTATAACTTCAATCGCCCATCATCATCGTTGGTCAGTAGCTCAGTTGAAGTCGTCTCAAAAGATTAAATTGGTGACAAATAAGCACACTAATCTGCGGCACGTTTTAAACTTGACGAAGAAAAGTAGTTGACGCCTAACTGTGCTCTTCTTTGCAGGCATTTTTATCGTTCTCATTGCCTTGTACAAATATATGCAAGCATTTGCCAGCCAATCCAGTCTTGCTTTCAGGATACGATCGATTTTCCATTATTCACAGAACGGCGCCTAATGCCATCACGAATGCATAGTTTTCCTTAGTTTCTCTCCCGAGATGAACATTTATTTTAAATTGCCCATGATGAGTCGATCTCCTCACCTTCTCAGCACTGCTGTCTACGAAGTGATCAGCCACCTCATTCCTCAACCGTACATGGGCAACGTACGTTTAGAGACAAATGTCAAAAAGAACAGCTCAGTTTGTTGCCATCCGACTTGATTTCTCAATTTCATAATGCTCCTTTATTTCTGGCTGACAACTTTGCTGAAATTCAGCATTAGCTGGTGGTACTGTAGCATGAATTGGAAAAGTGTGGAAATGTGTGACAGAAAAAGGCGTAGCATCCTTTGTCATCAGACATTTTGTCCTATTTCTCCTATCTGCTCAAATGTTAATTAATCTGGTGAAAATCGAGAAGGAGAAGAAGGAGAAAACTGTTCAATTTTTCATAAGCGCATGGGCAACTGTGTCCTCTCCCTACTGCGGAAGGGTGACGTCATATCAATTTGACGCCAATGCAGGAGTAACCCAGCGGCTTGTTAGCTTTGCGTGAGACCTTTAGCCATGCCAGCGCGGTTATGGTTCATACGCAATTTGAGTTTAAAATTTTTGAGAGTTATTTTGAAGAATTGCTGACGTTGTTTTTCAAAGTGTCCCAACTCAGCGCTGCACGACAACTCTGGGAATAAGTGGGGCAAAAAGGGCTGACTAGCAAGTGTAAGGTCCATAATTCAACAAGTGATTCCTCGGCCCGCGCCTGATCAACCGTCGGATAAGAGCGTTACGAATTTCAACTGCCTTTATTTTCACTTGAAAAGCAAAAGTGCCATTATTTCGCAGCGCAGCGAGCAAAACTGGGCTAGTTAAAAAGGCTTGCGATTAAGATGCATCAACTTATCAATGATGGATGAAGAATTCTTCCCTTTCAAATGTAAGCGCATGCATTGACGTGCAGCCGCTCAGAAAGCTGTCATTGCAGCGAGACCGCTACTTTTCAACACACAACAAAGCAGTATAGCTAAAGCATACAGCATGAATAAAAGTAAAAGCTGCATTTATGTAGCAGCTTGAAGTGACGGCTTTCGTGTATTGATTGTAAGCGGAAATTTTGAGTAGCCACTTTGTTTTATAAATATGGCAAAGAAAAATGTAATTTTTCACAACACACATTCGGCGGGAAACTTTTGGTTCTACGCTCAACAACAAGTAAAGCAACGTACTGCTTAATTAAGAAACTTAACTGTCCCAGTACGGTTTAAAATGTGAAAATAATTGAAATCAGTGAAAGGGGGCACAGTGCTTTTAATTGGAGTAAATATCTTCACTAGAAAATGACATCAGTCTTTCAGGTGCCTAAACATGGGCAGAACGTGTGCAAACGCTGCTATAAAGCTCTCAGCTTTTAGGCGCAGAACATCAGCTCAAATGAGAGCTTTGTGAAGTGTCAAAAAGCACATGGACAAAAAGGAATTCACTTTTGGTAAAGCATCATAGATGCAGAGGTGAATGGGAAATTGTTTTCTTCAAGCAAAGAAGATTGACATTGTAACTCTAATATCAGTATGCTGACATTATCACAGAGAAATAAGCGACAATTCAGTCAACTACAAGCAGCGTAGTACTTATGCAACATACCTGTTAAGAAGTGTGATAAAAATAACCACTTATATGAAGACACCTTTGACATACAGTAAGTTTTTGTAGCAACGCAACTTTCCTAATTTTGTCATCGTTGTACAGTGGCAGTTTGTTCTTATGTCATTTGTAACATAAAGTTGCTTACGTCAGCAGGCGTCATTCAAAATAAGTTTGCAATGAGTTTACTAACTAAAACTTTGCATACGTACTGTTTCGTCAATTATAACTTGAAATCATATACACATTCAGCATACTGTCTCTTTCTTCAGCTGGAAAGAAGGAAGGTGCATGCAGCAAAATGTGTTTAGCCAAGCCAAGTTGATGCCTTTTGTTTACTCTGACTAATCCAATGGTAATTTTGTAACTGCTTGGAAAATTCTTGCTTGCTTACGTTGGAATAAAAATTTTCTATCTCCGTCTCTCTTAAAGAGCACAGAAACAGGCTGCTTTTCTTTGGCAGCCACTGGCGGATTGTTGTACAGTGAATGAGAAAACATACAAACATGAGGAACGTTTTGTGAACGTCTGCTTGCTCAGCTTGAAAAGTTTGCGCTCAATTCTTTGCAACGTACTCTCCTACTCAGTGAAGCTAATTGTGTCCTACTGCTGCCTATCGAAACTGTTTACCTCAGCTGGAATTTAAAGCTTGCAAGAGCTAAAATGTAGTTGGGGGTAGCAGAAGTTAATGCGTATGAAAAGCATTATATAAAGTAGTTTGCTTGACAGCACTCTGATGGCATTGAAGAAAGCAGAGTGTGACGTTTATGTTGAAACTGTCATAGAGGACAGATTCCACTTTTTGTCATAGGCATAGGTGTGGTCAACTTCAAGCAAACAAGCAAACCTGACGACTACAACAGTATGCTCATTATGTTGCATATTTTAATTACGCAGTCATAAATAATGGATATTATTTCAACATATTCAGGTCACGTGAATGGCATTTCATTAATTTTGCACCAGAAGTTTCAGACTTTGTTGTGTCATCAGCTTGGCCATGCTAATCTGGTTGTAGTTGGAATAAAAACATCTACGTGAACAAAGTAGTAAAGTCACAATTCGCTCATGCTACTGTGCAAAGCCACCTTGGCGTTATGATGTTTGAAAACGGCTGTGTTATCTTCAATATTCCGGTGTACTGTTGAATAAAGCTGTTTCATAATTGAAAAATGACAATTATTTAATACGTACTCATTTTAAATCGATGACGTAATGTCATTATGGCGTGTGCATCCTGAAAGCGGAATTATCCACCACAAAAGTGAAATATGCTTTCAACCTTTGCCAGTAGAGGGGATTGACACTCGTGCCAACATGATGTCAATGTGCATATAATGCGCAGCATTCAAATGATTGTAAAGACCATTACGTTAGTTTATTCGTTGGCCACTTTTGTGCTGAACTGCTTTTTATGCTTTTTATTGTGTCAACTGGAGCCCAACCAACTTTGTAACTTTTCCATCCGTAGTATACCTAACTGTTTGTTTTTAAGTTTTTTAGGTAAGAATTGTTGGCCCTTCGTTTGCCTGCTTAAAGTAATGAGCGATGTGAATCTATTTATTGATTTTCTTGTCCATCGTGTAGTTGCACATTAGGAACAGGAAAAATGAAGGCGCGCTTAAGATATACGATGAGCCCATCTGCCTGATAAGCAATGTCCTTTCACATTTAACCGCTTCACCAAACGAAGCTGCTCATTGCGTATCCACCCGTACAACTTACGTCTGTCGTCACGGCGGCAAGGCCATCTCAAAATGCGGCTTTGACAATGTCTTGTCATTATCACTGGACACATTTTAACACTGTTTACATTTTGTAAGCCCATCATCCCCAATGAGCCAGTTTGCTCCAAACTATGTTTATTCAATTTTTTGAAAACGATAGGACAGTCTTATTCCACTTGAAATGAAATTATAGCCTACAAAAATCTTCAATGGATCACTTCCGCTTTCTTTGTCACTGTATTTTTCCTTCTTTCTCATTAGCGCCGTAACTCATGACTGATGGCCCTATGCCTTACGTTATGGCATTTTAGAAACGCTCGTCAAGTTTATTTATGCGGTGCCAATTATTTTCAAGGATCAGTAAACGTAAAATCTGCATGTTCACCTCTGCTCCAGTTTAAACAGGTGTA
Source organism: Trichuris suis (assembly GCA_000797535.1). Taxonomy (NCBI): domain Eukaryota; kingdom Metazoa; phylum Nematoda; class Enoplea; order Trichinellida; family Trichuridae; genus Trichuris; species Trichuris suis. The sequence continues at coordinate 1,045,177 of KN538385.1, read as the reverse complement.
CGGTATTTTTTAAAAATTTTTCCACAGTGCGCAGTTAATATGAAAACGTTTTGGCCTAACCTTTGCCTTATTTCATTTGACACCTCAGCGCAAAAGGCTGCATAGCGTCAACATTAGCTTGACGCTTATGTGTCAGTGGCATTCTCGCGAATGTCCACAACATCTGTTCCTTATCACTGAAGAAGTCTGTTCGCTCAACGACGTAAATTTTGCTCATTAGATCAGCGCCCGCCGTGGATGGACAGATTGTTATCTACAAAATGAGCAGCATTGTACGGTATGCTTTTATTGAACATCGCTGATGACCAAAAGGCCAGACGGCCTTTCTCAGTCGAATTCTTTTCCAAATCAAACGAGCGAACACTAAACGTCAGTCAAACTGTGTTGTGCCCTCCGCTTTGCTTCAGCAATCGACTGGCAGGTAAGTGGGTGCTCATTTTAGCGTTTTCCATTTTTTAAATAAACTTCACCAGCCGACAGCGGCGGCAAATTGTAGACACTTGAAAAAGGGGCCAAATTCCAACCGTTCACTGTTGCACTACGTTTGCATGCAACGCCGCCTATGGTTACGCGTGCATAATTTGCATAAAATGCAAATCATGAGTTTATTTAGCATTTAGGCAGCGCGAAAGTGTGTCTAGCTGGATGTGGACCTTTGGACTTGGCACCTGTAGCCCTTATATGGCACATACATGCTAACATGATTATTTTCTCCATTTTTATGCAGAAATAGAGTTTCAATCGCATGCATTCCTTGTCAATGTAGCCTTGAAGGACAAAAAATGGTCCATTCACTTTTCCCTGACCACCAAGGTTAAAATGGTCTTAAAGAGCTCCGTTTAGAGTTCTTCACTTTTGCATCACCAATAGGTTGGTCGAGTGATTGCTGATAATCTGCTCGACAAGGAATTATCACCGTTGTACGAAGTGAGAATCGCAACTGGTTCAAAGGCGGAATAACAGACGCAATCACGGTGGCCTGATTGACGAAGCATTGTTAATAGGTGTCTATTTGCCTTCCCCTTTGTCGGCATGCACTATGAACAGTCGGTAGCCAGTTATCCCATTGTTCGTAAATTTCTTTGAAGGTAGCCGACAGGGGTTAAATATGGGTCATACGACAACGAACCACGATCGGCACTTCGTTTAAGTGACCGCAATAAAACAAACTTTAAAGTCTGACTCCCTGTGGTCACTTTATGACGCTGTTAACCAAGCTGCAGTGGAGAGAGAGACTTGCCGCCAACAGATGCTTACCATCTTAGGACAAGTGCAAACTTCACAAGACTTGCTTTGCTCCTGAATGCATCCAACATGAGCACTTGTTCTTTCTTTCTTGCGTCTCTCAAAGGCGGATGGGCATCTCATTTTTTTAATATGCAAATTTTACTTACGGTGACAACATGTTTCCAAATCAAACTTCAACAGCCATGAAATTCTTTTTTTGACAGTTAACAATTTTTCCGTCACTACCAATAAAGGCAACATTTTGTTCCGGAAGAAGATTGCTAATAATAACTTAAATTTTAAAAATATAGAGTTTGACAACAGCATGCTGGTGTCACATATGCGCTTTTATGAAAACTGTTTGAGAAACAGTTGCTGTTCTTTGCCTTTAAAAAGAAAAGATGGCTAATCACTTAGCTCAACGGATTCTCCCTTTTTTGGTTGTTACTACGTGCAAAGTCTTTTCAAAGGACCTTTGAAATAGTGACAGAAAGAGCAGGCAAGTGGGACGATCTGCTACGCAATTTGGTCTTCACCTTTGAGTGATCATAATCTGGTGGACGTCAAATTTTATCAGCAGTGTCTCATCACTTGACCACTTTATCCCTACAGGAATACTCGGTCAGATTGAAAATTGAAATAAGCCAGCTTTAGGGTCAATAATGACATCGTATAAGGGGCCGTATGACCTGGGTGTCCTTTTGCCGCTTTGAGGTAACAAAGAAAAAGGCGTTAAGCTCAGGCATAGCGCTGCTGAATTGGCTTGGCAGCGCACATACAGTGACGTCATCAGATTGCCGAACAAGTCTCTGCAAGCGTCAAAACTAAGTTAAACAAGAAATAAAAAAATCCCACAATGCTCAAGCAACGCTTTACATGTAAGCGAGGATGAATTGATCAAGTTTTGCTTAGATAAATTGTTACACTTATACATGACAGCAGAGGAGGTTTGTTTTTTTAGGAAGATAATTTTTAAACTTCTCGCCAACTTGCGACGAAGCAAGGACACAATGGCTTAACGCTTCCATTGTGTTAAAGTGACGATACGGTAGGTTATACTCGGGCGAAGTTTGATTATAGACTTTTCGTTGGCTTTACGGTATTTTTGCCAGGCAAACTAGTCGGCGAGTCATTTCAAGAGGCAGCCAGTGAAAAATTGATCCGTCAACTCGACAACCAACCTCTGCAGCTGCTTGAAGGAGGTAGAGCGCGGCAAATAAGTCACGCCCACTTTCCATCATGCCAAATGATCGCAAAGGGCGGATGCGAGCAGCCAACCAATCAGACGATTGCTCACCCAGTGATGGCGGTCGATCATCAGCCGATAACAGTGTCAGTAAGTGGTGAGCGCTTTTGGAAAAGCGGTGAACTCAAGTGCCGCCAACGCAGGTGCCATGATTTCCGACAAGTCCGAAAGCCCGTTCTCAGCTGGCCAATCTGACAAAAGCGAGCAAGCCAAGATTTCAGAGATAAAACATTCCAATTTTACCATTGCGGCTATTGTCGGATCCGCTGAGACTTTACCGACCGTGCAGACTTTATCTATGAAAATTGATCAAGTCACCGCATGTGACCAAGTGGAGGAAGCATTGAAGGATGCTGATTTCGACGCTGACCTCACGCGAGCAGCAAGTGCTGACGATGAGCACTTGACCGAAGGGGCACCTTTGAATAGCAGAAAAATATTCCCACCAAAGCAGCGCCACTTGGGATGTGGTAACAAGGCAACCATGAAGGACATACAGTGTCACTTGGAGGCTCGAGAATTGTGGCTTAGGTTTCACGAGCTGGGAACAGAAATGATCATAACAAAATCTGGCAGGTAAGAAGCTTACAAGTCCTTTGAACAAAGCTGCTTTTCTAATATATGCTAATATATGCATACTGTAGCTTCAAGTTCAAATCAGCAGAGAGCGTGATTATGAGCACCATTTCCAAATTTCTTGTACCGCATCAGCGACTTGAGTTGTAGTGAAGGGTTGGGTAGGCAGAAAACTTCCTGAAAAGGAGTTAACCGCTATAAAAGTGATACGTTTGCATAATGACTCATTTCAAATGAGCTACAGTAAGTTTACGCAATAGCTTCTTAAAGAATACGGTTCGCGTAGCCTGAAGCATTAGTTTTCTCAGAAGTGAAACATTGCTGAGCTTAGTGGAAGAGCGATGAAAATGGGCAGATGGCGGCAGCCGGGACATCCCTCACGGGACGTCGCGTTGGCACTGGTCAGGTCGAAGTGTTGATTCGCCGATCGTTGCAGCGTCAGCATGCGTAATTTACAAAATTAAACCATGTCCCTAAGCGTCAGATTTGCAAGTAATCAGTTGACCGTATCGTTTTTTAATCGGTCGATAGCAAGACGCATAACAGACTCATGAGACAAAGCATTGCGACCAACGATTCCTGGCGACAGCGATAATTTGTTAACCGCCAGCCGGCTGCACGCCCATATTCACTTTGTAGGCGATTGCCATTTCTCTCCAATGTTAATTCATTTCTGCAGCGCGTCCGCATTTCCACTTTGTAAAATTGCTAATGGATTTGCAATGTTTCAATGGTTAACAGTTCAAATCAGGATAATTATGCAAATAAGCCATCTTATCTGGCTGAATCCATTAGCGTCAACCAGAGGAGCACACTGCGTACTGTGGTTCATTTCTGCAGCAACTTTAGTTCTTCAGCAAACACTTGAAGCGCTCTGTTATTGTTTTTATTATTATTGTTGTTGTTCTTGATATAATGCATGTTGGTTAAAGCACCAACGTAAATAGCCACAGCTTTATGCCTTTAAGGTCACGCGCATGCATATACTGTTAAAATGGGCACAACTTAAAACTGACTGCTTTTATTCAAAAGAAAACGTCTTCTTCGGTTGGAAGCCAACATGATAACCCAAATTGTGTCTAATCATACCGCCTGAAGATGAAAGACAAAGAAATGGAATGGAAAAGTATTTTAAAAATCTAAATTTCTCAAATGCATTATTCCATTGCCTACAAGGCTCAGAGTAAAGCCTATTCACGTGAGTTGGAAGTGTGTTGACGTAGATTCTGCGTGCGCGTCATCTTGCCGACTAATCCCATCTTTGGCAATGCTCACGTGAAATCATTTGACATGTCATCACGTTGGGAACGATTTCTTGTCAGCGTAAGGAAACATATTACTATTGGAACTACTTGGATTTCTTTTGTTCGTCACTTCTGCTACGCACTTGTCAAGGTGAACGTTTGGTCCATAAATATTCACAATTAGCCAAAGCAGCGATGGGACCATTTCTTGGAGTGATTGGTTAAGTCTGAATGTTTTCACACACATTGCCAACCACTGATTCATTGATCGTAAGGCTGAGGATGGTTGAGTGGTAAAGTGCCCTACTATAGCTTCTATTCATCCATGATTAGATTCCTTCAGCAGACTTATATTAAGGCATCAAACAGGTCAAAGCAAAATCACATTCACCCAAGAAAAATATGACGTCATCATTTTTTGGTCGCCCCCTTAAGCATACAGAAGGAAAGTGTATGCAAATTACTCGATATTGCCTTTACTATGCTGGTGTAAGTTTTGAACATGCACTACAACCTCTGTATAAACACTAATAATCTACTTCAGATAATCAGGAACAGAATAGTTAAATTTAGCGTCAGTCAGTCAGCCAGTCAAACTAGGCACACTTTGCTTGGTGAACTGCTATGCAACTTTCAAAGGCAGGCTGTCATCTACTTGTTAAAGTGATAAGTTTATGCACATCTCCTTAAGGAACCACTACATAGCGCTGGGCGTACAAAGGAGAAACGCATAGCGGAAGGAACTTTAAATTATTTTCCCGTTTTGGGTGATAGTCATACCAGACCACAGCATTTGCAAGAATGTCAAAAGTTGCACTAATATTACGGTAGAGGTATTTTGCTTAGCACAAGAGCAGGTTACTGTAAATTTGCATACTTAGAGAATGACAAGCCGCCAGAAGATCCGCTATAAGTTAAAATTTAAGTTATTTTACGCATTGACCTGCTCTGCATGAAACAGTGTGCCATCTTAAGCGATGGCGTTGACAAATATCCTTTCAATGGGATAGCCATATGGGCAACATTTTCGCGGAAAGGAAAACAAAATAATAAGATGAATCTTCATCAATACACCATATTCTAGCGTGTCTCGCAGAATTTTAATCTTCTGTTCCGCCTATGCTCCTATTGAACAGAGTGACAGTAGGCATGTTATGCCGAATTTAATTGTTTTTTTATGATCATATAAATGCCAACCTTGCATATCTTGTTAATTAAATTTCCATTCTCTAAGCATGCAACGGCCTTGGCCATTTGACTAATGGTCGTCTCACTTCAAGCGAACAGATGGCCTCGCCGTTATCAAATGTACATTGCAGGCGCATGTTCCCGACCATTCGAGTGACGTTCAGCGGATGCAACCCGGAAATAAAATACGTTATTCTGTTGGACATTGTCCCGTTGGATTCAAAGCGATACCGGTACGCCTATCACCGGTCCTGTTGGCTTGTAGCCGGCAAAGCGGATCAATCAACACCAACTCGCATATTTGTCCATCCGGATTCACCCTTTGCTGGTGATCAGCTTAGCAAGCAGGTGGTTACGTTCGAAAAGCTCAAGCTGACAAACAACGAGTCGGACGAGCATGGTCACGTGAGCATTCTACTTTTTTAAAATCAAATTCAACACCTTATATGCATAACAAAATGTTTTTCAAAAAGTTTATTGAGGTAATACATAGCTGTTAGAATATTCATCACGCTTTATGTCTAAGCCCTAAAAACCTTTCCTTAAAAGCTCAGTGAGAGACCAGTGCAACAGCGCCTAAGTAGAAATTACAATACGCTACTGAAAATGCATAGAAGAATCTCTCTGAGCTGTGGGACATCTGAATAAAACGCTTCATAGCTTTTCCGTTGGACATCCAGGAATACGGTAAGTGGAACTAAAATCACGTTCTGTTAAGCTGATTAACCGCATAAACCTAAAATCAGCAATGGCTTTTATTTAGGCTTATGCGGTTAAACTTCAGTTAATGGAACTTGATTTTACTTACACCTACAGTACCCACAGGGGGCCAACGGAAAAGATCCAACACCTCATATTATGCAAACGCAGAATTTTTTGTAGGAAGGCTGTTCAAAGGACGTTAACCCTAAACAGCGCGGCAGAAGCACTGCTAGAATGCATATAACTAAGCAGATTAATAATAACCCATAACTGAAACTTTGTTCATAGGGAAAGCAGTGCCATTTTGTACAAATACGGCCGCACGTTTTACTAAGGCCATCTTAAACTATGTCGCGACGTTTTGTCATCAAGAACACGGACGATAGAATTAGGCAGTGCCCGTATGGTAGACCGTGAAATAATTAGATACAAAGCATATTGCATGCGTACTCTTGTTGACACAGTCAAGCATGAACCAATCTGATAAAGCTGCATGCATGTCAACAGCCGTCTGTCGTCTTCCTTAAGCGCCACAACTTTTTAGAAATTTAAAAGACGATGCGCAGGTGAACCAGAACTACCGAACAACTAATTTGCATATTTGGTGGAGCTATGACGTGACGTCATCTTACTAGCTATTGTTTTAAACAATGCCTTAAGTGGTCTAGAAACTGCGCCAGTGTGATAGCTATCATCTCAACGTTGCACAAATGAAATGCTCACGAACGGAATAGTTCATTAAAAAGGTCTCATAATAAAATTGTTTACCAATATTGCAAAAGGATATGTGCTCATTTTTACAATTCGCGAAATGTAGGAACTTAACTTCGCGCCTTACTGGCAATCAACGTTGCAGGAAGTATTCGTACGGGCATAATAGTCCCATTAATGATATGCAGGTAAAATGATACAGTAAGTTTAACCGAAACGGTTTCGAGGAAGCAAAAAAAGGTCAATTGTTAGAATTAATATTACAAACGTACTTACAAAATAATACCAATCGAACAGGAGAACATTTGTCGACGATGCCGTCTGCGTTTGCAGATAATCTTGAACTCAATGCACAAATATCAACCGCGTATACATATGTTCGAGCTGCCCGTTGGCGGTACAAGCGACATAGACGTCCTACTGTGGCAAAAAGAGTACAAAACTTTTGTATTTCCCGAAACGCAGTTTACCGCCGTTACGGCCTACCAAAACCAACTGGTAAAAAGCGATTGCTCTCATCAACAACAACAATGGTCATTCACAGCTGTTATTTTCAGATTACGAAGCTAAAAATTGACAGTAACCCGTTCGCCAAAGGATTTCGCGATTCCAGCCGTATGCCGGAGTAAGTAAAGCGCGTATACTATTTTTAAAAAGTTATCCTATCCGACCAAGTTGGAAACTTTGGCTAAGTGACCTAAACATCCTCAAAATATTAAATAGCGAACAATAATAACTTCTTATGGAATTTTCTCCGCGACTTTTAAGGTGTCACATTATAGTTTTCAATCGTTACAACTTTCAGAGACTCGTTGTCTTCGTTCATTGAAGACGCGGGAATTTTTCGCCGCCATTTGGCTCATCGTACCAACCACCAATCGTCGCTCATTAGCAGTTGCGTTCAAGCTGCAAGAAATGGCTTTCGAAAGGACCTACAAATAAATGGTATTACACTGCAGTTATATGACTTACTCGCATTGGAACAATTCTAATGCTTAGCAGATCGATTGAATCCCCATCTTCCCTATCAGAGTGTTTACTATGTTCAAAAAGCGTGGCCAACATTGGCGGGAACCAACGTCCCATGGAATGCGTTGGTTCCGACGGCAACCTTTAACGTAAACAACTTTTGGCAAACTCTGCTGCTCGGATGTTCCGAAGCGGACGCCCGCAAGAACGCATCAACCGATCATCAACGAATTGCTGCACCAAAAATGGTCACCAGTGAACCATTGACGATACCAAATCAAGCAACCAACAATTCGGATGCTGATCAAATGCTTTCCAACTTTCGAGCTTGGAAGGACAACTTGATCGCCGGTGTCCGTCGCTACCATCCTTACATTCCAGCAATCGACTAAGCAAAAGTCTCAAAGACTGATCAATCCATTCATTTTTGATGACGTCATCATCTTGCTACGCGTCCGTACACGCAAACAATGTTAATGTATGAAGGGAACATATTTTGCACGTCGCTTCCGCACGTCCATTTTCAACTACTCGTCGTGATTGTCCTTTATCAAGAACTGTTCGTAAAAAACGTATCTTAGTTCACTGTCTGATTAAAAGAGTTATCCTTAGCCAAAAAAACTCGCCTTTCTTAAGGAACACGGTCGCTCTGTAGCTAAGTTACTTTAAATAACCCAAGTAACAATAACATAACAATTAAAGACTAAACAGTCATCTAAAAAGGTCAGCTCGACGTATTCGAAGGCAACAATGAAAATCCCATACGACACGATGGGCTGCCGAGTTGTCTCGCATCTTCAATGGCACAGGATGTCCATTCTTCATTGACAAAGCCCATGAGTAGACCACTTCAATTCCTCCACTCAAAATACCGTACTCTTCCACCCGTCTTCACGCAACGGGAAGTCACGTGACCATTTTTGAAAACTCAAAAGGAGGCTGTAAGAAGCTTCATACTTTTCCGTTTATACGGACAGACACTTTATACAGTTTCAAAGGATTTAGCATTCGGGATTCGCGTGGCCCGAAAGTCTTCAGCTTATTGGTGAATGAGGAGCAGCGGCAAATTGAAAAGAAAACCTCTACGCTACTATAAAGTGTTTCTTGATGTTGTATTCCTTCTGCAGGAATTGTTGAACTTTGGCTACATGGTCGCCTTGTATTTGCACTTGAGCACCGGTCACTCCGGTCAGTCCGCTGTTCAGCGTTGCGCTACTGGCGAGCATTGGTTGAAGACAGTGGGCAAATTCGGTCGCGTTAATTTGATGAGCCTCCAAGTTGTCCACCAAAGTGACCACTTTGCCGCCGCGTCGAAACGCCTTCCTTATTTGAATTTTCGGGATAGGGCCGCGGTGACGTTCCACAAAGCTTTCACCGCAACTTACATCGTATATGGGATGCAATTGTTCGCCAAGCATTTGAAAAAGCGTTGCCCAATCAATCGTAGCTCCCAACGGGTACTTCTCCTTGACGTCTTTGCCCTTTGCTAGGCAATTGCGCAACGTGTCGTCAAGGCAAACGACTTTGCCTCTTTTCAAGCCGGCCACGCTGACGTAGTTGGTGACGTAGGATCGAAATTCGTTCATTGAGAATACCATGCTTTTCTTGGCATGCAAATCAGTCGCTCTGATCAAGGGAAGCAGATCCGCTTTCGGGCTATATTTTTGAGTAAGTTTCCATGTATTGTCGCTCCTTTGCGCTTCACCCGTTTGACCATTGGCGCTTTGGGGATGAGCCAAAATGGGCGAATGACTTTGCAACATTTTGAACTGCTCATGCTGCTTATTGACTTTCAATATTTTTAAGGCGCCCTTCTCAGTGGCCGTTTCAACAATGCCCATACTTTGCAGGTCTTCAAGGAAAGTGGAAAACTTTTTGTACTTTGTTTTCTTCACGTCAATTATTTCCTCTTTGGGAAAGGAACGCAGCAAAACGCTGCCGTAGAAAACGTTTGCGAACATTGGCAATTCGGAGGATCCGAGACCCTTTAGAGCATGAAGAGCTTGCGTAAGAAACTTTACACTACAATCATAGTCGTTGCTTTGATCTTCTCTCTGATCATTGCCATGCGTCTCCGCTTCGTCGAGTTCCCCTTCCGAATTTCCATCTTCCCTTTTTTCATCACGCACAGGTAGCTCAATGTCCTCCAACTGCATAGCAGATGGCGCCACTGTTCGTGGACCACTTTTCCTGCATTCGATGGTGTTACGATTTTATAAACAGCTACGGAAGTATACAATTTATACGTACCATAAAAAGTCATAATTGACATGCAACACGCGAACGCACACTCCATGAGAAGAGGAGGACAACTGCGTGGACGACATTAGCATCTGACCAACGGCGAATGGATACCTAAGAAGCATAAACAAATAGTACATGCAAGACAAGCATACAACATATACGCGTTATTCTCAGTCTTGATCGAACACGGTACACCCTTTTCGAAAGTTCCAATTTCTCTACTGTTCATCACTCCTGGAGTCATCAAGTCTGCGACAGAGGAAATGACAACTTTAAACCCTTTGTTCATTTTTCCATAAAAGGAAAGTATTAACAAACAATCGATTAGGGGGAAGAGAGGGCAAAACAAGCAGATGAGTAGAGAATTATCGGTAATAGGCGGAAGGACAGCTTACTTACCGGAGCCTTCGAGAATTCGGGATCCAGCCTGCACAGTGGTCGAGAGGCAAACAATCGCCTTCGGGAACCTCCACAGGAAATATACTAAAGTAGGCAAAGTAAGTAAAACCAAAAGCAAGCAAAGGAGCAAGTCGGCAAGACTCTTCGTAAGCGTCTGCGGTGGGCATCACGGTTCTGACAACAAATGGACGAAATAGCACGGAACGATCGCTTGACAGCGAAAAACAGATCCAACGTCATAAATGACATCTTTGCCGTCACAATCCTAATAACTGAAAAATTCAGACACCCTCGTTACGTTTGGTTTGTTTGTTGCTGCGAGAAAAGACCGAATCCCGAAAACACTGTACTCTTCCGACAACAACAAAAGCTGCCGAACGTGAAAACGTATATCCCCGTTAAAAGACATTTTATATTTCACGTGAACAAGTGTTATAGGCGCAGGACGAATTACGAAATCGAAAGACATTGAAAGTAAGCTTTTCGGATAACTTGATTTCCGGTTAAAAAACGGGCAGATTCGGTAGGAGCTGGCCGCGCATGATGCAGTGCTTTAAAATTAGTTTTTCCGAATCTACAGGCAACGAAATTCTCGTTTGCTCACTATCCAGAATTGTTCAAGCTTTGTTCCAGAAACTGGCTGTTTAATCTTCCCTGCTTTCTCCGAACAGGCATACGGAAGGGTACAGTATGCGTCAGCTTAAGCTTAAGCTTCTGCCTAAGGTTGAACATTAGTCTGCCATGGTCAAATGGCGCCACCGGCGGCTGCCAATTGTCGCAGCGTAAAGAGAAACAAAAGTTGCGTCAAACAGAGGTCAGGTAAAACGTTGCTTACCGGTTGGATAGATGGAATCCTCGTAAGCGAAGAACATAGGCACCTTATTCACAACGAACAATTCAACCGAACAGCGAGAATGCGTTAAGACAGTAATCATGGCTACAGGTTCAGCGAACATTTCGCCAACTTCCTCGGATACGCTTGGAAACAAATCCGCCAACTTTGCCATGAATTCCTTCCTTTAACGGAGAATAATGAAGCGCAGCGAAAAAGTGTAGCTTACATGTCCTTTTGGCCCATAGTCAATCGACGCTTCACCGAATAGGCTTTTTTGAAAAGCTGCATTTTGTCAGCAACCAATCGTACTAGGCAAAAGAACTAACCGAACACCGGAGCTGTCACGAAGCAGTTGGATTCCATAACTACAGTATCACCAAAAGGAAAATCAAGTAATGAACAAGTGCGATCGCCAAGTCTGTTCGGGTCGAAGTTCAGTATTGTAGTCGAACGATACAAAGCAAAAAGGCAAAAGTAGCGAAACTGGTGGTAAAATATTTATTAGGACGCTCCTTTAGCTGGTCAAGTTTCCCAGTAAATGGACATTTTTTCGTATTGCACCTGAACATCTTTATCGCTTTAACACCCTACTGTTATTTAAAGTTCCTTCGTCAATGTAGGTGCCGTGCGAGGTGGTATGGCTGCGATTAGGAGGTAGATCAATTAATTGACCACTGAAGATTTGTAATCCCAAACGGTCATGCGTTTTCAGCTCGTGCATTGTAAGTTGTAAGCTGTTACGCAGCGTTTCAATAATCTCTTCATTCGCAGGTTGAAATCGTACGACGTCGCTAAGAACAATAACCACGAGATGAATAAAGTCAAGATTAGCAACATGGTGGACTAATAAGTGATCAAGCTACAAACGGAGGACATCTGATTCTGGAATAAATCTGCTTTTATTTCATAACGAAATAACTACGATTCTGTATAGTTACCTAAACTAATAAAAACCGGGAAAATACTGTAATAAAAACCGTTCGCAACCGTCAGCGTTGAAAAGCAAAGCGAGAGCATAAAATTCGAAAAGCGTCAGCGAGGCGACAAAAAAAGGGTCACCGGTAAGCAGTGCGATGGCGGGCGCGTTTAAGCAATGCCTGCGCATATCGTGAGAGAATATGAAATTCCTTCAGGCCCGCATTAGAAAGGTACTGCCGCAAAAGGAATCGTGGGAATACGTATAGCTGAAACGCAGCGGAAATCAAGTTAGCAAAATTCAAAATAAATGGCATGCAGGTTCAGTGCGCTTATCTAATCCGTTTCTTGCGGAACGGAAAAGAGAAATTCAAAATAACGAAAGCGTGGCTAGTCAAAATGGCAAAAAGTGCAATGTCGTGGGGGAGCTACCACCATTACGCGCAAGAAGACCCTCCGTAATTAGTTCTTCTTTGAATAAACTCATCCTTATCAACTGAACTCTCTAAAATGCCAAAAACAAGAAGATTTATTAAATGTGAGAACGTCGCCAAGCACGATGACACTCTTTTGTAAGCAAAGTTCTGCAATAACAAAACAGCTTATCAAAACGCTTTGTCAGAAATCTATTCAGTATTTTTTAAAAAGCTGAAATCATGCAGCGATTGATGGTGAAGTGTACAAGGTACGGAAAGCGACTGAGAGAGAACAGACCTCATTCTTGTTAATATTAATAACTAATCGCTGCGCGTGAGTTGATTCACAATCCTCCCCCCGTTTGGTAGTATTGCAAAATACTATTAATACTTCCGCAGAAAAAACTAAGCGAGACTGATTTTTTTGAGGAGAATAGCTTCTGACAAGTACACGGTTATTGGAACCTGCGCATCAGTAATTTAAAACGTCATTGGAACCTGCAAATCCTCTTTTGCGCGAACCTTGTTTCGCCGCATCGAAGCTACTGCTGCAGGGGAGGGCAACATGAGGTGTTTATTCCTTTCCTAAACCTTCATCTTCATCTGCTGAATGTTTACTAACAGCTGAAGTAGCGCGGTGCACGGGTGCGCGTAGTTGAACACAAATTGCATACTGTATGGTTTAGTAAAAGCAAAATTCGATTCAATCTTATGCGTTCGGTTACAGTCTGCCTTTAAATATTGAACTACGCATTTGAAAGATGTGGACTGCACAAAGCAGCGCTCGCGTTAATTCCTACTGCCTCTGTTCCACCGTATAGTTGACTGTTCTAAACTTTTTAATGAGAGTAACCTTTTCAAGGCACGTAAAGTTTATTGCAAAAGTTATTGTAAAAAAACTCATTTTTGAATCAAACGGAACTCTGCCTTTAAGGTAGAATCTTTTGGGTTAAATACTGCCTCTGTTGAAGTTGCGTCGAATTGGAGCGGCAGCATAACGTCGACATGGTAATGTTTAGGTACTACAAGTCTTAGGCGGCGTTGACTGCTCATTAACTGGATTTCTTCAATGTCCGTAACGCCATTCAAACGAAATAAGGCTAATAAGCGTCCCCCATCATTGTCACTTATACGCTTTATCTCGTAGTACGGAGACGGAAGACGAAGGCCCAATGTTGGACTAAGCTTCACACTTGTTGAAGAACTGATCTCCTCGACATACGGTCGATTTTCGGTGATCCATACGCTCTCTTCTCCAAGTTCCGCTACATTGCGTAGCTGTCGCAACTTCGAACGATCAACAGTGATGTTATGCTTATTTTCCACTTCCTGTACGGCGAGACAGACGAAAAATTGATGATACAGTTCGCTAGTCGTCAATCGTTTCTCATAAAATGTCCTACTAAACGTAATGCAATAAAGATCGCCGTTTCTACCCGACTTGTCAGTAAAACTCCTCCTGTCTCCAACGTGTATAGGCACGCGGTACTTTTCGGGTTCCGGAGAAGAGATAATTTGCGCCAATTCAATATCGGATAGCAACTGAGGACAAGGTATGCTATCGCAAGTGCAAAATTTCAAATAGACCACTTTGCCAAGAGAGGTTCGACTCCGAAAGGCGAAAACAGGCATCACGCAGGTAGACACCATTCCGTCCCTTTTAACGTTACTTTCTGTTCTATTCGCCCGCTGCAGATTACTCCGGCTGGCTAAGTCCTGACTAGATTCCATTGCACCCTGTCAGCTGCAACAAAACAAAAACACTTGTAGAACCGCGAAGCAGCAAAAGTCGATTAGCGAAAAGCGTTATTCTAAGCTAGCTTCAGAACATTAACTTTTTCTACTACAGCAACTAAGCAATAATCCTATTCGGTTAATAATATGCAGCAATTTTACGCACTTTCATTGAATACAAAATAAGAGTGCTCAGGTTCGCATGCAAAGAGACTATTGCGTTTACGACTCTCGTCTCCGCGCTAAAAGCTATTTTTCAAACACAGATAAACAAAAATTCATTTTTCTAACGTTTAGATAACACCTGCAGCAATTCAGTTTTTTCATACTGTATTTTTTGCCGCAAGCCAAGCGTCAGCGTTTGAGGTGATTTCATTTATGAAACACCTCTCTACCAAGCCGAGACGATTCAAATATTTTTTGCGCCACCGCAGGACGCCTTAGCAATCGTTGTCATAGGGGAAATTTGAAAAATGGTGGTAAAGTAAGCTAAACAATGCGCAGGTACTCCTGAAGTGACTCGCGACGTCAAACAGAAATTTCACGTTTAATTGCGCTTATGTTCACTCACGGCCAACTAGCGAATATTATTTATATTGCTTATAGTGCTTTTTAGAGGATAGTGCCTTCTTAGGAAGCGAGATGCTTTATTGCGCTGTCAACGAACGTGAGACAGGTAAGAATCATCGCAGTTTGCATACGCAAACTTTAATCATACATTGTCATATCGATACATTTTCCAGCCACTTTATGACGAACAGAGATAGTCGCAAGAAAAAGTTCAAACTCGAATTCTGGCAATATAAACACCTCATTAGCGCCTACTTCTTCGTGACAACAGCGGCAGCAGAAGAAGAAACAACTGAACGCCCGGAAAAGCAATACGCCCTACTGAAGCGATCAATAGAATTTATATAAGGCTTACAGTCAGGCTGGCATTATATTGACAATTTAAGAGACGCCCAATCAATTTGGAAGCAAAACAATTTCGCCGGTCGAAACTTTAACCGAGTTGGAATTTTTTCTTTTTCTTATAGCAGCTTTTTTCTTTTACGTCTTTATACCAAGCGAGATGGACGAGTCGACTTTTGTAGAAAAATAAAGAAACAAAGAAGATGCGCAGGGAAGGAAGTGGTCGAGAAAGAAGAGAAATACGTAAAGATAAAAAAGGAGCAATATTTTGCGGAAGCGTAGAAAAGGAAGCGCCAAAAACTGCTGGCAGCAAAGACCGAAAGCATTGAATGGAACCTGAGCCGACCGGTTCGACCAACGTGCCGCGCCACGTTAGACCGGGTAACATTGGGCAACCGTAAACGTGTTCAAATTTCAAATTTGATGCTGATGACCGGACGACAAACGAGAGCGATTCATATCGGACGCGTTCAAATGCTTTGAGCTTTTGTTCCTCTTCGGAGCCGTATACGGCTCGCGCGTAATGTCTAAAAGGCAATGGCTTCTTAAAATTCAAAACCTTTCCCACCAATTCAGCAGCTTACCCAAAATGATATCGTCAAAGGTGCCGATTCCCATCTCTTTCGGGTCCCTTTTCCTACTGGTGTCCTTTTTCATTGCGCAACTATTGGTCGCGTTCAAATCTTCACCGCCATATTGAAATCCGTTTACCAAACCCAACTTTTTACGCTCCTAAAATTAGAAAAAAGATGGCAAACCAATCGATATAGACGAACAAAGTTTGAATTTTAAAAATTTGCATACTTCCGCCTTCCACCTGGACAAATTGTCGGCGTCCGCTTGCTGCAAGGAGAAATTTTAAAAATGCAAATTTCCTCGTCGTCGCTCCCCATACCTTCCAGTGCTTAATGAAGTTTACAAAAATTGTGAAAAAAGCGGCGCACGTGGTGCCCTGAACTGTTTCGCCAAAGTATTGTACGGTTGTTTTGAAGGACTCCTTTTGAAAGGAAAACACGACGTTGCGATAAGTTGGCAAAAAGCCAAGCGGCCACCACTTACGTCCGCTCGTTTGAAGCTGGAACGAAGCGTTTGCATATCGCCTTCAATGGAGGCCAAAAAGTTGACCAACGACGGAACGGTGTCGCCTCGTAAGGTACATTCCTTTTTGACAAGGTCGTAGCTCCTTTCGAGTTCGGCCACTTCGGCTGGCAATGTCTCCAATGAAGCGCCGGCCGCTTTGTCCAATTGGTCGTCGAACTGTTCGTCAAAGTCGAGCAGATCCGGGAAACGCTTACGCACAGTAGCGGCGACAACGTGCAGCAGCGAAATTGACTTGTCAACAGGCGACTTCATAAATGGCAACTAAAAAAGGAAAAAAAGAAACATTTCACCAAATTAGGAAAGATGACGTCACACCATATCCAACGACTTGACGCGGAACCCGTAAACGCCGCCTTTTTTGCTGCTGTTCATATAGTTGCCGTACGCGAGTATCACTTCAAGTATACGACCAAATTTGGTCGCCTTACGTAACGACTGTGACGCATTGGTGACGCAATCGAGCACCGGAACTATGGTAGCCGCGGACTCTTTGAAAGTGCCCATAAAGTTCAAAATTTGCAACTTTTGCGCCAATCGCTCAACGTGGCAGAGCTGAATTGAAAGAGTCGTTCGACAATGACCAATTATGTAATGGAATGTGGCACCTCGAGCAGAAAGCTGTCCTCCTCGCATAATGAATCAACCGGCTTCTTCATCTGCTCAAATTCCTTATACGCTTTCGTCTAAAAGCACAGATAGCGTCTCCCTTTCAAGCAATGAGGCGCAGAGTTAAGAAAGGGTCACCTCTTCGGCGGTAGGGAGAATACGACGAAGAATATCAACATTGTCCAACGTAAGGGCTTGCAAGTCGAAGCTAAAAGAACCGCTCTCCTCAACCTTCCTCTCCTCAATGATTATTACAACCTACCTGTTTACGTGTTTCATAATCACCGACGCTTCCATTGCCAACTTACGCTTCAGTATGGCTGCAAAATAAAGAACATGCAACTTTTGGGCCCACAATCCTATTCAAGCGTATACCTAAGTTTTGTAATCTTTTGGCGCCCAAAATGCTTTCCCTTTTATGCGTAGCTGCGACGCCGCAAGTTGCACCGGTCGCTTTGCCGGCGTTGGCTTCCTTACCGGCGTCGGTGCCTTCTTGGTCAGAGCCAAGGTTGGGCCCAATTTTGAACAACTCTTCAAAATCGTCAAAATCGATCTGCTAAAAACAAAAACCGGCCAACTGATCGAACGTCTTCTCAAACAGCCGCAAACCTTCAAGATTTGATCATCGTCGAGGTCGTTGAACACGGTGCCCTTCACTTGGTTTGGTCTCAAGGCGGACCAATTGAGCAACGGCAGTTTGTACTTCGTCTCGACGCGCTTCTTGATAGCTATGCCTACACAGTGAAAGGAGCGCATGCAACATAGGGCGTTGTCAATTTCGGAACAGCATATATATATACCTTCGCCGGATGTAGCGGGATTAAGGAAAGGCGCCGGTGGTACCAAGAATGAGGGGCCTCCAGATGGCGCGTCTGCAGCACAAAACAGTTTCAATTTTTGCATATATAAACACCTTAGAATAAAATTACTTGGAATTAAAGGAGGTGGAGCAGGTATGTCTGATGCTTTGGATCGACCAGGAAGCGGAGGTGGCAGAGGCGCCGGCGGTGGAGGAGGAGGCGGCGGAGGGCACACATCCTTAGCTATATTATTTTCCGGAATGTTCAATCCTTCGTTTCGATTCGTCAACTGCTTTAGTGTACTTTCCAATTCGGCAGCTTTCTTCTTCATCTCATTTTCCTTATCCAACAATGCACGCTTCAAAGTGCTCAAGTCGGTGTCCGTCTGTTTGCGCAATGCCTAAGGAAAAGGCCGATTTTAAAAAGAGCATAGAAAATCCCCAAAGTTGCCCAACCATCAGTTGATCGCGTTCTTCGATTATGTCGGTGAGTCGTTTCTCCAAGGCGCTCACTCGGGCACTATGTTCAGCCTCCATTTCAACTATACGATCATTGGCCTAAGCGGGGAAAAAAGGATTAACAGGTACGAAAGAAAAGAAACTCATTTGCATACGCATGAAAGCTGCACTTCGACCTCTTCAACACGCTGCATATAGGTGGCCTTCTGTTCGGCATCTTCGGCCAATTGACCAACATCGTAGACATTGTCAAAGTAGGCGTTCACTTGGACCAGCAATTCTTCGCATTCGGAATTTTTCAATTTCTAAAATATTCAAAACAAAAAATTTACAAAAGCTCAAACTGTCCACTCCAACCTCCAAGTAGTCGTCCAAACCGAGCAGCGTAAATTCGTGCTGCAGATAGACGCGATAGGTCAAGTCTTCCACCGAGTGGACAATAATATTGATGAACTGCATACACGAGACCTTTAAAAGAAAATTTTTTTTTTAAATAAAGGAAGAGGATATGCAAATTTGCAGTATGCAAAACAAAATTGAAATAATTACCATAAAGTCGACTTGAAAAGTGTCGTCGTCGCGAAAGTACGAAAACAACGTCTGAAATCTGGCATCTTCACCGTACTCCTGCAACATATGACCATAAAAGGACAAAGTACTGACGCCTACGAGGGCGAAACCTTTCTGAATCGACTGAACGCCCTCGTGATGAGATCATGTCCGCCGTTGACGAAACAAACGGCGGCAAGCAGAACTAAAAGAACCGTTTTGGTACTAAAAGAAAAAAATACAAAACTGTATGACCATAAAAGGCTTATTACCGAAAGCTGGGATGCAAAATGCTGCGCACAAGGCAGTATATGGCCTCCTCGTCAGCGAAGACGGCGCTGAATCCGTGCTAAAGAAAAAAGAGCAAAACAATTTATGCAAATGAGCAAAAATTGATTCTTGCATACTCGGTTGTTCATTATTGCCCTGAGACACTGGATGCCAACGTGTACGTCCTCTTCGGGATCGCCCAAGAAGTGACGACTGCTCAGCGAACTCCTAAGGCGTTTGTGACGTATGGAACCACCACCAGCGCCGGCGCCAATCATCTTTTGAGGAGAATTACTGAACGCATCCGCTGAAGATTGCTGACACATTGGAATTCTGTAAGCAATAAAAATAAAAGAGGAGTTTTTAACAATAGGCGACCAAAATGGCTTACTGTAGTCCGCCTGCATCCTGAACGCATTGGATGTAGCGAAGGAGCACGTCAAGACCCTGATTTTGTTCGTTCAAAAATTCCTGCACCCAACTGCAAACAGGAAAATAGCGTCAGCAAAAAAGGGACAAATGAATAAGGTCCATCTGACTCGATGCTGTTGGTACGAAGGGAAATTTCAATGTGCTTCAATACGGACGTGGACAGGTCGTCCTTACCCAACTTTTTTTTCTTAAACGACCAAAGCTCAAATAATGGAATATCCCAACGATGCAATGTAGATACCATGGACAATCGCTTGACGTTCTTTGGATCCAAAAAGCCCCTCAGCTTGTCAAGGTAAAACTTTGGAGAACCGCGCTCGACCACCTGCTCCTGCAACACCAATAGAAACTGTGTGACCGTATGCAAATTGCATTCAACTTTTACCCTCTTGCAGACGACGTCCCATTTTTTGTTCAAATCATAGGCGCGAAGAATGCGTGCATTTTGCGGTGGCAGATCCATCTCTTTCTACAAGCAACGTTGTACAAGTTATGAATATAGAAAGTCAATGAAAATTAATTTCGCATACGCATACTACTACGACGCTCATAAGCTTACATAGCGTCAAAGACAAATCGGATATTTAAATTAGGTTGGGACGGCTCAACATCTGCTTTGCATGCAAAACTCGCAAAATGAAAAGTCCAACGCTACTCCAAGGTAGTGGAATAATTAGCATAGCAAATTCCATTGAGAAAGGTTCCAACGCTGTTCGCGCCTAAGAAGCACTCATTCATAAGTCTCATCAATGAGATAATCCATTTAGTAAATGCCTGCTAGTAATCCGTTATATTGTTGTTTAAGGCTTGGAATAAATAGAAATTTTCGCCACCAACGTTGGTGGTAAAATACTAATGCCAAATTTGCATATTATTTTACCACAAAGAGCCCATTGTTCCAGGTAAGCGCGGGCGTCAGCCTTACGAGGAAGGCGGGAATACTTAAATATGATACAAAATACTGGTTGACACGTAGCGCCGTGGCTACGCTCAAAAAGGATTGGTCGAAAGGCCGGCGCTGGCATTCACAAAATCTCACATCTAATCCATTCAACTTTATCTCTCAATGGACGAGCTTTCATTCATCGGCATTACGCTCCGCGATTGGCTCGCCAGTGGCAAAAAAGCAAAACAATTATGCAAATGCTAGTTGTTCAATAATGCAAATTTTTTGTTGGCAAAAAAAACCTCAAACATTTTCGCATAGCTACACTATCAGCTTTTTAAGATCACTTGAATCAAGATCGCCCCGAAAGAAACCCTAAGTGAAACAGCAATGGGTGAATGGTGGGTATTGAAAATTCGCTTGCGCGCCCGAATGGGACGAAACGAACTCGCAAAGGCGAACAAGGAAAACGACTCGTCATGAGTACGTCGTTCATTACGACCAACTAGAGCTCAATCATGTTCAATCGGCGCTCATTCATCTAAGCGCAACCTACAACTTGGTCGCGCTAGACAGTGAATGAACAAAAGGTAGCACAATTCCCATCCAACCTTACACGACTGACGCAATCTACGCTGCCTAAGAATGGGCTTGTCGCCTTACTCATTCAGGAAGGCAGCAAGGCAAGCGACTAAGCAAGTTTTTATACAAGGAAAAATCCCTCTAGTACGCTGTGACACACGCTGACGAATACGCGTGACGTAATTTTTGCATATTCAAATTTTCCTCTCTCTTTTTCTCTTCAAAATTGGAACTGCTCCGCGATTAGGGCATAATGGACGCTTTCTTGAAATGCCAAACGTAGTTATGCAAAATTTCCATTCAAATTTATTCTCTTAACGGTCGATTACGTCGTTACGGTGGGGCTAATGGAGAAGAGGCAAAAGTGAAGAAAGAAAGGTCAACGAATGGAATGAGACCACGAAGGAACGAAGTGACCAAAAAGCGATTTCTATTTTCTGAAAAGAAGAATTGCACACGCAGCGGCTGATCGTCGTTGGAGTCCAATGATCCAATTTGCGGCGCGTTGCCTGGCACCAATTTCACGGTCGATAAAATGGGCGCCCCCCCTCACCCCAAAAAAATAGCCAACTAACCCTTGTCAATGCCATTGACAAAGGCGCGCTGCAATGAGTCGCCACAATGGGTTTTGCCCAAGGATGAGCGCACTGTTTTCCTCTTCCGCTTTTGCAGCGGTACAACGGCACAGCGGATGCCCAAAAGGCGTCCCCTTTCTCACAGCGACTAACGGAAGGAAACGGCAAACTTTGAAAGCAACAAAAAACATGACGCACAGTCCTTCGGCAATACGAAAAGCCGCATAACGCCTACATTCTCTTTTCATTGACTCTTTGGAAACCCACAACGCAACTAAGTGAATAACCCTTCCGCTGCCTCGAAAGCAGATAGCTAAAACGTTCATTTTCGTTTCTTTTCGCTCAAACAGGAAAACAAGTAAATGTGGTGGTCATTCCGTTCTTGTTGGATATATTAGGTCATTACGAAGTCGACTTGACATTCTACCCGTCGAAGTACACTTCTACGCGAGTTGTCCATCAAAAGTGTCAACAAGAATTGGCTTTCGCTCATTGAACCATAATCGATTCGTTGGCATGACCACAATAAGGCAAACCGGTTGGCTCGACCGCACAATAAAACGCAAGGCAACGTTGTGCAGCTTGGAGAATAGGTTGTCCAACAAAAATTGAAAGAACAGACAACGTTGGAAACCAACTTTTCCTTTCTCCAAAAACTGCACAATTTGCCAATGGAAAAAAACCATAAGGAAAGGTCATTGAGCCTTTGGCTGAAGCGGTCAATGCACTTGCAATGTCAACTGCAAAAAAAAAAAACAAAGGGAAAATTACGGGCGCTCGTAAACAAGCTGAGGCCGTTCGTATGCGCTTTCACTAAATGCATTTTAAGAATACGCTCGCAGCGAAAGCCTGAAGCGGCACTTTGTTGCATCGACCCTCGGCTTTCTCGCTTGCGCGGTCAGCAGAAAGCTTCTAAGCTCAAACGTCAACTTTAAAGAACCCAAAAATAAGCATAAATAAACAAATAAGGCTTATACGAAACCGACCAATCATATTAGTTCATTTTTAAAGTCGCGGAATGTTCGCAGCCTTATCGAGGACGCGTGGCGTTGTCTTTTCAAAAAAGTACAAAATTTGCATACGTCTACCTCCGCAGCCTTATCGAGGACGCGCGCTGTTATTGTCTTTTCAAAAAAGTATAAAATTTGCATATGTCTATCTCCGCAGCGTCGCGGAATATTTGCAGCCTCATCGAGGACGCGCGCTGTTAGTCTTTTCAAAAAATGAAAATTTGCATACGTCTACCTCTGACGCAGCCTCATCGAAGACGCGCTCTGTTAGTCTTTTCAAAAAGGTATAAAATTTGCATACGTCTACCTCTGTCACGTCTCCGATTGGTTAAGCGAAAATTAGATAAAATTAGTCGCGTTCAAACTTTTAAAAAATTTGCATACGAACCTCCCCTGTCTACTATTTTTCTAAGAAAACAGACAAAGCGTTAACAGTGGCGTCATAGCAAACGTTTACGTTGTTTGGTTGTTGGCAGAACGTCGACGAGTAGCTTAATTGGCTCGGTAAGGTCTTTTTAAAAATATCACCGAAATGCAAATTTTCTGCAAATTTAAAAACGGCTTAACTACGCGTGCCACCCTTTTAGGTGCAACACGTGGCCAAACTCGCCTGCGTTCTCTGCCCCCACCCAACAATGGGCATATCCCTTTTCTTTCTTTTTTTCAATAGCATTATTGATCGCTTCTTCGAAGCAATGCCGTTAGGGACTCGACTGGCAAATGTTTTTACGAACGCCTACTGGAGATCGACTTGGCAAGGAGAGATGAACGACTTGTCGTTCCTTAAGGATTTAAACCGGCATGAAGCAACGACAAACGAGAGAAAAACCCGTAGCCAACACTTCGCTTAGCGCACCAAAGGGCAGTTTACCCTCGGCGCAATGGCGCGACGCGTTCGAAGCTTTTGATTGAAAATGCCAGTGGGCCCATGTTTTTAAAAAATGGAAGCACCAAATCGCAGCGTCGCGAAAATGAACAACCAGAAATGATGACATCTTTTCCGCACTGACATTGGTGCCGTCCAGCGATCGCAATCGCTTGCAATGAAACGCTAAGATGACTATCTCGCTGATGCAGTGCCAATCGCGAGGGCGACGAATAACATATTTTTCACTTCCACTCCACTGCGGTGAAATGGATTTGACTTCAACGATGAACGATCATCGGCGGTCATCTTGGAAATTGACCACTGACGTCTTATCGACGAAAGGGCATAATATCAGTTGGTCAAAAACCAGACGACAAGTTGAAAACGACGCCTAATAATCATTATAATAATAATGAGAGAATGCAACTGGTGCTCAGCAAGCGATGAGTCATCAATGCATTTGACGACTTTGAGGAATTCGAAAAATGAGGCGTAGGCATGCCGGCCAGATTGACCAATCGTCCCATGGCGGCGCTGATTGGACGGCCGTATAAACGACCACACTTCGAGTTCGCAAAGGATGGAAGCAAGGCGAACATCCAAAAAGAATTTGGTTACAAGGTCGAAGAACGGATTGATTAATTTAAATTTCCAATTGTCGCCCGCGCTACTTCCGGCCAAAGTGTCGCTTCGCGAGGGCGCATTCTGTTTTTTTTTTTTTGTTGTTGTTGCCAACGTCAACAGCAACACCTTTCGAAGTCAAGACGAGAGCATTTGTGTGTTTACGCCACGAATGGAAGGGCGTTCCACTTGCCGCGCGCTGACCAGCTGTTATTCGAGTACAAGTACGCCTCCCTTGGGCAAACAGGAGGCGAGCCGCAGCGCGACCGCAATGACAAACAAAAAAAGGTAGACACCGTAACTTTCGTCAAGACCAAACGAACCATTGCCGTGGTCGTCTACGTTGGTAAGAAGTTTTTCTTTTTAAACAATAATTCACCGGCGGCAGACATTGATAAGCACTTTTTTTAATAGTGCCGAAAGCTGCACCTTTAAGCGAAAAGGGTTTTAAAGGAGGAAGGCAAAAGTCTGCTCGCGCCTTTGGCATCAACTTGGCTCGCCGTAAGGTTGGCAGCAAGTAACCTTTTTCTTAAGAAAAAAAATTTACATAGCGGGTAGAGACGACTTGAAAGGTCGCACTATCAACGACCCCGATCAACAAACAATACGCAAGAATAAAAAGGTCAAATGTGTCAATTTCAATGATATCGTTACGCAATAATTGAAACGTAACACGATTAATTCACACCTTTTGATCAATGACGTTTGCTGGTCACGAGCAGGCATAAGTAATAAGGCTTAAGACGACATACCATAACATGTTCGAAGCGACGATCCACCTCGTCCGCGTCCGGCATTTCCGCCGTACCACCTTTGTCCGCGTCCTTCTCCTTCGCGGCCATTCAGTCTTGTTGAGCATTCAAGGCACTACAAGCGCCTATGCTAACTAACGCAAACGGAGGAGGAGAACGTGCGGGAAACGATAGCTTGTCAAATAGACCCCAAACGACGTATAACGTTTCCGTTGGCAAAACAAGCCCGACGATCATCGCCGCGCGACTGCAGGACAGTGAATCACTGCGCAGCGGGAACAATACGTCAAGCGTGGAGCCGACTTAAACTTCATAACAGGTCCTTGTCGTCGTCGACTTCTTCGGCGGCGGCGGCGGCGGCGGCGAAGGCATTGCTACAGTATAACACGCTCCCTATATGAATTTCAGGTACTGCCAAAATCTTTTCTTTCATGAAGCTAAAGTGATACGCTAGCGTTCTGGAATCCTATGGGATGATTGGGCCTTCGGTCGCCGAAGCCGCGATGAATCACCCTCAAGATGCTTGACAAGTGGCTTCGCGTGCAAGTTGGGTGAAAAAATGTTCAGAAACGAACGCTCAAAGGCCAAAGGCGTTGTCTGGTTCTCTACTCGAAGAGGCGCTTGTTGTGCTGCTTGGAAAACGCTGGCGAACCCTGAGGCAATCAAGGCGAGTTCAAATCATCCAACGCTTACTTAAGACTTCGTAACGGGGCTTTTTTTATATTTACCGTTTAAATCATACGGAAATTATAGCCACCGTTGATAAAAAACTCAATTAGAACAGTCGGACAAGACAGTTAACAGTAAGAAGTATAGTTGCACAACGATTCTGTGCAGGCAGACCGCAGGGCCCGGTAAGTCTTGTCCGACTGTTCTAATTGAGTTTTTTATCAACGGTGGCTATAATTTCCGTATGATTTAAACGGTAAATCATCCAACGCTCCGTCGAACCGAGCGGTTGACGAAAATACAAAAGGTTGCATTATCTCGAGCGATGAGTGAAGTTCAAAAAAAACAAAACGTAACTTCCCTTTGCGCGGTTGGGAACAACAGACGCGCAACGAATGAACTATGGGCGCCGTTGCACCCATCCAAGGGAGGAAGTGAATCCGCATAAACCTAATTTCTCTTAGTCAACGCTCAAAGCAGCTTACTTAGGGCGATTTAGGCGTTTATATTTTTTCTACTGTTCAATTCGTCAAGTTTTTCCAAACTTTTTATTAGCATAGACTTTAGAAAGCTTCAGTGGTGCTCATAATTATGCAAACAATGGGAAATAGCTGTTTTGAATACGGTTTTTGCCGCGCTGCAAACCCGGCGCGTCTGCGCACCGCAAAGCAAAGTTTCCAGACTGCAATGCAAACTTGCGACGCTTTGCATGCGCATGAACACAATGGCCAAAGATCCAAGTGTACGTTGAGATAATTGATTTTTGCGGCCGCGTTCGCAGTGCGTTTCGAATTTATTTTGAAATAGTAATGTTTTAGTCAAATTTTGCCCTGTCGCATTTGTGGCAGCACAAAGTTGGCACCGTTCCATTAGTTGCTGCTATCGAGCGAGACGACAACAAAAGTTGGATGAATAATTAACAAAGGACTTTGGGAAATGACGGCGTATTTGTTTTCTGGTTTGCCCATAGCAGCCAACGAGCAAATGGCGAACGCTGCGAAACGTCGTCGTCTCAAAAAGGAACAAATAACTGACTGGTTTTCCGCCTCTGACAAAATGCAGTCCATTTCAACAATGGCGTATAGTGGGCAAAAAGAAAAAAGTTGCCGCGCTTCACTGCGTCTGTGTTGAATAATCCAACAACTGGTCCATATGCTGTCAATGTCTCCACTGTGTGTCCGGCTTTTGGCATTTATTTAAAATAGTCGCGGCCACTCTTCAAGCAAACTTGCTGCAATAAGTTTTTCGTCATTTCTGGTAGCAACGTGAAACTACTTGAAAATTAACTAACTTTGCATATGCAAATAACAAGCGAGCTGAAGCGTCAGCGGGGAAAACAGCTTTTAGCCAAAAACGCAATCTAAAGAGTGCATACATTTCGTAAGCAAACGACGCAGCTTCGTCGCTTTTTAACAAAACCTGCCAACGTTGCGATAATGCAAAATTAGCATTTTGGGAAGTAAACAAACGCGTTTGCATTTTACATCTCCTTAAAAGGCTGACATTTTTTGTTCCACTGACGTAGCGTCAGTGAGTGGCAGCGTATAGCGACGGTTTTTGATCGTTGGTTGTTTGTTGCCTTTTGAAATTTGAATTCAAAGTGCCCAAAAGCAAATCCATTCGGCAGCTTTTACAAACTACGAAGGCTTTGCAAAAATCATCACAACTGGCCATAGTTTAAACTCGGTACGAATACAGGCGAAGTGGTCAGCTTGAACGCGCGCAACTTCAAATGTTCAAATTACATCGAACATGATTATCATTATGGGATACGGTAGTTTTCAGTTTCTTCTAAAGGCATCCTCGTTTCAATTTTTGCGTATTAAGCGCATTCGTTTAAAGGTCACTGCCGCTGTCAACAGCTCAGCTATTTGACGGCCGTGCGTTTGTAAGGGTTGAGAACTAAACGAACAAATAATCAAACAGGTTAATGAACGTAGGACATTTTGCAATGAATGGACAACTCCCATGCTTCAAACAAAGATAAATTGGTTTGGGATAATAACAAAAACGGGCCTGGTTGATTATGCGCATGACCGGGCATACTGTAAGTTAGCCGGCCGTTCCGTTCTGCCCTTACCTAAGCCCAAGCTTAAAAATAAGGTATATATTTTGGATTAGACTTAGGTAAGGGCAGAACAGGATAGCCAGCATGGTCGGCAGTAGCGGCAGAACAGAATGGCAGCATGCTTGACGGAAAGGAACCTGCATTTCTCGGAGGGTGGAGCGCATAACCAAAAAGATCCACAAAACAACGACAGCTAATTATTATCGTTATCATTATTATTATTAATCTTACTACTACCATTACTCTAGTAGGAAGTCTTATGCATGAACAGTACGAAACTTTTTGAATTTGCAATGAATTTAGGGCGTCAAGAAATTTCCGGAAATTTTCTTTCTGCACAACTTCTCATTTTGCAGAAATAGTGTTCAGTTTTCGTTGCACTATGAAATGGCCGTTTTCCTTTAAATCACCCTCCGTTTCATCGTCGGTGCCAAATGCGGGCGATCCTGAAATCTTCGCGTGAATCCTTGCATTAGGTAGGGCTTATTTTTTCGTAATGCTTAATTACGGACTTAGCGAGCAGCATTGGCAATCATATAGCCGTTTCAGATAACAATGAAGCATAACCACCTGGTTGCAAAGAATTCTACTTTCCAAATGTGCACAATAGGTCTTTTAAAAATTCAACTAAAATGCTTGCTATTGTTTTAGCTTGATCACCCTGTTCGTTTTGTACGCAATCTTTTTAAACGGAGACTTGGCGTTGTTCCAAGAAAAAAGGAACCTGAAAATCATTAATGCTTTTCTTTTTTCCTTCTCATTGGAAATCGGCAAGAAAAGCTGCTTTTTGAAAAACAGAAACACTGACTGCCTACCTTTCCGCTACTGATTACGTCCAAAAGAATGAAGGCAGCAACAGAGAAAAGCACTACGTTTTGCTAAATGAAGGAAAAATTTCAAAAAGTTAAAATCAAAGCGGGCGTAATGAGTTTTTTGCTTGATTTATTCGTTGCGCGCCATATTTGCATTCACTAAGCGATTCCTTCAATAGCTGCACTTCTGCGCCGGAGGAGAAAGCAGGTGCAAGTTTGCTCCGGAACGCTGCGACAAAGCTCTTCCTTGAAATGC
Organism: Trichuris suis; assembly: GCA_000797535.1. NCBI lineage: Eukaryota > Metazoa > Nematoda > Enoplea > Trichinellida > Trichuridae > Trichuris > Trichuris suis. Next base: position 1,016,544 of record KN538385.1, on the reverse strand, counting down.
TCGATTCGAATGGCTACTTTTTGACGTGGAATTCTTGATAAAGCTCTCCTGCGCTTTAAGTTAGCTTTTCAATGATTTCAAGCTGATCAGCGCTTCTGGTCTGTGGCTAGTTCCATCAAGTTGTCAAAGGCAACAATTTCACCCTTAGAAATCTGCAAATGCTTTAAATTTTCGCCTACGCTTGGCAGTCTAGGCAATGCGCAAGTTTCGCGCTAAATAACCGCTCTTAGAACCTGCATTCCAACTACAATTGGAAACGCTAAGCAGTATTGTCAAAATTGGCGAAAGACGAACTTAATTATAGACTCATTGCAGCCAGTGTCATTTGCTGAAAGCACAGAGTTCATTTGTTAAAAAAGTTCTTTCAGAAGTTCCGCAAATAAGAAGTGAAAAATCAAAACACGAAACAACGAGAAAAGAAAGTAGCAGCAGCAAGACAAGCCAATCACTTTATTTTATTTTTATTTCCACCTTATATTCTATTAATAATTCGATTTTCAGCTCTTGTCTTTTAGCCGCCCCACCGTCATACTGTACGTATGCCAGCCATCCTCTTCTGCCCTTACGTAAGCCTAAGCGTAAACGTAAGGCTTATATTTTGGCTTAGGTTTAGGCAAGGGCAAAACAGGTTGACCGGCATGCTCGCCAGTAAGTCCACAACAAGTTGGCGGCGTGATTTTCACAAAGGAACCTGCATTTCTCAAACCGCGGGGCGGCTAAGAGACAAGATCCCGATTTGCTTTTTACCTCATCGTTCGTTTAATTTTTTCATTTCTGCATGCTTTTCTTTACATTTTATTCCTTATTATTATTTTAAAAACTTAAACTTATTTTGTTTTATTATTATATTGTACTTTTTTAATTAACAGTTTCTATTTTCGTTCCTTGTTGGTAATATTGAAGGTAGTTCCAAAAATGGATGGTTTTTTCCGTTTAAAACTCTTGTTCTCCAATCTATGGAACTACAGCGTTCCAAGAAACGATACCTTTACGGCCTTTTGGCTTTGCTTTGATGACCGGACTAGACAAGCTGTGAAAGCTTCGAAAATAAAAAGGAGTTTTACGATAAATGAATAAAATTATGCGTTAAAAGAAAAATTGATGCCAAATGAGACGTCGAGATTTTTGAACTACGCAGACGAAAACGTCGCTGGCTCAGAACGTTATACGCAATCTGGGAACACCCATGGAAAAGTTAGTATAGACGACGTTTCGTGCGACATAAGTGAAAGGCAGCGCGTGACATTGCAAAAAAACAAAAAGGCAACTCACGGTAGAGCGGCCAAGCGGGTGCTCTATTGGGTAAGCAAATTTGATGAACGCTGTGGTTTGCAAGATAGCAGTCGATGGAATGCTCGCCAAGACAGCTTGGTCGAATTGAAAAACGATTACTCTGCTGCCTTCATGATAACAATGTTGACTGCTCATTCTTGAAATAGCTTTCAAAATCGCTATCAATTTTTGCCGAAGCTTCAATGCCTCGCCAAATGGGCAATCGGAGGCCGCGAAAAAGGGCGCAGTATCTTTTTTTTAAAGCCCAAATGGAGCGCTCCTGACAACGATCCAACCAGCTAACATTTCGGACAAAATATTACTAAATCAATTTTCGTCCTGTCGACAATGCTTTACATTTCAAAATGGTCGAGCGGAAGCGAGAAAATTGAGCTGCCGCTTTTTGCCGGCAAAGCTCGAACGCAAAAGCGGTCATTTATTTCGCCCTGCACCCATTTCCAGCCCCGTCGAAACATTAGTCCCGCTCAAACCCGTGGATATAATTTCAAGCTGAAGTGTTTTGGTTCGCCAGTTTAAATTACTAAATTCCTTGCAATGAAAATTACGAAAAGGTTGAATATTGCGCAATGCGATAATGACCGCTAGTGATGCGCAGGTAGGATTTGAAAACTGACAGATGTCGCTCTCATCGCCAAGCTAAATCGACTAGCGACTTGCCGGCTTTGGCCAGACTTGTTTTTCGGAAAGAAAAGCCGTCAATGGCATTGCAATTGCACGCTCAGCGTGCCTTGTGGGCGTGCATGCGTACTGTAGTTTAGTGATAAGCAAGATGTGTGTCAGTTCAAAATTTTAAACGAAGAGATTGGCGTAGCGGCGGTCGTTAGCTTGACGAGAGGATGATCATTTAAACTTCGCGCAAATGTCCTGCCGTTTTAAAGTGTCGGCATAAGGAGAACCCGTCCAGCAGCAGTGATTGCTCTCCATGCAACGGGAAGCTTTCAAATGGTGAACCAGCAGTTCGCAAGAATTTGCAATGGATCGCCAAGTATGGACGAAGCTGAAGGACAAACTGCTGATGCAGGTGAAGCAAAAGTGTCAACAACCAATGACCATTCCGGAATTGAACCTCATATGTACAACTGTTCAAAGTGAGCTGCAAAAGCAGGCGGCTTTAATCGAATTCAACGGTCCGGTAAATATATGCGGCGATATACACGGGCAGTATTCAGATTTGGTGCGTCTATTCAATATGACGGGATATCCTCCGAAGCAGCGATATCTCTTTCTTGGAGACTACGTCGACAGAGGGCCGCAGTCGATAGAGTGCATTTGCCTGTTGTTTTTGTACAAAATTCGTTACCCTCAAAGCGTCTTCCTATTAAGGGGTAATCACGAGTTCGATAATATCAATCAAGTTTACGGCTTCAATATGGACATTATGCGCAGATATGGTGACATGAAAGTTTGGAAATTGTTCAATCAAACGTTCAGCTGGTTGCCATTAGCCGCATTGGTCAATCAACGCATTCTGTGCATGCACGGCGGTTTGTCGCCGGCTCTAAACAACCTTGACCAAATAAGGACCATTAAACGACCAATGAAGATGTCCTATGACAGTTTGACATGCGATCTTCTCTGGGCTGATCCAAGCAACGAGGTGACAGGTTGGAAGGCGAATATTCGGGGCGCCAGCTACATGTTCGGTCCCGACGTGGTTATAAGCACTTGTCAAAAGCTCGATCTCGACTTGATCGTCAGAGCGCATCAGGTTGTTCCAAGGGGATACGAATTCTTTGCTAACAACAAGCTTGTCACAATATTCAGCGCGCCCAACTATTGCGGCGAGTTCGACAACGATGGGGCAATTCTGATTGTCGATCGCAACGCCACCTGTACGGTAAAGCAATTCCGTCGTCCGGTTACGAAGAAGAGGTAGTAACCCCCCGTTCCGAAAATTTGGCGCGTTTGCCGCAAATGGCCATTCGATTTTTCAAACATACGTGACACGCACACACGTACAGCTCTTCTGTTCAGCGGTTCATCGGCTCGATAATAAAGCAGTCGCGTGAGATGAGAAAACAAAATTCCGTCCGTTCGTGTGTCGTCCCTTTTGTTTGCACGTCGACCTGCCGAAACGAGAAATCTTACAAAGGTTGTCAGCGGAGAAGATTAATTTGACAACGTTTGACAGATTCGCTGATCTAACTTTACCCTTATAATTTAACGATGATTAGGCGAAGGTGACTGAGAAAAATTGCTTCAACAATTGGCGCCCCCCAAACGGATGCGCGCGCACATCGCCACCTTTGGTAAAACGAGTCTTCTTCTTCTTCTTCTTCTCTTTTGAATTCACGTTTGCCCTTTGTTGCTGCACGAATTTTCGACCGCCAACAACGGCGCTCCCTTTGCAGCACCAAAAGCCTTCAGCGGCGATTTGCATGTGAATATGCAAATTAGACAAGAATCCGCTATGGCGCCAAGGTCGACTCTCGTCTGATATCTGCCTTCCTAACGATGACAACGTCAGCGCTGATAGGGTGCAGCGGATTTTCGGCTTAAAAATATTTTTAAAACAGAAAAAATGGAATTTCGCTTGACGCGCGGACGATGGCGCACTTCTGCCTCTTTTTGCTCAACCGATGCTTTGGCAGCATCGACGGCGGCGGTGTCTTCAATATAAATAATATTAATAATAACGGCGGCCGAGAAGGTCGGCATTTTCGAAATAGCAGCGCTACGAAAGACGTTAGCAACTAGCGCCACCTATATCACGCGCAAACACGCTTAGCTGCAATTGCCTATAAAGGAAATGCGCTTACGGGCTGCGGAAGTGTGTGGGGACACTTTTGGGGCACCGCCTTGAACAGTTGTACACGCGCTAAGCGGGACAAAATGTAAAGAAAAAAGGCGATAGCCCCTTTTTGGGACAAAATGAGACTTTTGCGCGTAGGGAGAATGGCTGCTGCCCAAAGTATGCGTAAATGCTGGCTCAACGTGACGTCAACGTCCTTGGGCCATTGTTGCGTTCATTCAACGGGATTTATGAAAGGACGCCGTTAACGTGGGTCGCTGTATCGGCGTGGTCGCATTCAGACGACCGTAAGTGTCAAGAAAACTTGGAAAGCGCATCAACGGGCGCTGCCTTCATCGCTTCCTATCGCGTCTATTCGACGTAACCTTGAAAGCGGTAAATGCGATGCGTTGATGTTGACAACAGCTACGCGTTGTCTGTCCATTTTGGTCTAAGCACTGTGTTATCTTGCTCGTCAGCCGTGTTTAATATGCTTGTTTGTTTGTGTGTTCTTATTAGTGGACAAAACGGGAGCTGAAAGTGCTCAAGAATTCCCGCCCTCTTCTCCAACTTAGACGTTCCCCATTCAACGGTGCTCTTCTGAATGGAAGCGACATCGTCAACGTGTGTGTCAACTGATTTTCGCTTGGAAGAGTCGAAGTAAAAAAGTGATCTCAGCCGAAATGAACAACATGCTTTGACGGCATTTGTTAGACGCAGGTCGACCTAAAAATGGCGGGAAAAAAAGTATACGCATCCCACCAAGCGTAGCGACGAAACAACAATGGTCAATTTCCTTGTTTGGGACGAACGTGAGCCGTTCAGCTTTGGTGGGGCACACCGGTGGCCTTTTACGACAACGACGATTAAAGGCGAGTAGTTAAAAGTTGCATCGCTCCTTTGCGTCGTGAATCATTTGTGGCAAATGGCTCCCAGTGCGCGGCCGCCAAAGTCAAAGCCATAAAGCACCGAAAAGAGACGATCACTCGTTTCGCATCGCCGTTTGGAAATTGGCTTTTCTGCAGCGGCAAAGATCGCGTTGAGCATTCCAAAGCGGTGCGCGTTTACCAAACTGCCGAACGATTGAAAAAGGTTCGATGGTGGCCGCCGACACCGCCGTTAATCCGCCTTTCTATACGGCGCCGATTCGAACAAGATGCGATCGAATCAATGCGCGGGCCCCGTTTCAGCCCTTTTTTTTCTGTTCACTTCGGCAAAGTCAATTCGCAAAGGCGCCGCTAAGGTCAATCGACTCTATGAGGCGACAACTTGTTTTTCGCCATCGGAAGCAAAATATGCAATCGTCGTCAAATCGGCCATAGTTGCTTTAACGTAGGCAAAAGATGTGGCAGCGAAACAATGTCATCAACGTGTATAGGTGCCCCTACTTTTGTTTAAGGCGTATTCGTCGACGAAAAAATGAGGCAGCCGGAAATGGTCTTTCACTATTGCTTGCGACGACGATCCATTGCTCTTCATTACTTGGCAATTTAAAAAGCTCTACTTGCGAGCCGGCAATAAGTTGCTCAAAAGTTTATTGCGTCTCGCTGTTACTGCCAGCTGTCAGATTCAACTGCGACGTGCATAGAGAACGAAGAGACCCCACTGCGAACACGAGACGCTGAAATCATTATGCTTAGACCCCAACGCGACAACAATACGACGATCGTGTTGGAAAATGTTGTGGCCCACAATTTTTAGTAACTCTTCTTCTGCTAAGGGTTTGCCTGCGGTCCGCGTGGGAGGCCCGGTCGCTCCTCGGCTTAGTTGATCGTGTTCTACTGCCGCGACAAAACTTGTTTCCGACAGCCCTATTGCAAACAGCAATCTCTACAAGCAATAGTAAACAGAAACGCGTCTCCTCCGGACGAGCAGGACACAGCAATTCGCCTTTTCCTTTCTTTTTTTAAACACCTCCTCTAATTCGTCAGCCGTCGGTGGAGCAGTTGAAACTCCCAAACTTAAACATACGCAAAAGTTAGCAAAGTTACAAAAGGTTTGCCGGCCACGCTAAGGGCGCTGCTATGTGGCACACAAAGTGTGTCCAGTCGAACAGGAGGACACAACATAGACAGTATACACACGTAGTGTGCAGAGGGGCTATTTCCGGCCAAAACGCATCCACTGCGTCGAATGGATGCCAAGCAATGACAAATGGCAAGTTGTGATGGCTCTTAAACGAAAAGGGGAATTCCAGTTGCGCGGCGGCGCGAGGGCAGACCCGCGACGGCGCCCTTAATTCGTCCGTCTCGACACGACGCGCTAGTACAGTTACGTAATAGGAAGCCCAAAAATCGCTTAGGGCTCTTGACCCTACACTCGCGTGCAGAGCCCACCTGCGCCACCATAGGATGATGATGTGGTTAGTTTCGGGTTGGAATTTTTTCCTCCATTGCTCCGTCACAAGGGCCACTTCACGGCAAGCCATTGTGTTGTGTGTCCATAGGCCGTAGGAATGAACGTACGCACACGCGCGTCGGTGTTGCGCGCCATTGCCATCAAAGGACGTACAACCAACCATTGCGTCGTCTTTCCAAGTGTCACAATGCGTTACGTTCGAGCTGCTTACCTTTTTTGCTTTTTTTGGCACGTGACACTGAGCAGACATGTCCATCACTTTGTGTGGCCATCGCCTGCGGTGCTTAAGGAGCAACCCTTCTTCGCTGCTGCTGAGCCGCCGCCTCAACGACAGTTGGGTAAGTTTTATACAAAAAAAAGTGCGTGCGCGCTCACGTGACGACGAGTTGGATCATAGCTGCTCCATGGCTGGGTGGTCGCCACGTCCATGATATATTTATCATAGCATAGCTTAGGCTTACTAGTAAAGCTCTTGTATACATATATATATATATATATATGCTAAGGCGTACGACCTCCTTGTCGCTTAGCAAAAATTGGGTTCCATTGAACAACTGAGGTCGGCGGTACACTTCCGTTGCCGAAGGGCGCCTGAACAGAGAATTAGCAAAGTGGAGCGTTGTTCGGCCTACCAATTGTTTGAAAATAGCAACTGTGCGTGAGGCGTGACAGAGACGTTGTACCAAGGCGATAATAAAAGTTTAATCACCCGCAGGAATTTCGTGGTCGACCTTCGTCAACGGAATGTCCATTGAAAAATTTGCTCAAGCACCTTGTCTGTGCGTACATTCAAATATGGAGCTGAATTGGGTTGCAAACTGAAAGGCGAATTAGAAAAATAAGGCATACACACACACACACACGCACAGAGGGAATGGGAGAGAAGGAGAAAAGTTGCATTTCGCCGTGAACGACCGATGAAAGAGCTTGACGTAATCGGTGGCGCTTGTCGCGGCACGTGTTCAAATCGACCAAGCTTATTACTCTCTATCTAACCTATGCGAAGCAATGGAGGAGTGAGCAAACATACAAGCAGCCGATACATACACACACCGAGTCAGTCACACATACACATAGAGAGGCGGTACTCTGGTGAATCTAAATCACCGACGACGCGACGACTTCCTCCTCTCTCTCTCTCTCTCTCTTTCGCGCGCTCTCTCTCTCTCTCTCTCCATGGACCAGTCAAGTCTTCTCTCTCAGAGTTGCCTGTTTCTCCATTAGCTGCCATCCTTTCCGGCGGAACACGTCGCTGTCGCTTTCCGGGCCGTTGTCGGGGCTGGTTGTCGGCAGTTCCAGTTTTCAAACTTGGTTTCCTTTTACTATTGCCGCCTTCATCTTGCTCAGATGGCGACCGTGATTACTGCTACAACTACTTCTTCTTCTTCCGCTTCTTCTACGTCTTCTTATATGGCCTCTGCGCCAACTGCAGCGGTCGACTCATCGACGACTACGACTACGACAATAACTGGAATCCAATTGTCAAGCAACCAACGGTATTGTAGTAGCCACGTTGGTTGCCCATTGCTGCTCATGCTGCTTCTACTGCTTACCGCCAGTCCTATACTGGTTGTGGCGGTCGCACGAGTTTCCGCCGACGCTCCATTGACCGCTGTGCTCCCTTTGAAGGAAAGCTTCGACCATCGTCGACGCGTACTCACCGCCTCATCTGGCCATAACAGCTTAGGTAATAATAATAATAATAATAAGTTTCAATGTGGGCCCAAAACTCTCCCTCCCTAATGACCTATAGGCTGTTGCTTCTTTTAAGCTGAATATCCGCTTTTAGGTTGCCACTTTGGCGGACGCTTCTACGAGCTGGAGGACGAGTGGAACCCGGATCTTGGCAGCCCATTTGGCGTGATGCTTTGCATTCGATGCAAATGCATAACGGTACGGTTTATTATTATATACAGGGCAATGCGGACTTGTTCGCTCGCCGGATTGTGATGCGTATCCAGTGCCTCTAAGGATTAGAAAAGGAGTTGCGCCTTTTGGCACGCGTACATATAGATGTCGCTGGTGTCGTTTGCCGCTTTTCCTCATATCCCGATTGTTGAGTCACGCAGAGCCGGCAGCGCTGCGGGCGGCTGGATAACGACAAGAGCCCGAAGGGATTTTCGCGCGCCGCGTAAAAGAGCCGTAGTACGTTTCGCCCAACCGACACTGCTTTGAACGAGCTGTGTTGGCATTTGTAAAGGCGAGAAAGAAAACGTACGCGCGCGCCGGCGCGTGCTCACGCGTCCGGATCAGCTACATGCCGATGCACCTGCGTTCATGAGCCGCGCGTATTTTCAGCTAGATGAATGTAGGGGAGACGTACTGGCACGTGCAGTCAACAATTTTCACGTGACAGAAACAAAAGCCATTTCTCTCTCTATCTATCCCTTGCTGGCCTGCGCCTCTCTGTTCTTCTCCTTATTTTTTTACTTGCTTGTTGATCGCCTGAATCCATGGCACAGCCGCCATCAATGCGAACCGAATCGCTTGTTGTCTCTGTCAGCGAAACATTACATTATATACTTCTACTGGTTGTAGCAATGTTAATGATTTAACTTTGCTGCAAACGGTAGTTGGTGAATATCACCGGCGGCGGCATGTTGTTCGTCGTCTCGTCTGCGCCCTCGTTGTCTTCAAGTTGCTTCTGCTGCCTGCAAACAGAGAGCATAAAGGCTGCAGTGGTGTTTGCCGTGGGAGCTTTTCCAGCCGGAGGAGACGGACGCGCCTCGCGCCGTGTTATCAATTTCAGCCCTCACCAATGCTGCCGGCATTACGGTGCTCCCTTCTCAGCCGTTGAATAGGTGCCTGGGCGCGCAGGCACGGATAAGGGACGACATTTGCCTTTCCTATTTTCAGCCGACTGCTCACGTGACTCCCCGCGCCTCGCCGGCTCGTCAGCTCCAAGTTCCCACGTACACCACTCTGCCATTGCGAAAAGTTGAACGCGCGACGCCTTCTGTGTCCCTTAAATGGGGAGTCGCAAAAATAGTCAATGGCCGCCGCCCTATTAAAAATGGGAAAGCATTTTCGCTACGCCACACAAACGTACTATCAGTAGTAGTGGTGGTTGCGTGTTGAATGAATTGTTCGAGTTGGAGAGAGTATGCAAAATTTTGGATACTTTGCCTATATGGCCAACTGACGACGCGCTTTAAGGTGAAGGGACTTTTGCTGACGGCGTCAAACCGAGCTCACGCCATAATGGCTATTTGAAATCGCGTTCTTCTTTGGTTGAAGAGCTTAAAAGTAACGAATTAGCGCTGGACACAACGTACGACCATTGGGTTGCGTTGTTGAAGGCGCGACTTTTCTTTTTTTGGAAACCATCGCCAGATCAATGTTTTGCTCGTGTGCGTGGCGGATGTGTTCGCCAGTTTGGCCTTTTCCAATTGGAGAGCCGTCGTTTTGTGAGCCCACCGGTCTTCTTCAATCGTTGATTGCAAAAGTGGAAGCCCCAAACTGGCTTTGCTTGACAAATGTACCTGCTTGAGAAAGATCGATGCTATGTGGCTACGGGCGCACTTGCAGCGCCTCGTTTTTAGGGATACGACCTTTGGGAGCGCGGCTGGCATCAATTTTTGAAAGCGAAAGAGGTGGCGGTTCTATCTTGCGCCGCATCATCAACCATCTTCTCTCCCTCTCTTTCTTTGTGCAATCTCAAAGCACAGCAATTCTCTTTTGACAGTTGCAAAACTCTTAAAATGGCTATGCATAATGAGCCGATCGCTTCCGGCCGATTTAAATTAAGTTTAATGATGCCACAGGATGTAGTTGCATTTAAATTAGGTTTTCAGATTGGGAGCGATTGATCCCGCGTCGTCGAATGCAGTCAATAAACCTAAGCATTAGACACAGTGTGCAAAACTCGTTTGTGCCAACTTTGTCAGCCTGCAAAGCTTCACTTGCCTAAATTGGAAAAGTGGACGTTACTTCCGCCAATTTGGGCGTACTGTCCCCTATTGGTCACTCACCGTTGAACCCATTTTCTCGTTTCTTCATCAAGCCAATGCTTACCGAATATTGAACCACAGCAAGTGACCATGCAAGCCATAGGCAACTGAGCTGCTAGCTGGATCGACCTTATTTCTCTGCACATGCCATATATGGCATAACGCTTTGATCAAGCTAGATTTTTTAAGGTGCAAAAGAAAAGGCGCATAGTAGGCCGTGTAACGTGCAAGAACTTTGTAAAGCTTTGTCCAAAACTGAAATGTGCCGACCCGGTGCTGCTTCCAGGTCGATGCTGCAAGACATGTCCAGGAATGGGTAAACATACCGCCTTAGCGTCAACGGCCGACAAACCTCTAATGTTGTACTTTTTATAGAATCGGAACCGATCGAAATATTCAGCGGCAAAAAGGGCGCAGGCGACTACCATTGGAACCACGGATATCAAGGTTTGACCTGTTGCCTGCTTAGGCGGCTTTTTGAAAAGGATTTAAATTAGAATTTGCCGCCTTGATGAGCAGTCGCATAGGCGAAGCTTTCGACAACGCGAAGGGAATTGGTCGCGCCTATTTGACGCTCGACAGAAGTACACTCCACATTTCAACCTATACGGAACGGTACGTATGCGGAAAAAAGCGTGTCGGCCATCCCGGGTAGCTTTCTTACCTGGCTGTAAAATGTTACGAGGCAAAGTAGATGATATAACAACATTTAATCGCGTATGTGCAATTCGAGCAACGCGTACTGCAATTCAAGGTCGAAAATGGTAGGCTGAATCGCAAGGTTAGCTTATTGAACCTGATTTTACTTAGTTATTCAAAAATTTCTTAAGCAAAACGCCAAAAGCAAATTCTGCCAACCTTTTTTTATCGCTAAAAAATGCTCAAGTAGGCAAAGCAACCTGCTTTCCTATTCGGCAAGCCAAAAAAAGCGCGCAACTTTTCGAAATAACGATGTACTAGTGGCGCCATCTATAATAAGCAAATTTAAAATTTTTTCACCTCTCATATTTAATTTACTCATTATACGTGTACTAATACAAGTAGAACGCTTTAGGGCTTTTTCTTAGCACTGTGTCACTTTCCTAACTTGCTCTCAACGAGGGCATTCCTTATTTGGTTGGTTGACACGTTGTTTTGATTTTCAGGTTGGAGGAACTTCCGGTGGCGCTTCAAATACTGGACACAAATGGTATGATCGTATTTGAGTCAGTTCTCAAATTAACTGACGGTGAGCAGAAGGTGATCAGCCAATTGGCTTTGGGATATTGTTTTTTTTTAAAAAATGCCTTTTCATTCAGGCCTGCGCCGTATGGACGGACGTACCAAGAATTTACATACAATCACTTAAGCTCAATGAATTGACCATTGTTTTGACTAGCAAAAAGCAGCCAGAAGGAATTATCGGTGGAACTATTGTAAAGCATAAAATGCTTAGCAGAGGTGCATACTATTGATTGCTAAACATTGCGTCATTATTCAGTCCATCTATAGTACAACTAAATTGTAGAGGTGTACAGTGCTTTGCTGTTTGCCAACAGCATACGTGGCTCCCAGTCGACGGGAGGATATGGCGGTTTCGCCGCTGTGGACGTACAAGGAAATGGCGACGTGTTGAACATCGTTGCAATGATTACGGCTGACCGCTCTGCAAGAGCAGGTTATGCATACAGTTACGCATTTATTATTTCCTTATTTTCCGTTTTTACTTTTCAGAATTGCCCAAGTACGCCATTGCGACGGTAGCCAAAGGGGACGGTCGTTTTCCGGCTTCGAGACTGATTCGCGCCAGACTGACCGCAACGGTGGTAAATGTTCTTTGAACGCGCTTCTCCGCTTCCATTCATCAATAAGAGCAAAAGAGGGGAGTTAAAAACGCGTTTGGCGCGTACTCCGACCAACTGCGTGAACTTTATTGACAATTTAAAGTTGCGCAGAAACGAACGAAAACGGATTCATTCATCTCGTCGCGCGCGTGCCGGCGGTTTGACAAATTGGCTCCTATTTCCGAACAGCCGATGTCGCACACGTCTTTGCCAACTTAAACTTATGCAAATTATTAGTGACATCAGCTTACGTAAACTGCCGAAGTTCGGGCGAACGGTCATATCAGTTTTGCCAATTTCGCGCGCTACCAAAATATGTGATTTTCAGGTTACATTTTATCGCCTTGCTTCGCCTAAACGCGAATACGCGTATAAGCAAACGCCTAACGTGTGCCAAACGTCATGCGGGAAAAATTTAAAGTTTTTCGTACCCTTACAGGCGCGCTGCTTGGCGGGAGTTGAATAAAACTTTTTAATTTGCATTGTGCCAAAAATGGGTCGCTTCCAGTTGTATTTTTTCAGCTTTTTGCTTTTTCAGAACAATTCTTACACTTTTGAAATGTCGTCAACGCTGACGTTGACCGAACAACGTTGGTTGTCTCGAGGCCATTTGTCGGTCAGTTTGTCCGTGGAGAATTTGTCTCCAAATCAATTTAGCGGCCGTCTTGTTCCCAAGCGATCGTGCGACGGTAAGTTGGCCCTATTTTTGCTGATTTATAAAAAATGGAATGGTTTGTCGTCCCTAAAAGTGCTAAAGCCGCCGCGTAGCAGCGGCTGAAGCGACCTGTGGTGATTCATTCAATTTTCGACCTGCTTGGCAAAAGGAGCTTTTCAAAAAAATTAGGACCTTCGCCAGCAGCAGTAAATTGACTGCATGTTGCCTTTCGGAACGTCAGCTGTTCCCATTTCCTAATTATTGACAGTTTGTCGGGGGAAGAGTTGTTACATTTGAGTTTTCCAAGATCACGCGTTCAACTGCTCCTTTGCTTTACGTGTTATCACTCGAATTCAACTAAAAGAACAAAAAACTTATCAGGCCGCATAGAGCGCCATCTATCCACCTTAAAGTATTCCCATATTTGGAAGTAAAATCGCGTAGTTCAAAGATAAGCTAAAATATGTAAGTCAGCTGCTCCTTTAGTCTACCAAGCCGTGTTGTCCGAATCCTTTGAACTTGATGTTCAACAACCCAACGGAACAGCCGGGTACGCCATCATTGACATACTGAAAGACAGCGCCGTAAAATACAAGGTACAGATATGCAAATGAGCAACCGTAATCACTTTGAGTGAAAGCTTTTCTTTTCCACGCATTAGGTTAAAGTCGCCGGATTCAATGACGAGGAGCTGTACGGTTTCACGATTGAACGAGAAACGAGACGACATCGTCGTCGAGTGGTCGCCGAAAGCGATAAGCCCAAGGAACTGCTAAACGGATTGGTAATTGATTTTTGTTTGAATCAATATTTCTTCAATCTTAAGTTCGCTTCCGCCCTACGTTCGACCAATCAGTCTTCCTCAACGTATGCAAATCGTTAAGAAGGCAACGACTTTTGAAGTGTCCAATCAATCATTGTTCCTATCGAACTGTTCTAATTAGCATAAACTATACTAACACATACGCATGGCATTCGATCAGCCTTAGTTTCATCCTATTGACGAAAGATGCAATGTGCTTCCGTCTTCAGTAGTTGTAGGCTCCCCTCGCCTTCGTATCGAGTGGGGCACAGTTTTGTGCATACTGTCCATGTTGCAGACGTTTGGCACTTTAAATCATTTTCTGAACGTCAAAAATCTTCAACTGTTGCTTCGAGAACGTCTCATGTTCGAAATGACGGACGTAAATGGAGCGTCGCTGCTTAGAGGTCCAATAAGACGCGTATTGCATAGCGATGTGGTCAAACTGACTAACAGTAAGATAAATATGCGCAGGTTTGTTACATATGACGCTTACATGCTTAGATTTGCCAACTTTGTTGTCTGGTAGCGGTTTTGCCCAACCTGTACGAACATCTGCCGCTGGAGTTGCTTGGCTTGCCACAAGCGACAACGGAAATGCTTGCTCCATTTCGTACGTTGTCGTTTTGACCGGTCTTCCGGCGCTGAAACCGGAAGATTTAAAATTGTCCTTTTGCGACAAAGAGAACAATCAATGCCTTGCTCAGCTGACGACGTTTCGGTCAGCCAGCGTTGAACTGACCGAAATGACTTTGTACGGTCGACTGACGTTCATTCCAGTGGCCGTTCTGGACGCTTTGAAAGGCAATCGCTTGTATTTGAATGTTTCAACACCTGCGCATCAAATTGGAGAAATTGCGGGTACAGTAAGTATTGAGAACAACTGCAAGAGTCGCCACCTGCAGCAGGACAGTTTCGTGAGCGAGGATCAAGCGGCCGCGGCGGCTAACCTGCTTGCTCGATCAACCGACTGCGTCTACAATGATATTACGTACAAGGATGGGGACAGTTGGCCCGCGTCGCACAGCGAGTGCACCAGTTGCAGTTGCCTCGTAAGAGCATTCATTGAAGCGCCGTTCTGAATGGACTTTTTGCAAAATGAAAAATTTGCATATTCAGCGCGGTAACGTAAAGTGTGAAGCGGTCGTTTGCCCGCAGACCGAGTGCGCCAACTTTGTTCGACTGCCCGGTGAATGTTGTCCCGTTTGCCCGCTGGAAAATGACAATTCCGTCGGTGGCCAGAAGAAAGGTACGCCTTAACCGCAGCCCCTTCAGGCGGGCGCGCCAATTTTTCATTCATTCTTCTTAATGAAACTTTCAACTTGTGGCCAGTTGGGCTTGGCTTGTACGCTCATTTTTTGCTTAAGGTTGTTTCTGGCAGTCAGACGGCAAATGGCACGCTCACGGGACAGCTTGGCATCCTTATTTGCCACCTTTTGGATACAGTCGTTGTGCCCTGTGCACATGTCCGGTATTGTTGCTATAATTTTGCAAAACGTTAATAATGACAAAAACAGGGGAGTATTTTTATTTTTAGCATTACGCAACAGAAGTCGTCTGTCGTAAGACAACGTGCTCAACTCCATCATGTCCTCCGCAGTATAGGTATCGCGAAAATGCGCTCGACTGTTGCCCCAAATGTCGCACGTCTCTGCTGTCGACGCAAGCGCCATCTACAACGCCAAAACTTGAGGAGCCGCAACGTGATTCCTCAACCGGAAGTTGTTTTTTCAACAGGCATTGGTATCCAAACGACAGCGTTTTTGCCCCAAAGATTTTGCATGTTGGCTCTTTGAAATGCGTCACCTGCAGATGTCAGGTAAAAAAAAAGCTTTAAGCTCAATTTCCGGTCGGATCTTGCTGACTATTTGCCCCACTGTCATACTGTAACTTTGCCAGCCACTGCCCTCACCTAAGCCTAAGCCCAAAAATAAGGCTTATATTTTCGCTTAGGCTTACGTGAGAGCAGAACAGGATAGCCTGCACGCTTGCCGGTAAAGGCAGGACAAGATGACGGCATGCTTAACAGAAAGGAACCTGCATTCCGTGGGGCACATAACCAACATGACTCTTCGGTCTCTTAAAATTGAAGCACCGCTGGCTGCTCGCTTGCGTACTCTTAAGCGAGTCAATGATAAGTGAGAATTTAAAAACACAAAATGGCGGGAATCACTAAAGTTGCTTCGGGTGTTTTTCCCGCCAATCGTCCTTACGCTCTGCTCTGTTTGAAATTTTAGCTCCAACCCGTAATTCGACGTTTAAATATGAGCTGAGCAAGCAGTTCGAGCGATTAGCCATAGCGGACTTGATTTTTTAAAAATTGTCTTTAAAACCGTGATTACGTCATAACCTGCTTTGCGTTATGTATATATACATTACGGTATTAGCATGTCTTCATACGTGGTTTGTTGAAAAGCATTTTCTTCCATTTCGGAACGAACTTTAGCGGCTGCTTCTGTTCCGTCGTCAGCCAATTAAAGCGATAACCGTTTCTGCGATGTATTGGGCCAAACTGAGAGAACTCAGCCCATCCTAAAAGCCACAAAAGTAGAAGAAAGATCTTTTTACCATATTGGTAAATTCCACAAATGAACCATATATGAACATCTGCGTACCTGTTACAAGAGCCTACGATTTCACTATTAGTATACTATATTGCGTATGTATGTGCTACATAATAAATACATATGCTAATATACCTGCTTTCAGCATTTTGAATATGCTTATGACTATATATGTGCTAATACTATTAATATATAGCACTATATGTATAGTTGGATGATGTCATAGAGCCTTCTTTCGCAATGCGTGTATATGTGTTCATGCTATAGGTTTATTGGGTGTCTGATAACAGCCTTGAATAATATTTTGCTTTTTTGAGCAGCTGGGACCACCGTAAGCGCAGACTTTTATTTCCTGGAGCTTTCGGGATATGTATATGTTATACATTCACGTATGGAGAGACCTGTTTTACTGAATATCTTGTCAGCACAACAGATCTTCGTGTATGTATATGTATACACATAATGTTATACGGTGTTACATATTTATTATATAGCATATTATAGTATCTATATTCATTGTTAACGCATATCATGTTTATAGTAATATATATATGAATATACAAAACATTAATACGTATGGTAAAGTTAGACAATTCTTTGCCGCTTGAATAATTAGTCACTTGTCGTTACCTGGTTGAAAAGCGCTCCAGATTTTCATTGCTCTTCTATTCCTTTTTCCCCAAAATATACTGTTCATGTTTGTGGTGATTTGTTTAAATTTAGGCGGGAAGAGTGCTGTGTCAGCGCCCGGCCTGCTCGTCAGTTCCTTGCGAGCATCAGTCACGGCTGAACGGATGTTGCCCGAAATGCACAGGTAAAAGTGTGTCCAATTGCTTTCCGCAAAATTTCCATTCTCCCAAATTCCTATTGCATTTTGTTTGCATGCATAATAAATTGGCGGGAAGCCAAAAAGCGATTCCGCAACGTTGGAAGAAATTGAAAAAAAGAAAACTTACTTTTTTCAATGAACACTTTTACGCCAGCGTTTCATTGTTGTCCACTACGTTCATTGATGAGTGATAGTTAAAAAATTGAATGAACAAGAACATTTGAGCAGCGTAGTTTAGTTCCACGTTCGTTTAGCGTATTTGGTAGTATTGGCTTATAATTTATGAATGAAGTTGACTTGTTTCTTTTTATTTCAGGCGTATAGCGGAAAGAGACGGTGACACATTCATCTTCTCCTGCATCTCTTCTGCGCAACTTGTAGTATTGTGCGGCTGCTGCGCGGACGCTGGCGGTCTCTAAGCTCATTGCTGTTGTCGACTGTGCCATGAATTCATGTTTATAACTTGTTGTGTCATATTGCAAATCAACATTCCAATCAACGAGCCGCATACTTAAGGATGCGCAGAGCTGAAGTGCCATAATAAGCGTTCACTCTGCATCGCTTGCTGGCATTGGTCGGCGGCATGAACGGCGCTTTGAAGAGAATGAGAGAAAAAGAGAGAGACTGAATGAATGAGAGCGACCTCCCATCGAGCTGCGTATTTTCGCTCCATAAACGTGAGTAAATTTGGGAGAGAAGTGATGAAAGCAAAGAGAAGGAAAGGAGCCGCAATTTCCTTGTTCATTGTCGCTTTTGCCCAAACTGGCCAATGAGCCTCCTCCTCGATATTCCATTACATTTCTGCTCATACTTACTCTACTACGCTTCAACGCTTTTTTTATTAATTAAATAAAAACGTCTCGTGAATGACGCGTCTTCTACTTCAGTTTCATTCATTTTTTCATCACAAGTAATGAGAACTGAACGTATGATGAGCGTTCGACTTGACAACTTGCAACTTTGCTTGGTCGATGGGCAAAACGCGTCTACGCTTTTTGGGCAGTTTGGCCCTCGCTTGGGCATGCGAGTAAAAGGTGGCAAAGTTGCTAACGATCACCGGAACGGGCAACGCAATGGTCAACACGCCGGTCAGAGCGCAAAAGCTGCCAACCATCATTCCCATGTACGTTTTTGGAACCATATCGCCAAAACCGATTGTACACATGGTTACAATGGCCCACCAAAGACCGCGCGGAATACTATCAAAATCGTTGTCCGGATTTGGCTGCATTCTTTCCGCGTAATAAATCAACGAGGCAAACGTGACAATGCCAAGCAGAATAAAAAATACGAGCAACGTAAGCTCTTGGGCGCTCGCCTTGAACGTCTGAATGAGTATCTTCAGTCCGGATGAATGTTGAGTCAGTTTGAACAATCTTAATATACGTATTATGCTGAACAGCTCAATGGTATCTTCGTTGATGTCCAAAGAAAGCGATTCGATTAAGACGTCCAAATAGAATGACATTGTGGCAATAAGGTCGATTATGTTGACCGGTGCGCGTAGAAACTTCCATTTGTTGGGACAGAAGACGAATCGAACAATATACTCCAACGTAAACCATATATTGCTGACTAATTCAATGACAAAGAAGAGCTTTGGATTAATTATATCCAACTGATTCATCGCTGCAGCTGACAGTCGTTGTCTGGACGTATTCCAAAAAACGATGGGTGAAGACGACGACGACGAATTGCCGGTAAATTGATCCAATGTACGCAGATTGGGTACTCGAAAGCCCGGATGAGTTTTGATGCAAAATGTGAATATTGATAATGTTATAAAAAAGACGGACACTACGGACACTGCCTTCAATGAGATTGGATTCGCATTGTTAATGAAGCACACGGTTGTACGCGCTACTCACTCTCGCGTAGATTGACGACCACGGCTCGTCGAATAGCGACCACACTTTTGGTTTCAAATGCTGCCATTTGGTCAATTTTCCCGCCATGTAGTCTTCTTCCCAACCAAACTTTTTGGCTACTTCTTCATCGTTCAATTGATCATTGTCTATGTCCAATTGATCAATGACTGTCAACGTCTCTTCCGTGTCCCTAAGTAGCAAGAGGAAACGTCCGCTCATTCATTGTTTCCTTTAGAAAATTTTTTATTATTGCCTGTGCTGCGTGTACGTCATCCAACAGCAGGGTTCCACCTGGTTGGCGTCGAGTCCCCAAAATTCCAGTTCCGCTTCAAACAACGGACCGCACACGTTTGTTGGATAGTGTAGTTTACCTGAAAATCGTTCTCGTGTTTTCATGCATACTGTATATGTCAGCGAAAGAGCAAACCGGAATTTACGTACGCAAACAAATGGAACAAGCCAAAAATTAGCAACCGTTTTGAAAAAAGAAGGGCTCGATGGAATCGCTGGTCGACGTTTAGTATCGTCAAGTTTTGATAAAATCCTACAGCTTTCCGGGCACAAATTCCTGCCGCCAACAGTTCGACGCCAATGGTTTGACGCCTTCTGAAACTAAGGAAAAACTATAGTTTAAGGCTCTGCTCCATTCTGCATACAATCCTGATCCGCCTGTTCAGACTACCACCTATTCTGTCCACTGAAAAATACCTTAAAAGGCTGCCCGTTCACCACAGACGAAAAATTGCAAGAAGAGACGCATTGTTGGCTGAATTCGACGGGGAAAAACTTCTTTTTCAGCGGACCAAAGAAGTTTGTAGACCGTTGGAATTTGCGCCTTCAAATCACGGGGATTATTTCGAAATTTAATCATACTGTACAAGGAATTCCTTTTCTAAGGGTTCAATAAACTTTGTCGCACCGGAAATCGTCCTTGTAAACCAGGGCGACCATGCCAAAATATGATATTACTGTAAGTACTGTATGTTTATGCTAAGAAGCACAAAGGCTACCTGACGACGTGATTAGTGGAAAAGAAATTTGGCGTCAAAACGTTGGCGTCAAACTGCTGGCATCAAAGCAGATCCTACCCTTTCAGCATAGCGCCTTGTTCTCTGGATAGCTCTGATTTGCTCCTTTTGGCTATCACCTGTTTCAGCCACTCGAAAAGGCCTTATGAGGACATCGATTGACCTTAGAAGGACAACTGGAAGAGGAGAGGTACATTTTGGACTAAGTTCATTACTGAAAATTCCACCTCTAAGAGGGTAAAGGAATTTGTGGTCCCTGGGAACTTTTGGCGGGAAAGCTATATCATTCAAAAACATGGGAAAATTTCAGATAATGTTTGACCGATCCCAACAGTAACGCTCCGTAGCATCACCTGTACACACGTATACACATAATGCTACATACTGTTAGTGTATTCACACTATTGATATATGGTACAGATTTGTTTACGGCGACACTCGTTGTAATAAGAGTATATTCAATAAAAGATAGGTCGGAGCTTTCGGGAAGTGTCAGGACGCGTCTTCAGTGGAATGAACAGCATGCTGCAGTTGGGGTGGTCTTGTCAAAACAATTATGTCATACCAATCATTCCGCTGAATATGAGGGGCACAACACGTTCTGAAAGCTCTGATCTATCTTTTACTGAATATTTTGCTATTACAACGGGTCTCTGCGTAGGCAAACTTATAGCGTAAAAAAGTATACACTCGCTACGTTAGGTTACGTGTTTGAAAGCAATACTATACAACATTATCCACCTACGTACACAATACTACTAATGCATATTAATAGTATTACTATGTGCATAGTGAAGACGCTAAGTGCGATGTTGAATGGAAAATTGCCATATTGCATTACGCGGACACAATAAAGCTTTCTTCATAACGGGAAAACACGCCGCAATTATAAATTGAGAAAGTATGTTCATTACCACTACTTTGTTTAAAGTGTGTCCATTCAGCTTTGCCAAATTCAGATCTTTTGAGATTCTCTTAATATTTCTTCGACTGACCAAAAATGGCTCACACTGATTACACAGAGAACGAATACAGAAGGCTTAAAAAAAGGTCACTGCCAGTAGATGTGCACAAATTCTACTGTATATATTCACTTAGTCATTATTTTATTGTCATCACAGCTATTCATCAACTTTTAAGAGCATTGCAAAGCTTAAAGCTCAAATGACTCGTTTACACCTCGCTTGCAAATTAGCAATGCAAAAAATCAACAATTTAACACTTCAAAAAAGTGACATACAAATCGATAAAACAACAGTTAAATTTTCTCGCATTCCGAAACTGCAAACGGAAAAAGCACCATCGCCCGCCAAATATTGTCAATTCAAACAGGTTGTCTGAAGCGAAACGCCTCAATGAAATTAGCGCCTCGACAGGTAAAGTCACTTTGGCGCCACTGACGTTGTCACAAACGAAGGGAACAAAGCTGTGACTTTATGCAAATTTCCCTTGAACAGCTCCCGTAAGGGGTGAGATGCTCCTATTTTTGACAATGCAAGTCGCTTTTTCATAGATATGCTAATGCTTATAATATGCTTTTGATGCCATTACGCACATGCCATTTAGTGGTACGGTAGACGTGAAAAGGTGACGTGATAATAAGCACTTTGACATCTGTTTGGAAACTGCCCTACAAATCGATCAATCAACATTCTCTTCCGGCGGAAACAAAGCCAATTGAACCGAATTGGCTATGAACAAAGAAGTCAATGAACACGATACATTCACGGACAGACGACAACGAAGCTAAGTGCTAACTAATGGCCTATTCTTAAGTATTCATCCAACCTTGTAACGGTTAAATAATCGCACTTTAAGCAATTGAGCATTTTCTCGCTCTCTCTCTCTCTCTCAATAATGGCATAGCTCATACTTAAGTCGTGGCGGGAACGTTGCCTGAAAAAGAAATTATGACTATTTATGGTAAAATTTGAAAGATGAAATTACACTGCGCGGAATAAGTGCTCTTCGCTGACAACAGTGCAATAAATGAATTGCGGGTCAGAGAAAATGCAAATTTCCATAAATTAAAATCTATAATTGCAACTATTTCAAAAATCGATACCACTCCACCTCACCTGCAAACTACGCAACGCTATCCCCTTAATGAACTTATGCTGTGTCTAAGCGCAAAGCATGAAACGAAGCCGCTTCGCAATAACCTCTGATGGGATCACGTTGGATAATTAATTTTAGAAATTGCATTGACTCGGGCAAAGTTACCCCTTCGTTTCGACCCAATCGACTTTCATTAGTATTATGTGGAAAAATGCGCTGCGTCATTCATTTAACGTAAAATGGAACTTATCGACAATGAGGAAACGACGCCAATATTTCACATTCACACTGGCTGCTGGCGATGGAATAACCCGCTACGAGGACAGATTACTTCCGGTTGACGTAGTGTGAGAGAGTATCAATTATTCATCACACCAACGAACAAACTTAATGAAAACTTAACCTGCTCTTTTTCCAGCTGACCTTTAATCACTTGTAGCCACGAACAACGCCCAAACACAACTCTGCACAACTGAAAAGTCAATCAGTTATGGTCAGCTCGTCAACGCTGATGCTGAATGACTATTAAGCGCTCAGTATGAGTGTCGTCAACATCCATTCAGCCATTACAACCTTTTCCCAATAGACACTTTTCGTGCACCGACAACGTATGCAAATTTAAGCTTTGACGATGTTGCAAAACTGAGCAACGCCAAAAGGTGCCGACAAAGTAGAAAAACGCGTAAACAACCAATCCAACCTCACAACATTGCCCGTCCATTCTTATTACTATTATTGGTTGATGGGCTGTTGCCCCGTTACAATCAACGAAAGTGTAGTGCACAAATTAGCTTTGCTGACTAAATTGGACACTACGTTGCTTGCGTACGGAAAATGTGCAAATACGAGGGAGACAAGCATGTCAAGAAGTCGTGTCCAAGTCGCAAAGACGACGAGGCCAATTTAGGACACGTGCCGCCTCAGCGTGGTGGCATCATTTTTGCATACGAACAAAGCGCCCTCTACAAAATGATCAGCACCAAAAGAAGTTTGCAGAAGCTGCTCCGTCAAAGATTGCTCAAAGCGTGATCAGGTGGATACGGGCGGCATCGACGAAGCTACAAGCAATGATGGAAGAAAGTCAAAATCAAATCAGCCTCAATCAATAGACAGAAGGCATTTTCCCTCCCGTAAAGGCAATAGTGCGTCTGTGCGTAGCCAACAACGTACGAAGTTCAATAAATGGCCGACAACTGTAAATCCCCGTTCGACTTCTTCATTTTTACCTTTAAAGCATTCTTTGGAAACCGTATAGGCACAGTTAGGCTTCCGATGGATCAATTGACGAATCGTGTAAGCACTACCCGAATTTCCATTCGTCAATGATCGACTACGCTTAAGCTGTCAGTTTTTTAATTCAACATAGGCTCAAGCCAACGCGTGCTACAGTGCATCTTGACAACAAGGGCGTACTTGTCAGCTTCTTAAAGGTCTTTGCGGATTAAGGGACCACTTGTTGATCCTTGAAGACCCGCCCAAATTGAGGAGGACACAAATACTGACAACTTCAGGTTTAGGCGCACATAACATCCGCCTTTTGCCAAATGAACAATCGGAGAAGAACGCAAACGCTTCGCTAATATAATCGATGGTTCAAAGATCGGATTGCGTTGCATCAACGGACGGCGCTTGAGAAGCTTTGCGGAAGCCTTCAGGCGCCGTCGTGGCAACGTCTGAGTCACGCCTTAACGTGCCAACAACCATAGGAGACGATCGTTTGGCGCCAATTTCTAGTCGTCAAACAAAAGTCTCAACGACTAAGCCAAACGCACAAAGGGAGCCGGTTCATTTCCCAATGAATATCCACTGTTGAAAAATCAAATCCGTCAGGGGATTATCAATGTGACAACTGACTCTACCCTCCCAAAGGAGCGTTGCGGCACCTAAAAAAATTTGCATAAACGCCCATAAAAGAGGGCACATTTTAGATAAACTAAATTTGCATATACACAGCCCCTTTGCGTGAGTGAAAGTGTCGCTTGCTTGCTTACCCGTTCGGTAGTAGTTCAAAATTTGTGAGAACACGCCGGGATGACGATCGAAGAAGTATTCGTTAAGAACGGGATCGTAGTTGGCCAACGCCTCCGTCAAACGGGACAGACGGGTGGCAGGAATTTTCTTCAACACGTGTTTGTACGTCTCATGACGGACGCCGCCGACGTTCAAAATAATTCGATTTTCAGCGTCTATCATAGTCGTTTTCCAGAAGCTTACGGAAGTGAGCGTGTAAGAACGGCGGCGGCAGCAGCAGCAGCAGCAGCAACAGCAGAAGCAACGGCAACAGCGGTCGCCAAGGCGCCAACCGAATGTCCATTCAAACTAATGCCATCGACCATACGACCATAAGGTCGAAGGAAACAACAACCTGAACATTTTCGTGTCTTCTCAAAATTGCCTTAAGAGAAAAAGTAAAAAAATGATTGGACACACAAATAGCTCACAAAGTTGACAAAACTTAAGACGACACTGAGTGCTCGTACGTCAGTGGGGCCAAAGGTTCAACTTACGCGAACACGAGCCAAACGCGAAAGGTCGGGCGCGATTCCGCTCTCTTCTTCCTTCTTTGGTAATTTACAAGAGCGCGCAAAGGATTGACGCCGTTGACAAAGCTACAAACGCGCACACGCGCTCGCGCCTGTCGTTCAAAAGTTGGACCGCACAACTGCTTGTCGACAGCACGCGCCTTATAGGTGGCGCTGCTGCGCCGGCTGATTGAAAACTTTCGCCGAGACGAACACTGAGCTGACAAACGGGGCAAACATGCATACGTGCATACATATACGCTTATGCTAAATGGCCTCAGATATGGCTTAGCCCAAATTGGGCTGAAACGACTAACGTATACATATATGTATGTTGGGAAGAAATACGAGCTTGCATAAGCCTAAAGGTCGTTAGCAACAAGAGCTAATGGCCAAAGCGAACCGGAGACGAGCGAACACATTTCAAGAAAAAACAACATCTGACGTTGAAGCCGACTGCTAAAGTACACACACATATATCTCACAACACATCGCTTATTCTACGCTAATGCTGTTGGAATTTTTTCTTTTTATAAATAGCGACGGATCGAATCGTTGGCTCCTATTTATGTATAGGAAAAGCGAATGGGCACAAAATCGGCGCGTACAATCATTGAAGCCAACCAACAGGTAGTAAGCGAAGGGGAGAGTATGTGCGCGCCTCGCCAAATCGAATATGCCTCAATCATTCTTGACACAAAGAGGTGCGCACAAAACTTTACTTGAAAGGAATGACGACGACGACGACGAGAGCTGAAGCCAAATGAAACTATCACCTATACGCCTCGGAGGAATGGTAATGATAGGCAAAGCTAAATGGGCAATTTAAATAAAATTCCAATGGTCAAATTTTTTGCGCGCCAAAGCGTCAATGGTCCCAAAGGACGCAAAGCGAGAAATCTATTCGGCAAAGGGAAAGCAAAAAAAAAACAAAATTCCAGCGCGTACAGGAGCAACGACTGCGATCGATCTACTTAAATAGGCTTATAAGATGGGCCCACGTTGGTGAGGCAAAAGGAGCGACAAAAGCGACCTCTACACAATGGCTATTGCCCTGATGGAATTTTTGGCGCGCTTCGGGTCGTTTGAAGGGAAAAAGGTTCCGTTCGTTTCGGTTGCCGCCAATGGCCAAATGGAACGACGAAGCAAAGAATGCATTTTTAAAAGTCACCTTCCATTTGGCGCCATTTTTTAAGCTCGCTTCAATGAACCGCTCTCATTCACAGCCATTTACGCAATTTTTACCCGAATCGCTTTAAGTGCAATCTTTTTTAAGCTCGGAAAACACGAAAGCGCTTTTCAAAAAGGAATCAAAGAAGGATTTCGTCTGTACAAATCCAACAGCGCCGAAAGCGCGCAGTCGCGACGGCACTATTAGATTCAGAGAGACATTCAGCAAAACACAGCGCTGCGACAAGAAAAGCAAAAAGATAAGAAAGCGCTGCCATTGATAAAAAGAGTACAATGAGTTCATTTTCATTGACACATATTGGTTGCACGTTAATCTGTTGATCGTTAATTACTGTTGCTCAATTATTCATTAGCAAAGGCAGACAAGCCAATTCAAAATTCATCTTTCGTCACTATTGACAAGTCAATGTGAACGCACTACGAATCGTCGACTATTGTGTCGTCGAAACGCAACTGTCCCTTCGTTTATTCACTTACTGTTACGTTTCACTTTCATTGATCAGTAGTCAAAATAAAATATAATTTCACAAATGCGTACACGTTAGTGAATTGGACAACGACACCGCGTATTTGTGTCCGCCCATTACGCGCCTACAAGTGTCTTTCCTTTAAGCGGCAAAAAATCCATTCAATTTGAAGTATGTAAATTTCTTTGCGGCTGACTTGTGCGCCAAATTAGGACGATCGCTTTTCGCTTGGCGAACTGTCAACAAGCAAACGTAATTTGACACAGCTTCCAATTTGCTAAAGGTGTAAACATTGTCCATTCATATTTCGGTATGAATAAGCGCTGAATGGTAATTCTATGAATGAACGTGAGCGAAAAATTCGTTAGCCCATTAAGCGGACAGCAAAACAATTTTGTGCATACGGATGTTTACTCATTCGTCCAAGACAATGGGCTTAGCAACGGACATGTCGTTGGAAAAGAAATTTTTTTCCCGCCAATATGTACATGCCCAAATAAGAAAAAAAACAAGAGATTATACATAAACATAAAAAGACAAAACATGCATGATTGATATACAAGGATGGCTACCTTCCCGCTCGCATTAATTTTGGAGGCCTTTCGGGAAAATATCTGTTTCCATTCACTGCCGCTTTTTATGAATGGAACAATATCGTCTCCGTAAAAGGCATATTACGTTTTTGTTTTTGAAAATTTCGTCGCGAAAAAGTCACGTGTCACCAATTGACCGCCAAAAAGCGTAATATTCGACTTTGAAACTTTCAGCCGAAGGTCCGCTTTTCAATGAAGGCGCTAATTTATGCAAAAATAGCGTACGTTTTGCTTGGTGGCCGACAATGCCTAAGGCGTTGTGTTGCAATAAGAGCCAAAGATGGTTTTGCTTGTCGAAAAGCTGTCGGCCGATGAAAAACGACCTCACGCGTTGGTGACAAATGGCCAAACGATTAGAGCAGAGGCACTTTTCTTAACTACCGATTAAATTTGGCCGTCGATCAACACCACAGACCAATTTAAGCTACGCGCGGATATTGACCATTAAGAATATGTCATCAAAGGAGAAGAGAAATAATGACAGCTGTAATGTTTCCATTTTTCAGTGAAAGCGACGTCTTTACAACCACTCGGCAGTAAGTGTGATCAATAAAGTGTCGACACGTTTAAAACTGCCTATAATAATCTGTCTGTGCCCAATGTCGACTTTGTAGAAAAGAGAGACTTTAAAAAGGTTTGAGGACACAAAAGGCTTTAATATATTTCAAAATGAGAAGTTCTACTAAGCCCTTTCTTATTATTACTATTGTTGTTGTTGTTGTTGACATGAATGGAAAATTGTGCTTACCAATTGGTTAGACGATTGCGTGCCACCGCCGTGCAAAATTCGTATGCATTCGCGTACCTTTCATCACTTTGACACGTGACATCTGGCTGTGTCGCACGTAGTTTAAAATTTTTTCTCGACGAGCTCAGCCGCTCTAATCCATTCTCAATGAGCCGATGCTGAAAGAAAAAAGATGAAACTTAACTAAGCAAATGCGAATTAGCCATTCAATCCATTAGGTTAAAAGCAAAACGAGCAAACATCTACTCTACACGCTTCGCGTGTCATTTAAAAGAGCCACTTAAATTATTTTTTATATACAAAAAGGGGTTTTCTCCTTTGCCAAAGCAGCAAAATATCCAAAAATAGATTAAACTAGGCATACTGTAGTTTTTGCTATTTTGCTGCAACATTTTTCGGGATACGTAACCATGACTGTATGCATACAATGACATCCCTTTCTTCCGTCCAATTGTTTGACGCCACCACTTCTCCATGTACGGAATGTGCCGTTGCTCCGCTTGAAAGTCATTGACTTAAACGCACGTCGTTTAGGCAATTGCCTTTCCGCCCCATTCATTATTCATTGTCCATTAATTCGCTGCTTAGCCAACCGATTAACGTAATGTCGCAGAGGAGTCAACGAAAGTTTTAATACGCTCGACGGTAGTATGAAATGTACGCAAAAATGTATACAAAAGTCAATTTTCGCAAAATGGAATTCTATTAATGGAACACTGTAGTAGTTGTATTCAAATTTAATTTACAACAAACACGGTGGTCAATGGCTCTTGGTGAAGTATAGTTCGTTCATTCAGTATTTACTACTACTGTTAATTGTCGTACGATAAATTGGTCCGCCCAAATGGGGAAAGTATATTCTCAAATCCAATCCCGCCGTAGCGCGTACAACTCTTTGATGAGTGCACAGAATTCAAAGGGACGCTGAAAATGCCCATCGGAGCACCAATGCGCCCAGCTCGAATTTTTCGCGCCTAAAGGCGTTAAGTAAGCGAAAAGCTTTACTGCTGCTGCGTACGCACTGCGCTTTCCATCCTGACTGTACCAATTTAATAATACTTAAGGGATATCGCCGCAATACGCTCGTCACGAGCTGCGTATTGGAAATATTCACACTGTTTTTGGAAAACCATATTCAATTTTCAAGAATATTCCTCTTCATCCCCCTATTGTTATTATTACTACTGTTATATCTGCCAGCACGCATTATTGTACTTGCTTATCAGATTACTGTGTTGTGCTACCTGCGAATCAGAGTGACAAAGCGAGTGTGTGCGTGTTTTGGGATTGAATTGTTGTGCTGACGCTGTCTCGCTTTCTCCCGCGTTTACGCCAGCAAACTCTTCGCGTTCAACCAAAGCTTCCGCACGAAGTCACAACAACTGCTATTGTTGTTGTCTTGTTTTTTACTGCTTTATTCTGTTGAGTAGTCCGTAGGGCGAAAAAAATGTTTTATTCTCATAGGGAAATAGGGCACGTGTGTCGAAATCCCGAATGCCAGAATTCCGAGTGACAAAATCCCGAAAGGTCAAAATCCTGAGCAGACGAACTCCCGAAGGGTTCACATCCCGAATGTCGAAGTCCTGAATGATCACTATCCCGAAATTGATATTACTTAACTAGGAGAAAGGGAGGGGTGGATAAAGGCAATCTTCATAAC
This sequence comes from Trichuris suis, assembly GCA_000797535.1. NCBI lineage: Eukaryota > Metazoa > Nematoda > Enoplea > Trichinellida > Trichuridae > Trichuris > Trichuris suis. The sequence goes on along the minus strand of KN538385.1, from coordinate 987,404 downwards.
CACGGCAATCCCTATGGTGAAAGGAGCTTAAGAAAAGGATGCCTTGTAATCTTTACCGTTCGGGATTTCCACCTTCAGGATTTTCTCCTTTCGGTGTTTTGATCGTTCGGGATTTTGACCGTCTCCGGGAAAATAAGAAATTAAGATAGCTTTTTCGTCCGCAGGTAAAAGCCTTTACGTCGTACCGACTGCTCAACGGGATGAAGCCGTAAAACACAAAAACGATGAGACAGCAATCTTGTTACCAAGGAAGCTGCATCTTCGATGACATTGTTGTTCTTAATATATTATTATTATTATTAGAGCCTACATGACATCATAAGCGGAAAAAGAAACAAATCCAACAAGCTCTTCAGCCTACCTGTCTACTTTAACCTGGTAGCGTTCAAAATCCCGAAAATCAAAATCCCGAATGATAGAATTCTGAGAGACCGAATTCGGGCAACCAAAGGGCCCTTTGGCACTTTCTACTTTGCTTTTACTTTCTGCCGGCATTCTTTCCTATTGCCGGTATGATTTTCTTAGATTAACACTGCGATCTTAGAATGCGAAAAGCATTTCACATAGGCTTATGCTAATAGGTGACCACGTTTTACGGGCAACTTCTGACGCCACGTCAATATTCGTGGCGCTATTTGCTTTTTATATGGACGTTTATATCGTACAATTGGAGGTACGGTAGGAGAAAATGAAAATAAGGTGCTCTGTGGAGCGACGCTTCCCGAGGTTGTCTTAGCTGCGTAATCCCGACACTTAGCAGAGGCGTCCGAACGGCATGAACACCTTAAATAAGATTCTTCTCCTCTATTTTTGGTTGCAAAAAAGTTTTCGGGATTTTAAACGTCACCCGAATTTAGCCGTATGAAAGAAACGGCAGTCGGCATATTACCATCATTAGGAAGAATTGAAAATTACCTTCGCATGATGCAGCCATCGCAATGATAAATCACGAATAATTCCTCCATACGCAAAGCCTAAGCGAAAAAGGAAAAATGAAAAAAGCCAACGGAGCGACGAGTATGTTACCGTTTCTTCGTTGCCCAATATGAGCTCATACGTTCGCGACGTCTCCGGTCATTAATGGCAAAGAATCGAAAATGCACAAGCGGAAACTCCAAGCGACAATTACAAATAAAATTTAATTTCCCTCATAGAAATTCAAGACTATGCTTAAGCATATGATGTGTGAATATTCTCCCATCTTCCCTTCGCCTTATAGAGCAATTATGGGATATTTCATAATCGAACCCCAACGCTAACTTAAAAAGTAAGACCGCATAGCTTACTTAAGCTGACAATAAGAGGCGTAGTGCACTTTTATTCCATATATGGGTTTTACAAATCAAAGTGACAATAGCACATATACAGTATTAATTGGTCAAGAATTCCCATACATAAAGCACTAGGAATATACTGACGAATCATCATACTAAAGTTAGCCGTACGTCAATCCGCTACGGAACTTCCTTATAAATAATGAATGGAAAGATAGCTGCAATTCCGAAACGCAGATGGATGCGTACCTAAAATATAAGCAAATGCGTACTGCTAAAAACATAAATTAAATTTCCTGACTGAAGCGTAAATATCCACAAATAATTTAGTTAAAAATGTCGCATGCGACTGTAAAACTACAAACAGCGTGAGAAGACCATATATGCAAGTACTCTTTCAAACAGACTCATTCGAATTAACTTTTATTATCCGAAACTGCTTCTCGACCAAAAATAATGAAAGATGAAATCTACCCAATCTAACGATCACAGCTTTTGGCAACATTGGCCCTACTTTTCATCACTTACCAATGAATGCAAAACGCCGTTGCGTAAACGACGTTCCCGCAATGTTCTGCGGATAATAGCTAACCAAACAACGAGATTCAAGATTCCGTTCAACTTGGTAAGCCCGCGAAAGCAAACAAACGCGGCAATAGGCCAGCAGGCGCCGGGAAATAACGCTCGAACTGATTGGATACTGTATGGCTTGAGGAAATGCAGGTACAAAGGCAATCAATTATTCCCGCTTGCCAAATTTTAGTCTCAAACTCTGGAAGAAGCACGCACTTTTGTGGCACTTAGGCCGCCAAGATTAACGGATTAAAATTTAACGCCGATATTTTTCTGCTCCACAAACATTTTGCACTGTCGCATGGAATGATTTTGAAAAGCACTGCTTGAGAGAAGCCATAAAATAAACTTGCCGAATTAGAAATTTAGAAACAATGCAACTGAGTGCGCGCTGTTCTCAGAGTAGATTTATTCATAAATAGATTGAGACATTTTGAGGAAATTTTGGATTTAAGCTTTCCATTTTGCTGCACTACTTCTTCATGCTATTCGCCGTTCTAACCTGTCGAATGCATAAATCCTCTCTTCACTTAACATGCCTGCTGTTGGCACAGTAGAATACATAGTAACAGTAGGACTTGCGGTTAACTCAACGGACTATCCGTAGGTTTTCCACAAATGACTTAATTAGCTTGCAAATAATGCTAAAAAGAGGAAACCGGGAAATGAAGTCAGTATCTCGGACGCAAAGAGCGCGTTTAAGAGCTGCCGCAAATACCTACAGTAACAAAGTATGGTGCGCAGGTACAAATTGTGTAACCGACCATTTTTGGCTCCATGGTTTGTCGTATTTTTTTCAAACTCAACCGTATAGCGTCAAAATTATGTACTGGAAAAAGGCGCAGGTGATGCACTCTGACAAACCGACCAGACAACAATGCAATGGCAAGGCGAATTTAAAATTTAAAATTGCCCAGCGAAGTTAGATCGGGCAACCGAATGTCCTTAAATTGCTGAGGCAGACTGATGTTCTTCATGGCCGTTACGGCTCTTGCCGGGGCTGCCGCCAAGCCCGCCTTGAATGGACATCGTGGAGAGAAGAAGTATTTCTTCTTAATGTTAAAACTTACTTCCTGTTTTTCTATCTTATCTTGTTCTTCAATTCGAAGCAATATTTCGCTCATGTTCGTCTCCAGAACCATACCGCCCATCACTATTTCGTTCAATATGTTGTGCACCTGAAAGGTGGACGTTCTTTTGTTAAATGGTCGAGTTGTTGGACAACGCTAACCTTATCCGAATGGAAAATCAAATCAAGCTCGCACACATTTTCAAAGCATCTGTCCAATGTTTCCACGAAAACCTGAACTTTAAATTTTCAAAAAAATCAACAAATCTTTAAGGTGAAAGATTACTTGAATAAGGTCGAGAATTCCAAGCTCGCTTTCCGACGAATCCGAGCAGAAGACGAAGTAAAGTGTTGCGTAATGGCGATAAATCAGTCTGTTGTCGGAGCCGGGGCTAACGAAGCTGCAAAAGAAAAAAAGGAACTCCAACAAAACAACGGCACCCAAAAGGCTTTGCCTACCTGCCGCCTTCAAGAAAGTTGCACACATTTTCATCTCGCTTCGACAATAATTGAAATGTTTCGCGCACGAGTTGCTGTTGAACCTCTTCCGGCTAAGAGAATACAATTGAGAAAAGCACATCGGCAAACCAACTAACGTACAACGCTCTCGAAAAATTTAAGCAGCCGTGGCTTCCCGTGATTGTTGAATACCATAATTGCCTTGATCATGACTAATATCAAAATTTTCTACTGCCCCAATAGTCCGCAAAGCTACGGGTTGTGAAATCGGCAGATGAACAGCGCTGGGCGAAAAACAAGGGGTACTGTAGCTCACAGGTTCCGACAGCGCAACGTCACCGAAATGGTGAGCAGATGAAACTGCGGGAGCGTTCAAGCTAACAATCGAGCACCACTTGCCCCAAGAAGCAGTCTTTAACCATAGTGGTAGAACGCGAATCTAGGTATTTCGAAATTTTGATGCGCATATTATTTGCTTTTATTTCCTGAGGCTAAGCATTTATCATAAAAAATAGATCAAATACTTTAGAAAATGAATAAAAGCCGCAGGTAGCACTGTAATTTCTTCAAACATTTGGATTTCAGAAACAATTTGAACCTGCATGCTTTGTTGCAAGTTGTGTCATACTGTAAGTTTGTTGTACTTTTTTTTACAAGGCAAATGGCACTGTCATCGCTTGTTAAGTATGCGCTATTTGATTGTTTCTATAAATTAATGCTGCTGGCGTTTTAGTTGTAAGATATACGACCTTGGTTTGTTCCTTTTTAATGTCGTGTCTGTCGTTTCTTTTTTGTGGGCATTCGCCTGCGTACTGCCTCCTGTTGCGCTGCTTTTAATGCCTGTTAGGCCTGTGATGATTAGCTGCTTTCCACTTTACCTGCCATCGAATTTTCCTTTCTCCTATTCACCTTCTGATAAGACGAGCTAAAGGTACAGTAGGGACGTAAGGCTTTTCGGTTTATTCAGCATTTCCTTTTTCTGTTGGTTTAAATGTGCGGCACTGTGCAGATAGATAACGCATTGCCAATTGCGCCCAAGGTCATTACAGTACCATTGCGTAAAGTAACTTTTTTCAAAGTTTTGAAATCAGCGACTCTGAAAACATTCGTACATGCTTCCATGATCAACATTGAACTTATTCTACCTCTGTCAGCTTGTTTATCCATTGCCATTGCATACATGCGCAGATGCACAGGTTTGTCTTCAGTCCTTTTGTGGCATTTGCTCTTTTAAAAATTCATGTCTGCCAAAAGGTCTCAAAAGCACAATAGTCTTTGTGCTATATATGTGCAGTCTCCTTATTCTGATTCTTTCATTATAGATATAATGGATGTGACACTTTTGGTCAAAGTAGAAGTGCGGCGTAGCTGACCAGATGATCTTATGTAAAACAAGACAGTTGCGTTCCTATATGGCGAAGCAATATAGCAAAGCTTACTGATTCACACTGCAATGCATCAGTCGAATAAAATACTAAACCCTCAGTACGGAAAGGTTACTGCCTACGATGGAACGTTGGTAACGCACATTCCAGTACACTATTTCGACGAATCCGCCACTTTTGCTCAAGCACAACAACAATATGTAGGAGACCAGACGTGCTTGTGGTGATTTTATGCTAAAAGGGTGCGTTTAGAATGATCGGCAACAGATCACAGAAGCATTGAATATCGTCAACGGCGCGCCTATAGTACCTGCGAAATGTGTGAGCGTTCAGTCGGAATCCGTGGGCGAAATGCAATCTACCGGAAATCAAAGGTAAGCCTGAAAACACTTAAAAACATTTTTGATTATGTAAAGCTTGGCTGACATTTTCATTAATATACCAGCGTGGAATTAACTGTGTGAATTATCTAAGCGTGAAGCGGACTTGTGCATAGAAAGAAAGCTCAATAAAGAATTGTTTAAGGTCGGATTATCCACGAGCAGTTTTTTTAAAAGCGCATTAATAGTTTATAATATACGCTTTGGAAAGAACATTATTCTAACACTTTCCAGTTGAGAGGGGGGAACGAACGGACAAAGCAGACGCTACAATTTTGCTAATAGAAGGTAATAAAGTGCATACATGAGTGGTTGTAAAATCAGCCGTTTAATAATTTATTTTTTATCCAAATTAGACGTGTTTAATGAAGCGGAAAAAACGCAACGAAAAGTGCTAAATTTTATGATATGCAGGTTCGTTGAACATTCGATTTGTACCGTATCTTCATACCCTTGAAAAGCTCGTCAGATTGATTCCTATACGAAGTGCTCGTGCACCAGCTTAAGAATGTGCGGTTTTTATTTAGCCTTTGTTTACGTCGCTCACTTAACTCGGGGGGAGCTGCTGAAATCGATTACCCTTTTTTGGAAAATGTTTCAACTGGCACTTGTCAGCTGCAGTATAAAGTTCTCTACTCTTCCATCGCACTTTGCGTAGTCAAAATATTGTTCCACTGTGGAAATGTAGCGCTACGGTTTGTAATAACCTGCGCATCATGTAATGGGAATAACTTTTATTCTTAATTTAAAAACCTCGAACGGTTGTCAATTTTCTTTTAACGTAAAGTGCAAATTTGGGTCGCCGTATTTTTTAAAAAAGATTGCTTGCATTGTACTTCGCAAATGTTGATAGGTCGCTTTGCTTGCGCGGTGTAACAGATTGTGTGTATTTTAAGCTTGGTCATCAAAGGTTCGCAAAATGGCGACACCGCGTACCGGTGCTGCGTATGCGGCAAGTTCTCTTCGTGTTTACTGCCCACCGAAGAAGGTAAGCCGAATAGCGCTGATAAGCAAAGTACTTATTTTTATTGATGTTCAAGTTTCAAAGGGTTCTGTAATACTTTTTCAGATATGAAGTCGTACGTATGCGAAACTTGCGAGCCAAAATTAGTGTGCAGTCAAGCAACGAAGCAGTTTCCTTGCGTAATAAGTAATAATCGTTTTAGTGAGGTAATTTCCATTTTCTTCATGAATATTAACTGATCAATAGGTTTTTTCTCAAACTCTTTAACCTCTGTGTGCTTCTTGGCAAAGCGAGAAGCAAAAGGAAAGATAGTGCAGCTTTAGTTTTGTAGCTTTTTAAAATATTCTTAAAACAGCCATCGATCAGAAGAATTACTGTATGATAATCAGGTTCGGTTTCCACTAATTTCGACTTGCGCGATTGATCATTTCACTGTTGCTAAAAGCGGTCCAGTCTGTCCATTATGCATTCTGCGATTCATTTGTTTTGATCAGTCGTCGAGTACACCTTGATTTAAGCGCGTTAATCGTAAAGTATTCCGCAGGTTACACCGTTCCATTCCTTCCAGAACAATGCCAGATTTTTGAATTTTATCCTTTTAAACGTCAACCGTATCTACATTCTCATAACCATGATATATATTTTTAACAGAATTTGCATTTATTTCGTGAAAGGTTTATAATTGTGAACTCGTCTAACCTAAGGTGGGGCGAGGTACAGGGCGCTGTCTTCGCTTCCGAACGCGGTCATTTTGTCGTCTGGGCATAGATAAGTATGTTACTCGTTTTCAAAGGCGCGTTTGCCTTTTGGTTCGTATTTTGAGGAAGAATAATGCTGGCTAAGAGGTTGCATAGCTTCCCACTACATCGCACTGTATTATCCGTACTGAAAAACCTGTTTTTCTAAGGTCGCGGTTTTCGAAATACCTATATTTCATGGTCAGCATTCAGGGGTCCATCATGTAAATGAAGTGTTGCTAAGTTTAACTTGTTTCTGCTATGAATATATATTTTTCTTTCATACCAGTTTTTCAGTTTAGTATGTCAGATGGGATGAGCCATGTGGCTCCATCGGAAGCATCGTCTTCTGGGCAGGTTGTCGAAGGGCTGAAAACCAATAACGAGAAGAAGTTAGTGTGTTGCAACTGCGACAAACAGTTTAGCAAAGCATATGACCTAAGACGGCATATGAGAACCCATACCGGAGAAAAACCTTACGCTTGTTCCTACTGCGATCGCCGTTTCGCCTTAAGGAGCACATTGAAGCGTCACTTTGGTACCCACATTGCCGAAAAGTCGTACAGATGCTGCGTCTGCTTTAAGGGTCTTTCCTGCTCAAGTACTCTTAAAGCTCATATGCGTATACACAACAATGAGAGCTATGAATGCCCGCGGTGTTTACATCGGTTCAGAAAGAAAAGTCGCTTTACGGCTCATCTCCACGGCAGGCCGAATTGTGCCCTAAAAGGCAAAAAACGCATTACTACCGTGGCTGCAGAATCGAACGACGAAAAGCCGAAAAACCCTCTGGCCGATATACCTTTGCTAAAGGAGACTGGCCGTGGATTGGTACCTGTTTGGAAGGGTAATACAAATCGAACGAACGAGGCGGACTATTGGCGTCGGCGATTCGTATGCTCGTTTTGTCAAAAGCGCTTTTTAAAGCTTAGTCATTTGGTTTGCCATATAAGGGTGCACACCAAGGAACGCCCTTACATATGCTACTTCTGTAAGAGCAGCTTTGCCACGTCCAGTACGCTAAGGGATCATATGACATCCCATTCAAAGAAACGCAACTTCCGGTGCAATGTTTGTGCCAAGTCATTTGTCCTTCAACGATCCTTGAATCGGCACATGAGCACCCATAGCGACGAGGCGCCGTATGTTTGTCCAATTTGTTACAAACGCTTTAAAAGGCGGGAACAATGTCGATTGCACGTCAATGTCCATTCGAGTACCGAATTACCTGCGACTACGCTGACCAACGATGAAGACATTGTTTCAACGGTGACCAACGGCATTGTTGACCAAAGTGGTCCAAGCGTTGAGGCACCAAATGGAACCAATGGCCAACGTGTTGTCGACTCGAGCTTTGTCCCAAATTGTTATCAAAATTCAATCTACGGACCGACTTACGTAAATGGAAGTTATCCGATGGCAGAAAATGAAGGTGATTGCAATGGGTCCCACCAATACGAAGAGAAGAACCTCTCTTTACGTTATGGATTCGTTGGGCAAACGGCAAATGACCGTTTCAACAATGAAGCGTCCCTTTTCAATGCAAATTTCAAATCAATTGACAATGCGACCTTAAATGGAGTTCAATTGATTAATGGAACAGAATTGTATTTGTGCTACGGTTGCACAATGACCTTTTCGCATCACGTTGATTTGGTTAAGCATCTTTTGGACAATGATTTGTCCGTGGAACATTGCAACTTGGTCTTATGTTCCATTCGACATTACAGTTGCCATTTGTGCATTGACTTTTCCCCTTTTGGGGAGTACGAAGATTACGCCAACCATATGGAGTTGTTTCACGCTTTGCTTTTCCGTAGGCAATGTCCGTTTTGTTTTACCAATTTTACGGACGGTTTCGAGTTGAGTCGACACATTGCGCAAGATCACGTTTTCCGCACGTGGCTTTTGCTGGCCAATGGCGAAGAAGCCCCAACGCCAAATATGGAAGAAGCAACGACAAGTGGATTTTTGACGCCGTCCACTTCGTTGGTCATCGATGAGAACACCGAAAACGTGGAAGGACAAAGCGAAATGATCGACGATTCAATAAGCGCCATTTTGGCGGCTATTCAAAGCTCAAACGGCCCAGCAATGCTGCCTGCCATCACTAACGTCTCGTTGCCAACGGTGGAATATTCGAACGAGCAAAATGGGATTATGCAAACCATACCGGCCGGAAGTGGATGCCAAAAAGGCGGAGAATCATATGGTACGCATAGTGAGCAGTTGACCATTGGCCGTGGATCGAAGGATGACCAATACTACGGGAATAATTGTGAGGTGGAACGCGTAAATGTCTACCTTTGCTCCACGTGCGGTAAGGAGTTTTTGCGAAGGGACAGTTTGGCGCGTCATCGAAAAAACCACACAAATCCTCGGTCGAATTGTTGCGAATTTTGTCAAAAGCTTTTCGGTCGAAAGGACACACTGCTGAAGCACAAACGTTCCAAACACGCCGTTCAAATGAGGTGACGTTCTTTCTCGTTTCTCCTTCAACCGGAACAGTAAACTACTGCCGTCAAAATATTACGGAAGATTCTTTGGAGCTCGATTTTTTTTTCTTGAACCTGAGTATCCTTTACGACCGTACCATTGATGACGAGGCGGGAAGGGGAGTGCCAAAAGCTAGGCGAACGTAAACTGATATTTGACAACAGAATACGTGAATAGCACGTAGGATGAGAATAGGTCCGTGTAATTTCATTTTATTTTTACGACAGGCCTTCCGTTGGGTACCGTTTAACTTGACGCCCGTCAAATTGCGAGCTAATCGGGACACGTCATTAGCACATGACCGCCGACCATAGGTATACTTTACCCTATGCACTGGCGGCAAAGGTTCCTGTCCTTTTTATCATGAGCATGATTCGCCATAGTTATAGCGCGATGAAGGAACGGTAGCGATCCAAAGGAGGTGAACCAAGAGATTTCAAGGAAGAACAAAAAATTATAGAAGAAGTTTACCTGAGCATCACTTTTGTAAATTTACCTGAGTATCAATACATACAGTATGGCTAAATATTGCGAAGCCGATAAACGTGTCTGTTGGGAATTTAATGATTTTGAACTTGTTTTCACGGTTAATAGAAGGGACGAAAGGCACCTAGAAATAGATAGGAAGAAAGAAAAGGTAAATGCTGTTTTTAAGGCATGCATAAATTTCCGAACATACGAAGGTTACAGAGTCGGCAAGCTTGTCGAGCTTGGCAATGCATATTCGTGGTACGCCGGTGACGGATCGCTTCAGACCCGAAGGCCCTGTAATTTTAAAGCGATACTTCTGCCCGGTCGACAGGCAATGTAGTCTAAGACTTATCTGCTACAGTATCATCTATTGATGAGCAGGTTCGATTCTTAAACGAGTCGGTCTGGACTTCGTTTCAACTTCCGGGTTGCACGCCTTTAAGGTCATGCGCGTAGGCAAGGCTCAATGCCAACCCGTAGATCAACCACTTTTCACGCGGCACACTCACAGCGTTGCATCAAGTTTTCTGGCGCTGTTCCTTGTAAGTTTGATAGAAAGCGAATACGTAGGAGACGTCGTATGGTACCTTGTCGACGCTTTCGGCTTTCATAGATGGCATTAATACGGAGACTGCTTGCAATGCATTCTTTTGGCTTAAAAATGTCACAACAGTTTTTTGCAACTCAACGACTGTGACATTGGATCGTATTGCAAAAGTTCATACGACTTCTTTTTGTGGTGTCGTCCCGTTGGTCGAGCAAACTCGATTCTGAAAGCCTTTCCCGAACCGACCTTGTATCACTGATGTGCTCTTTGTGATGCCAATCCCCATTCATCATACCTTCATCTTGTTTATAACGTTTAAGCCAACACATCTGCTTTTTAGTGTGCGTCGCGCAAAAACTTATCTACTTGTGCAAACACTATTTAACTCACTTGGCTTTTGCTTAACGATTATTAATAGTAAGGTTCACGTTATAAGACTTTGAGTTCACCTTAGTCGGTTGGTTAAGTTCCATGAGGTGATAAGCGCTTTGAACCTTGAAAAGGCAACTTTTTTATTTTTCCAAAATGAATCGCTGCCGTAGCTGTCGTTCCCTCAGGTGAAACTGAAGGGTCCATTTGAAATTGTCGAAGGCCTCATTCATCACTGTTTTAAGGTTACTTGACCAGCAAAGCAGTTGCAGTGATTTAAGATTATTGTTGCTTGTAAGATCTTACTTGTTTTCAGTTTGGGTGAGCTCGCTTTCAGATTTAAACCATTCTAGAACGTTTAATGTTAAAAAAAAGTTGTCCAAGCCGAAACTGAATCAACGTTGCGTTAAGTCAACGTTTTCATAGTCTCCACGTTCCTTTGCTTGGAGCGACTAAGCAGACCGAATCAACGCGGTTCTAAAGCAGCGAAATGCATGCAGACGATGCCTTCTTGCATACCTCCGCATTTGCATAGCGCACACAGACCGTCCGTCTCCATTGAGCGCTTAACATTTATTCTCCTTTCACCGCCAAGGTGGGCTGCTTCCATTTTGTAGAAATTTTTCCCAAATTCCATATAAGGCACAGTCGTTGTGTATAGTCCAAATGCGCAATAGCTTCTTTCGAGTTAGTTTATAGTACAAGCGACGAGAAGGTGTCAGAGCATTCAAAGCGTACGCCCGTTGAACTACAGCAGCAGAGATAGTGCAACTTTGGCCAAAGAAATCCCTCCTTTGGAAGTGTTATTTAAAAATCCCAATATTCAATAGTTTGCAAGTATATACTGATTTATGAATAATTTAATTCCTTTAATCTCAGCCCGCATCTTCGCAGGCGTAATGCTGTTTTCATTGATGCAGTGAACATGAAGGAAGGCACTATCTGTGAAGTGTGGTAGTCACATTGCATCGAATTTGTAACTCCTGAAATCTGACGCGCTTCCATTCATTCTGTTCATACGCACACTTCACTTTCCATTCAGCAGCAATCATTCATCGTTGAGACACTCTTTTAGGAACACTTTCGAGCTGTCCGCTCAGCGCTAGATCAGTAAGCACTGCTATACTGTAGGAAGTGTTTTTAGCATCTCCCAAAAAAGGATATATCAAAACGCATTTGTTTTGTAACATTAATAAACTACAGTAATTTACCTCATTCATTCGTGACGTAATATGATAGTAGTTTCCTTCTTATTTCCACATTCCCCGTTGTTCCGTGGGTGGTGCGCCGCAAATGCTTAAAAATCAATTAGACGTAGCTTACTACTGCTTCTGTTACTTTTATCTTGGCCTACGTATGAACGCTTCTTCAGTTGTATTTTCAGCGTTTCTAAACGATGCGGTTAAAAATTTTCAAGCGAAGCATTGCACGTAATGCGTATTATCCCATTTCGTTCGTCGCAAATGCGTACAGCATGAAGAAGTCTGGCTTTAAGTATTCTCGCATATTCCATCCATGTACGGTAAGTGGTATGAGAGAGCAGGATAAAGACGATGTAATAATAGTAATGATAATAAAATTTAAAATAAACTAAGCGGCAGGATGTTTTTATAATTTCCTTAGGTCCTTCCTGGGACAGGGGCAGTATTGGCCATCAGTGCCTGGCGGCCCCGGCTCACCTGCTTTGCCATTGTCTCCAGGTTTTCCAGCTTGGCCAGGCAGTCCAGGTGAGCCCTTGGTTCCTGCAGTTCCATCCTTACCTGGCTTTCCTGGCTTTCCTGGTTTGCCAGGTGCTCCAGCTTTACCTGCTGGCCCTCTGGCTCCGCACGGTCCGCGCTTGCCTTTTCCAGTATACGCAATGCCATCGGCACCTGGATCGCCAACCGGACCCGGTGGTCCAACAGGTCCTTTGGGACCAGGATTTCCAGCTGGTCCAGCTACCCCGGGGTTTCCTTTCTTACCATCATTGCCGGGCGGGCCTGGCGGTCCCTTTGCGCCCTACCGACGCAAGCTAATATCGTTATCTGCCACTCAAGCTTTTGTTTTTCAAACCTACCGGAGGGCCACGGGGACCTCGTTGTCCTGGCGGTCCCTTAGGAGCATCACATTTGAAACATTCCTGCGGAGGCTGTGGTACTATGGGTACGTCCTTCGGTCCAGGTTTGCCTCGTTCACCTTTTCTTCCGCGTTTCCCTGGTTTTCCCGGACGTCCAGGCTTGCCAGGCTTTCCGCGAGGTCCCCTTGGGCACACATTCTCCTCGTGGCATATACATTGGGGATTCGAGAAACGACGGTTTCGAATTTTGTCCGCTTCTTCCATTCTTATTATGTCGTCGAGTACCTTGTTCGATTGTGTCTAAAAGTTGCCTAGTTGTCTACGATGTCTGCTTTGTTGCCTAAATGTTCTACGTTGGGTTGAACTTACTCGAAAATGGTCCATTTCCTGAAAAACGTAGTTTCGAAGATTCAGCTGCCGGTTGCAAACGAGAAAAACGGCCGATAACGTTCCAAGAATGGCAATGGTGCTCAGCGATATTGCCAGCACGGCAACCAGGTCAGTTGTCGTCCGAGCCATCTGAAAACCTTGTTCCTGTGTTAAATTTAAAACGCTAATTTGCATATGCACATATATATTGTATGTAAGCGCGTGTATAGGGCTGTAGAGTATGTACGTTGTATTCTACTTTGAAAGGGAAACTCGCGCAAGCTGGGCAGACTGGACGTGACTTTCTGTTCCTACGGGATGATTGTCTTCGTTTAAATAACCCATTTCAAACGGTCCTGTTTTAGGATGAATAATAAAAAGCCTTCAAGTGCAGTTTACTTTCGACGACCTTGGAGGATTGGAAACGTGTTAACCTTAATAGATAGGAAATTTAGGTACGTCAGTCTGGAAACACTGATTAAAAATGCCTCTTTATTCGCCTTTTCGCAAAGCGGCGGCTGTAGATAGTCGAAAATCTGCACCCCTATTGTACAGTCACTTCATTAATCATTAAATCCCATTGATCAATTGACATATCTGATCAGCGTATCGACCATCCCGCGCCCACTGTTTTCAGCAAAATTGAATGCTTCAAATAATCTACGTTACTGTTTTGTGCCTATTGAGAAAACACTTTTTCCCTTGAGCAAGACAATAAGGGCGTATCGAAGATTTATTTGGAAAAGTTGTTCGTTGACTTCAAAGTGGCACCAGTCGCGCCGGTCGGTCTGCCTTCCTTATAATTTTAACGGAAGTTTCACCGCGAACAAAAACTTCTTTTCAGGCATTATTTGCAAGATTAACTTTTTTCCCCTCTTTTTTCATTATTAAACCAACAGGCTGTTCATTTCTCTCACGTCAAATACTTTACTGCTAATGTGACAGATGTGAATTAGCGCCAGAATATTTTCTCTTACGGCACGTTGTTCGACCGCTTCGGCGCGTCGTAAAACATTGTCCTTAATCGAAGCGGTTAGCGAAGCTACAGTAGGAATGGCTGTGACTTTTTTTTGAAATTTTCCATCAGCCTCTAAGGCTAACCGAGACCAGTTCCTTAATTATCCGTTCGTGATTGATGTACAGATTATGAAGTCACCTTCTGACTTGCTTGAAAAGGCTGAGCTCTTCAAACACAGCCTAATATGGCATGGCTTGCTTTTGGACAAACTCTAAACTGACAGCGCTGCTAATTGCAGCCATCCTCAAATGGGCTTCCAATTGAAACAATTTCAACGTCAACGATAGACGTGAGGAATTTGCCATTGCAGTTTTGGGACACACAGTTTATTGTATTAAGTTGTCACATTCTAAGCGAATGAGTTTTTTGCATGAATAAATTTTACTGTGGTGTACTCCTTCGCTGAGGTTGTGCGCGCTATTGTTAGCTATATCACAGTTGAAGCAAAGAAGCTGAAGTTGCTTCTGTGTACATAGTTACGCTGACTGAGCTTGCTTGATCGCGCGCTCAGTTCATTTTGTTGCAATAATGAAAAACTGCCACTTTCACTCTCTTCTGTTGGATGGGTTCAAACGCGGGTTGAGTGCCCCATAGGCCGGCGCCAACAGTTTGCTGAACTTTGAACTATCCATCTCTGTAAAGGACAGTTCAGCTTTGGTTGAAAAGTTCAATGACGGTGACGCAAAGGTCAAAGGAAAGAAGGGGGCGGTTCGTGGCGTTCCTTGCAGATTTGAAGAAAGCTACGGAAGCAATCATAATCTTGCACACGAGAATGGCGGCACAGTTAGGGCTCCATCATCTGACCGTCGCCAGACGCTTTGCTCAAAGTCAGTAGGTAAAAAGGTTACTGACAATGACATCCCATGATTTGATAGATGAACAGAGATTGGGCACGTTTAACAGATGCTTAGACTACTACCGCCTTTCTCAACAGTCTGATCCTTTTGTGGACCGCATTTTTACGTGTGACGAAAACTGTTGTCTCTATAGTAACAGGAAGCGTACTGCTATGTGGATGGGACAGAGAAGAGCCGTCCAACAATTTCCTGAGACCAGACCTCCACCTGAAGAAGGTAATGTTGTCAGTGTGGTGGTGCGCCAGAGGCATCGTCCAGTACAGCTTTCTCGAAGTGGCAAAACCTATCACACAGCACATATCTACAGTCGTGAGATGGAAGAAGCATACAACAAATTAAAAATAATGTGTCCAACAAAACGTTCAGCAGGAAAGGGCTGCTTGGGTATGGACGGACACCTACAGTATTCGCTGGACTTGTCCCCTACTGATTACGATCTTTCCTGTGTCCTAACAGCCTTTCCGCGCCAGATGCGTATGGTGACAACAATACACCTTTGAAGCATTTCTGCAATTAAAACGTTGTTGAATCTTTGGGGAATTCATACCGAAGGCGGCTAATTCAATAAATAAATAAAACAACACTGACCACGGTGAATACGGTCAAAACTGCGGTGAGACGCAAACGTTCAAAGGTAACCATTAAAAAGCACAACTTTGACTTTAGACTAGTGAACACTTTGAATGCACCGACAACGTAATAGTTCCATTTAGTTCACTCGTAAGCGTGTAAGGATTGTAGCTGGAGAAAAGAGTGCTCAATTTTTTTTAGACTTTTATGATCACTGCTCCCTTTCTTTGGCTGCCGTTTTTGCGGCCAATCAAAGCTGAACAGCAGAAGGGTGCGCACGCTTTGCAATGGTGCCATCATGCGGCGTATGGAGCATTTGTCTTCAGCAACTGTCCGCGAACATAGGTGTGTTATCAGGGAAAAAGTATGTTGAAAAATGAGGGCTTAGAAAAAGTGTACTACGCGGAAAATGAATTGCTTCAACTTTGAAAGCGACAGCAAAAGCGAACCTTTCCATATTGGGCTGAAAGTTGTCGGACGAAGCGGAGCCTCGACTTGGCGACTGAACGCTGCTGTCGTCTCTTTCTGAGAAGACGAAATTAATTGCTACAACAACGTGTTGTGACTTGCATGCAATATTGCGAAACGGTAAAATGGAAAGTATTCTTTTCACGATGATGAAGTTGGAATGGGTCACGCGTGCTTCTATAAGCTCATGTATGGTATGAGGCACAGTTTCAAAGAGTTAACTGCAATCTTCAAGTGTTGAAGCATGGAAGTAGGCCAAAGCCAACTGCAAAGTCCTGACATGAAAGCACAACTTCGTGGTGGCTAAACTATACGTTGCCAGTGTTAATGGATGTTCACTTGTTTTTGAAACAGAAAATTAACTGGTCCCTTGACAAAAGGGAAACGTTTCTCGACACGCGGTCTTCCAAACGTGACGACTGAAAGCAGTTAGTGTGAAGAACACTTCAAGGTAATCCTCCTCCCATAAGTTTCTCACGTTTACCAGCCTCAATGACATCATTCCAATGGCGCTACAAATCTGCTAAACATTTGGTGCGCGGACACAATCTACTGTTCCTTAGGGGCACAATTACGCGCTTGCAACTGTTGCCGTGGTCTTATCATTTATCTTATGGCGTACGTTCAGTTGTTTGACACTTGACAGGATCCAGTTATTTTATTTGAAAGGGGCAAAAACTGCTCTCCTGAAAGTATCAGTAAAGAAATTTCCAAAACGTGACATCCAGCATGGCGGAGGCGCTGAATTCGACCGTGAACCACAAGGTGATTTCTCCATAAGCGCTTCTGGTGATATACAGACATGCCAAGACAGTTTTGCAGTATGCTTTAATCTTCCTTAATATAATTAGACACTGACAAACCTTTCTATTAGTGGAACATTTGGTCGATTGTGTATTCAAAGAAACTTAACTTGAAAAATTGAACCCCCCTTTGACGAATTCCATAATTGGTTGGCGTTGACTTTAGGCTTTCGCTTAAACGGTGACACTTCTTCTGGACTGAAACAAGTTCACTTGGTGCTTTTAAAAACCTAACGTTGCCACTGAGTCCTGTCAGTAATGCTGCTGTGTTGCTACGTGCAACTTCTGAAATCGCTGCACTGACAGCCATTTTATAGAGCGTGAAACAGTGAATATGCTATAATAAGACGCAGACAAAGAAAAAGGGTATTAGCGCGCTCAAGTGAAAATGTCACTAGTCACACGCAATTTTTCATTTTCACTTTTGTCTCAGGTATGCATTGTCTCATTGAGGATCTTTCACGGCTTTTAACCCTTCTTTGTTGTGTAGTACCTGCAATAACATTACCAACGGATGGATGTGTGATTTATTAGGTACCGGCACAGTATATACTGTAATGAAGACCACCCATCCCGTTATGAAGCGTCTGTCTTTCAGGTACGCATTATCTTTATTTGGCAAAGTGGGATCCATTGGAAAGAGTACACTGTTCCCTCTATGATAGAATTTGCGTGAGCGAGAGTGGAAGTCATTTTCGAGAGCTCACTGAGTTATATACACTTCCTGGCACACGAAGGGTTGAAAAAAGAATTATAGTCAGGCCTGAAGAATATAATGGATAAATGAGGACGACGATGCACAAGCTGTTCACTTTCTGGCATATCTTGGTCAAACGTTTTGCTGTGCAATATACGGATTAATATGCCACTGTCGAGAAAGACTCTGTTACAACAAACTGGCGAACACTAAGCAGGCACTGCCCTGCTTACTGCTACCTCTCTTCCTTAAGAGGGATTTTAAAGAGAATAACTGATCAGAAGGGTGTTGTAGAAACTGTTTTCCTCTCCTGCTGAAAAGTCAGGATGGTAAATGCTTAATTATTTTCACACTATGAAATGGAAAGTCTGAAGAACACCACACGTTCCATTGTCAGCGTAATGCAGTATGCGAAGTGTAAAGATGGTTATGTTGTGAGAGGTCGCCGGCAGGTGTTCTCTGTCAGGTTAAGTGCGCCTCAGCAGTAATCCGTTAGGTTGGTGGATTGCGTTGCAACTGCGTGATGGTGGCTCCAGGTGGTAATCATGCCTCACTGACGCCTAAACCGCCCTCTTTGTTGATCATGCGGCTATGACATATGTATAAGCCGTTTCTACAACACCTTTCATTATGAAATTACGCTTCTGTTACCAGAACAACTCGTCTTTTAACTGATTAGAAGGTATAACGTAGTTGAATAATCAATAAATGTGAAAAATGAAATATGTAACGTAGAATTCAGAAGGGACTGATGAAGATGGAACAAAGGAATAAACGAAAAGTTAAACACAAGAAAAGGGGGAATATTTATGTTGAAGTAGGAAAAAGGGAGTAAATGATAGTACAAAAAGAAAAATGAAAATTAACTTACAGTTCACTGAGTAGGAACCTGTGGGTCCAGAAGTGTACTGTGCATTGTTACGCAATATTACTAGCCATTGTCGATTAACTAATGTCAGCAGCGTTTTTGTTAACTGCTTCAATTCAACTTGCAGTTCATGACAATGCAGTATGATATAATGGCTTGTCTCAGTATAAAGAAGCTGCAATGTATTAATCCCATACATACATGAAGGGCACAACTTTTTTAGCTTAGACATATGGTTTTGTGAAGCTCGCTGGCAGACTGTGTTTTGCTTACTCATAAGAACACCGCTTGCTGTTATCAAATAGGCGCTATTTTTTGTTACAATTAAAAACGTGACCATAAAGTGATTCCTTTTCATGAAGCTTAACTGATTTTTTTAAAGCCTTCTAAGCTTACCACCCATTTTTGCTCGTCAGACAATTCGTGAGCAGCACAGTTCATTGACTTCTTACCTTCTCATTTGTCGGAAGCGCCGTCCGACCACTTTGCTAGTTTCTTTTTGGTGACTGCAGGCTCTGCTTCAGTGGCTTCTTTCACAATCAAAATTAGAAAGCACCAATTTCAAGGACATGTAGCATAAAAGAATAGCAACCTCAAGGAACAGAAATATCGCCATTGGAATCAGCTTGTTATAGATTAGTGCCATTTTGGTTAAACCAACCTAATAATAGTAATATAACAGCATTTTTAAAAATAATAACAGCTGTAATATGGGCTAGCGCCAGCCGACCAATCAGAGAGCGCCGCGAACTCAAGCGCACTTGTCAATATATCACGAACTCAGTTTTCGATATGTTAGGTTGTGTGTGCACGCTGTCAGAGCGCTAGTGACTAATAAATGGTTACACGCAGCCACCTTTGTTACAATAATAATAATAATAATAATAATAAACTTTTATTTTTGCTCATGCTTATAACACATTTTCATAATGAGAATTGGGAAGACGTTTTTGGAATTGTCTACGCGAATGGCTTTGCAGCCAACTAAAATTTAACAGCGCGGAAACACATATGAAAGGAATTTTCTGGACGCTTATTAAGGAGGACACTGACGTTCTTCCGGCAAGTGATTCTCCGTTTGGGTGACACTAAGGATGTTATGGTCAAACAATTGGCACACAGTTTGACTTTAAACTTTATACAATCTGCCAAAATTCATTACTTATCCACTTTTCGTAAATACCATTTTAAGGAGAGCAAGAGCACATTCTAATCCTTTTTCGCCTAAACTATTAGGACACTGCGTTAACTCTGATGTCACTTTAACTGATATGCTGATATTCCTTAATCAAAAAGCGGTTTCTTCCCGTCGAGCAGTGTAAAAAAGAGTGAAATAAGCGAACTCCGACTGAGCATAGCTTTCTGAACCAACTGTTTCCGTCTTCAGTGGCAGAACGTCCACCTAACAACGCCGAACAATGCTAAACTTTGAAAGAGTTGACACTTGCTTTTTTGCTAGATCGCCGGAATAATTAAAATGGCCGAAAAGCGTAGTTTTGCAGTCATGCTTATGCGCGTCTAAAATTATTGATGTTCAAGTTGAGATCGGTAAGCCAACTGTTTAATGACACGTCAGCTTAAACTCTCGAGCATCTTTAGTTGCCCAATGCTCTGTCATTTTATACTTTTCAATCGCTGGTGAGCGTTCGTCACTGCGGGTCGCCTGCTTCTGGGCAATGAAAGCTTAGCCATTGTGGCTACGATATGATATGCACTATTCGCACCAACTCAGCTATGGTTTAGCCTATGGGTTGGCTGTTCTTCTTGTGGCCATTATGATAAGTTAGAAGATATGGTTCTGCCGTCACAGTGGTTCTTAAGAAGATATGCAGACATGGCCTCAACGGCTTCCTAAATGATATGGCAGCGGTGACCGTATACCGAATGCGGTTCGCCAAAAGATATAGTGAGGCAGCCGCAGTGGTTGAACCGCAACCTTGAACGATCAGCCTTCTCCACATAGCTGATCAGAGAAGAGATCAGGTTGTTCGTACAATATCTTCAAGCGTTGGAGCTGTGCTCAGTCCGATTCAGATTCGGACTCCTATCACTATGAAGATATTAAAAACATGGGGCTAAGCGTCCATATGACTGCCGAGTGGTTGCTTGAAGAAGCGCCTCTATGTATAATATCAAGCTGAACTATCGCTGGTAACAGTGGCAGTTTATTTCAAATGATATTCTCGCAACCAGTACGCAGTATATGCTGTATTCACAAGGGACCCTATGGTCATGATGATATGAGAAATCAAGCGCCCTTAAAGCGAGGAATATCATGGATTGCAAAGGGTGCTAATTCGGAAAAGTCAGGCACAACGAAGCACAGCGATCCCGTTTTGGAAAGAACGATAGCGCATGTGAACAAGAAGAACCTGAAAGAGTTGAAGTTGCCAGTCCGGAAAAGTTGAAAGCTAGAAAGCGCGGGAGATCATTTGTCCTTGACGCAATGAAGGAGAAGTCAAAGCGAACCGAAAGAGCAAGAACGACAATGTGGACATCACCAGCTAATTCAAAAAAAACGTTAACGATAAGATATTGGCAAAGACAAGTTGGAAATGACGTCACTCGTTCAATAGACTTTCCTTTGCTTTTGACCATTTGCCTCCACCACTATGGGCACGCACTGATGGCACAGTAATGGAAGATGTCTTTGATCCAGAGAACCGAATAATATCCATTTATTAAGATAAGCCAGTTGGACAAGTAAGGCTGCACTATCATGCACTCAAGTCCTTGCTGTCGTTGTAACCTCTGTCAATTTGGGTTTACTGAAAATAAACGTGTTATGTTGCAAATGGCTTCTTCCAGCACCTGCGCAGGCAAAATGCGGGAAAATTACGAAGAGCATAAAAGTGACGTAATGTAGAACCTATAGGACAGCACAGCAATAAAAAACACTTGTTAGGCCCAAGACAAGCAACTACATCAATAGCAAAGGTGAACCAACATTCAGGGCAGCGAGCCAAAAGCTGCTACAAAAAATTACAAGTCAATTCGCTTAAGTTCATTTCTACAGATACTGCATGATGTTAGCTCCTTGACCTGTTTGTCAGTTGTGTAAAACACAAAGCAACCACATCTGCCTATGCCCTGCTACTGAGGACGGAAACAGTTGGTTCTGAAAGCTCTGGATATTCTGCATTCGCTTATTTCGCTCTTTCTTACACTGCTCAACGGGAAGCAACCGTTTTTGATTAAAGAACATCACAATAGATCCGTTATGAGAAGCTCAATTTTTAATTTGATACTCTGATAGTGGTGTGTTGATGTTTCTTACGTCTTTCCGCAGAGCTTCAAAGCAAGCAGAACTCATAAAGAATGATATTTTTTTGGTCTTGAAGTAGCAGTAGACAGTGGCGTTTAACGGCACAGATATAGGAAAGCAATGTCAGCGCTTTTGTCAAGAAAATAAAGAATTAAGTAACTGTACACATTAAGTGCAACATCCACTTAACGTTGTAAAAGTACAATGGAAGGAAACGTGCTGCCGCGCGCTCACCTTTTTGGCATTAAGATGTCATAATAAATCAGACTATGTATTTCCAGTTTCAGTTTGCTCATAGCCCGTAGTTATCGTATCTGACGTCTGCTCTGGTGTGGGAAAACGTTAGTTCATGCGTTCGTGGTTTAAATCTATAGAATACTGTATTGTGCACGCTGCCAACATGATTTGGAAGAACATTGCTGGTCTGTTCACTTTCGCAGTGAAAAGATTACCCGAACTTTCTTCCTGTCCAAAACTTTGAACTTCATATGATTAAACAATAGGTTCATTTCATTTTTTGCAAAACTTTTTCAACAGCAAATCTGCTGTTGGCACAATTAGGTTTTCAGAATGTTTACACTGTTTTATGTTGGTATTCATATTTTAAAAATATTTGGCATTCTGAGTGCAACACTGTTCAAAAGAGTTTAGGATTTTTTTCAGTGCCTCCGTATTCTCCCATACTTTTCACGCTATCGTTGTCTATTTACGTTCCAGCTTGTTCTGGAAATTCAATGGCAACCATACAGTTGCAGGGGAATGAATGCTCCTTGGTGAAAGGAGAGCACTGCTACATATGAGACTATAGTTTTTGAAATAAGCCTATTTTATCTCTTTTAGGCTAACTTGTAACTTGAACCACAGCCGTGCTGTGCAATCAATGCCTATGTATATTTTGAGCTTCAGTTCATGGTTAATGAAGGCTGTGAACAACTAACCAGATCTCATTAAAATATATGTAAGGCAATGAACGCGTGCGCAAATTTACTGCTTGAATATTGCCTTCATTTCTCATCAGGGTTTAATGGAGAGGAATAATTAAACTGTCTCTCTGACTAAAGGCGACAACGAAATTCCACATTGCTAATAAGTATGGACAGTAAACATTTCAACATTTTCAGTAAATGTTCTGCCTATGGTCTCAGTGAGAGCCATCCAATGAGCTCTGCGCAGTGCACATTTCATTTGCAACTTTGCACATCATCCTAACTATCAATACGACCGCTGCATTTAAGATAAAATTTAATCTGACTGCCAATCTCACACACAGATACTGTATGCAGATTATAGGAAGATTGCATTTCCTAGTTTAATGTTTTAATTGCTTTCCCACTCTCATTTGCACAAGCACAATACGCAATCCATTACGCGAAATGTCTGGGACCAGATGCGTTCAAGATTTTGGAATACACCTGTGAAATGCTAAGTTAAAATATGTTTTATTTTTAGCCTTAAGCTTAGGTAAGGACAGAACAGAATGGTCAGCAAACTCACAGCGTGACAATGGAGCAGCTAAAAGACAACATCCTCTATCTGTGCATTCCAAAATGCAGTGTGACACGTTCTGGGACGACCAGATTCATCCTATTAACTGGAAGTTGGTTGTCTACGGATGAGGACCCATTGTGGTCAGTAGTTTTTAAAATGCTGCGTTCAGAGTCCTTGTTACCCACAAGCTTTTACTAGTTACACAGCCTTCATGGCAAGATCTCCTGAAACCCTCTTTGTTTACTGTTAAAGTCAAAATTGTGGTGGACCTGTCAGAATTGACCAGATCTTCTCCTCAGCGTCCATAGTTCTTACGTGGGTGTCATGTTCCTCAGCGGTTGTGTTGCTCCCTGTTACAGCTAGCTATCTGATGCTATTTTCCAAGAGAATCATCACATGAAGTCATTTAGGGAACACATGTGAGGTCATTTTGACACTAAAAAATGATCCAGGTAAGGGAGCTCATACTGTTCCTTATTTCTATGCACTCAGCACATCCCTTCCAGCACTGAACTAAAAAAGCATTGATATTTATGCAAATTGATTTTTTTTATTAAGACGTGGGTCCTACTGGTATAATAAATAATTTTGCATTGTGCCCTCGTTGCAGACATGCGCATCAGCAGCACTTCGTTCATTATAGCTTACAGTAAGCGCTTTAGCTAATTTCGGTTGGGAAAGAGGAGCAGTGCTTTAAAAATCAGATTTGGACAAGATCAGGTTCAAGTAGCATTCAGCTGGTGAGCAGCTGGAGGTGACTTCAGCAGATGATGACCAAATGAGCAATAAATGGTGACCCTTTCAAGCTATGTAAGTTAGATTGGGATATAAGCTAAATGCTTTTCACGGATATGGAAATTAATCAAAAACCTACATGTAACTTTGAATGCACTAAATCGGTGCGTCTGGTTAGGATGCGTCTTTCCGGGATATGAATAGGTTGGAATTGAATCGTGTGGCTTACATCTCCGTGAAATTATTTTGCCAGAAAAGGGCAGAACAAGCAAATATTTTGCCAACTATTCATTACAACATTTCGCATTATCGCTTCCTTGAATCTCCCATGAGAACAAATGCTATCATCCATTAAATCTCTAAATGTTTACTTGTTACGTGTTTTGCACCTTCGGGGTGTACTGAGGTAACGCTGACAGAGGTCTGAAATGATGATAACTATCTTTGTTTGTGCAATGGTGTGTGACATTTGACATAATGAGCTACAAAATGTGAACTACTTTTTCGCCAAACAACTTACCACCCACCACATCTGAACATACGTCAAAGCACGCCGAAAATCAGTCATTAAATATATAATGTCTAATAAATTTTTATTCTCTAAATGGCAAACATTGTCAGGCTTGCGGCAGTGCTGCTGAGCATGCTTTATTTCAAGTCAAATCTTAGCTTCGGTAATTTCATGCTGTATGCTAATACGTTGCCTTAAGTGGGCTATAGTTAGTGGGAATTTTCATTCTTCTAAAAACGTTGCTGCATGCAGCCTTCCACGTCGCTGCTTTACGCTGTTTGTGCAAAGTGGTCAACTTTACTGAACTTCAAAATATACTCTGCGCAGTGCAGTGGTGCAAGAAATGGGCACAATATACTCACAAAGGAGATACGGAAGCCTTTGCGGAAAGTTTTTGAACAAAATCGCTCAGTGGGTGGGCAGCCGTAAAGCTTTTCCAGGAAACTGTCCGTCCCAGAAAAAGTGAACAACACAAGTTGTGCGTTCGCTCTTGCACAAACTTTTCTCTCAACTTTAAGTCATAAATTCTGCTTTCTGACGTTTCTTCCAGTGAAAACTGTGTCAAACCATTTTAAGAAATGAAAAACGAGATCGTCTCCGTTCGTCGGAAGTCCAACAGCTGCGCAGTCATCAAAGAGAGATGATAAGTGTACTGGCACACTTTACACATGAAGGAATAATCCCCCTCAATTTGCGAAGCACCCACGACTGACGGATAAACAATTTAGTTCGGCATTAAATTTTCCCGCGCTACACTTTCATTCACAATTGTTTTAAAAAAATAGCCTAGTTGAAGACTCCTTTGGCATTCCATTTTCTGACGGATGATATTTGTCAGCACTGCCATCAAGACTCCGTTACGTTTCTGGTTTGGGGTCCAATATAAGATTCGCCATGAATTGCTCAGCAGGTTGACGCTAAAGAACAAACAGAGTATCAATTAAGTGTTGAAACAAAGTGATGTTGAAAATTTGCACAAAATCAAGTTTCTTGTTGGCAACATTCCCCTTTGGATGACGCAAGCAGAAGACTTTTTTTCATGCCTAATGACTCACACCTTTGTCCAGCACGGCTTCACTTGTCCTACATCGCTTGTTTCATTCATAGGAGAGCATAAAGCAACTCTAATCCTTCGCGTGCAATAATGGAACTAATAAAATCAGTATGAGAAGCGAAGGGAGCACAAAAAATTGTTTAATCATTTATGAATCCATTTTTGAGAGAAATGTACTGTACTGTCTCCTCATAGCAATGATGCCGGTGAAGACACTCAATGTTAACTCGAAAACATGGCTGACTACTGATTCATTAAGACTTCTTAGAACGCATCAAGTTTTAGTTTTCAATGCGGTTGACGAATTAGCTGCTCTGTGTGACAATGACTAACTGATTAAGACAGGTCAACTCACGGTGCAAAAGATTTCTATGTCATAGAAATTCAGAACTATCGGCAATGGCCTTGTCAGTTTTAAAATATGATCAAGCAAAATTCAGGTTACCTGAAAGCCATATTCACAGTCCACTTCCATTGTTGAAACAGGCATTCTGTAGAACTGTTACAGTTTTGAGCCATGGTCTTAAAGTCAATGCAAAGGAGGCTATTCAAGCTAAACAATCTACAGTACACCATTGTTTACGCTATGCAGAACAATAATGATGCCTCCGTTCTGGCTCTTTCATTCATAAAATTGTTATCCTGAACGGGCTTTACGCTGCAGCTAGTTTTTTCATCACAAGACAACTGTGTCTTGCTGCCCTTTTTTGATTTTTGAGACACTCAGAGTGAATTGCGCAAAGTCTGAATGATAACTGTTCCTTGGTTCGAAAAAGGAAAGGAATTTTATCAATCTCCTTTCCGCTTCCGCCCAAAGCAAGGCGAGTATTTTTGGGAAGCGGAGTTCACTTTTAGGCGGTTAACCTTGTGCAAGCAAAAACGTTTGGACAAATTTCTTTTGCGCTAACAACTTGACGGTCCATTCATGCCACCTTAAATGGCAAACGTTTTTTGCCATCCAAACGTCGACAACGCGCCGCGCCGACAGTCTTTATCGTAATGGCCAAAGGTGGGAGAGACGATGAACTTTTGAATGCATTGTCGGTTGGGGAATAGTCAAAAGAATTTAGAAACACTTTGCTGCTCCGTAATAAGACATTCCGAGTGTGAAATCCAATATACGAAGCGCGTTACAAGCGAAACAACCCTTTAAAGTAGTGCCTCTTAGGGCGAAGATCGATTGCAAAGTTGACCCTCTGAAAGGAGTAAAGGAATGAGGAATTGAATACACACTTTTCTTTCCAAGCTCATTTACGCGATTTCAGCGTTTCCTGCGCGTTACAACAGCGTCAGCAAAAAGCATTAGCACTATTCCAATCCAGAAAGTGTTCACAGAAGAATTCTAATTTCTACTGCACGTGGGGAGTCTCCCTTTGAGCCACTGCGTGTATCCCCTTTCCATAAATGCACCTTGAAACCGTTAGTGCACCTTTCCTTTTTTGGCCATATGGTCTTTAAGAGCACAACTGTAATGTGCCTTTTGTCAAAAGTCTTTTTTTTCAGAAAGGCAGTTATCCATTCGTCTTTGAGGGTATCTAAAGACGAGCATTTATCCTGCCTTGTCTCTATTTTCCTAATTAGGTTACGCATGATTGAAAAGGACGCTTGTCATGCCGTAAGAACCTTTTTGTCTTATACAATCTTCTACCTTATCGATAAGCTACGCAAACTGAAGCGAACAGCGACGACAGTTCTTCCCTTAGCCTTTTAGGGACATCATGAGCGCGTCATCGACAATCTGCTGAGCGGAAATGGCAGCCGGTGAACAGCATCAGTATCTTCCCGTTTCAGCGGGCAAAATTTTCACAAAGCGGAAGGAGGCCGATGCAAAAATGTGACGACATCTATTGCATCGTTGCTTCTATTGAAAAGTCGATCCCGCTTTTGAACGAAATGAAAAATGGGAACCCTCCGCGCTGCTTAATGGACTTTCATAAAAGAGGAATAGTAAATTAAAAACCAAAGTCATCATGAACAGAGGAGAGAGACAATGATGACCAGTTTTTTGCTCTCAAAGAAAACAGGATCCGTAACCCTGTTCATTTGCAATGGAGAAGGCTGCGGCGAATAGGTTCAATGTTAAAACGTTGTTACGTAGTTGTGACCATCTATGGGAAGCAACAACGATGAGCTGTGGGCCCTCGTTCATACTATTTCTTTTTTTAAATTAATATGAGCTCTTTAGAAAACTTTTCCTTCCCATTTATGGGCAAGTAAATTAGAATGGAGGCATTTTCTCCCATTCAAACTTTTTTGCTCAATGAACTTGAGCCACTTGAATTTTATCCAATCTTATTAATACATAGCGTTGTACTTTCAGCGAAATAGTTTGCGTGCACATTCTTGCAGCGTACACTTGAAGTAAAGACGTGCTAAAAGAGAAAATCAAAAGAAACGGAGACAAAAGTTACTTTATGCCGGTCTTTGAACTTGCCCAGTTTAATGGGCGCCATTTTTCAATGCGCATCAAGAATTTCGGCGCAAAAAGGAATGGAAAAAATTTTTCCAAGAAACTTTTATTTTCTCCACATGTGACGAAACGCAAGTGAAACTCCATTGCAGCGCAACAACAACGTGACGCACAGTATGGTTGGGGGAAAGGTTTCTCGCATTGGCGCTCGCTTGGTTTTGGGTGTAAAGGTTCCATTGGTTAGTTCATACGCTTCTCTGTGTGACCGCAAAACATTTTTAATTTACAACGGAAAAGTTATGACCAAACGCTTGACCGTTCGGAGGGAGGAAGAACATGCAATAATCAAACGAATTCTAAACGCAAGGGGAATACGATTACCAAATCTTCAATGCGTCGATGGTGGAAGTTAAATCTTTTTCTGCTTACGCAGATTACGCTTTGGGCACGGACAGTATTGAGCATCTCTGCCTGGTTTACCTGGAGGTCCGGAAGGCCCGGTGGGTCCTTCAACACCCTTTTCACCCTTAGCTCCTCCTTCGCCTTTTGGTCCGGGAGCACCGACTGGACCATTTTTACCCGGTGCACCTGCCTTACCAACAGCTCCTGGATGACCCGGTGGACCTGGTGGGCCAGCTGGACCTACGCTACCTTTCATACCACAAATACCGTCTTTGCCATTGTCTCCAACGCAACCTTCCTCACCGCGTGGACCCTGAGGTCCCGGTGCTCCAGGCGAACCCCGAGGGCCGGGCAGTCCACTTTTGCCGTCAGGACCAGGTGGACCAACGGGTCCTTTGGGTCCCTTGAAAAATGTAGGTATTTCAAAGCAAAAATTTAAGACTAGGCAAAATGTCATAGTCTCACCTGCGGTCCTCTGGGACCTTTCTGGCCGGGAACACCTTTCTCTCCACTTGGGCATATGCGGCACTTTTCCAATCCCTTAGTATCTTTTTCAGGCACAATGCCTGGCAGCCCGGTGTCTCCTTTTCTTCCCTTCTTTCCAGGTTCACCTACTGCTCCTGGCTTGCCGGGCGGCCCAGGTGGACCGGGAGGACATGGGTTCTCATCGTAGCATTCGCATCTGCCGGCAGTTACTTGTCGAACTTTTCTGCTTCTGGTTTCAATGAAGTTGACATCGCGTAGGGCGCCTTCAGTGATCACCTAAAACGAAAGAGGGCACATAGGAGAAATGCTTGTCGATCTCTTAGGTGAATCACCTTGAACGAAGCTAATTCTCTTTCAAGGTTGCTTTGAATTGTAAATCCCTTTTGAAAGATGACGGGAATAGTAACGAAGATGGCTAAGATGGCAAGTATGCTAACGCTTATTGAAATGGTTGCAATGACATCAGTGAACGTCTTCATGTCTGCTCCTTGTTGCAAATGAAAACAGGAGGTGGTCGCTTGGTCTCCTATAGTCCGCGCCCGGAATGCCCAGGTTACAAGCGGTTGCCAGCAAAGGCTGATTTAAATTATCTGGTCGTGGTCTGATTGTGAACTGGAACTGCGGCCAGATGCTCAACTTTCGCCTATGGCAGCGTTTGCTTTCTTCTGTCACACCCAGAGAGAAATCGATGGCAATCATTTCAACGCTAATTGCATCTGTTCAAGACGTCAACATGACCTTGGCTTCCAATACTGGTGGCGGTGAAGTTGATCAAAAGTGAGGTTTTCCGCTTCCATCTCTACGCAAATTCCTTAAGACAAAGAGCGGTGGTGGTTTCTTGTTCCCTTACTGCGCTGGCGTATATTCATATTTTTCACCTTGCCTTAGGCTCAAATATATATTTTAAACTTTTTTTTATTGCTTTCAACTTGATCGCTAGCTGAAATAGCCCAACGTATAATAACTCTTTTGCTTCGGGTCTGCGGAGCGCTAAATATCACCACTATTTGACCGCAAGTAAAACCGGTAAATTAGGCAAGAAAAAACGTTCGCCAAACTGCGATAGGATTATGCCCTAACGATTAGCAAGATACTTTTCACGCTGAATCATAGCGCCAAATGTCAAAGCACAAAAAAGTGTACTGTAAGAACAAAGTGACCACCAGTAAAAGCATTCTCAAGTTGGCCGTAGAGCCGGTTGAGCACAGCTTGCCAATTTAGCCTTAAGCTGGCTTATGACATAAGGCAGTGTCCTTCTAAAAGGTTCGCATATTTACGCATTTGCTATAAAAGGCACAGTTTTATGAAGGTTAGTTTCAACTGTGGCTCCTGTGCAAGATACCTCTACAGTGATGAGTTACGTAGTGAAAGCTGATGCTAAGCATGTTCGTATAGAACGTTTCAATGATGGAAACTGTTTTTGCGGATGAAATAATGACCGGCGAGCGCGGAACAAATGGAGCCGTCAGAAATGGTCGTGAAATTCAACCCTGACCAAAAAGTGCGTTCCCAGACAACTGATTTCTGATTTACAATCATCATTGGCGCCATGTCAGGAACTGGCCTTTTCTGCACGACAGCGTACCTAATATTCAGTCGAATTCAAGCACAAGCAGTTCGTCATCCAAGACGTAGATGGCATGTATTCCAGGAGGCGACCTTGGCCTCAAGGGAGACATGCTTTGCAACACGTGATATCAGCGACACGCGCAATCCTTGGTTCCCATGCAAGTAACCTGTTTTCGGTTAGAAGCGTGATTAAACCGCATTAACGCTCACACCATAAATTTTTGATTATACGTGAAATAAATGCCCGATTTACAATGGTCATGGCGGAGTTGACAGCTGTTTCTTTTGCTAAGTTATCGTTGAACAAGCGCTGACACGGACCGTCAACCATGATGAATGCGGCGAAATAAATCTTCCTCGCCGACGATTCATTTGGTCGATCTGTCTTTTCGTCGGCATCACTGACTCTGCCCCAACTGATCAAGCCGATGACGATGACGACGTACGCACGCATTCAGCATCTCTCTTGAAAGAAAACATATCCATACCGGTAAGTTGGACCAACATCCCGTGTCCGCTTGTAAAACTTCCTTTAATAGACTAGACTTACTAACAGCACTTGAAACTATTGGAGAAATAAAACGTTTACCCAAATGAACGGTTACATTGCTGGCTTTGGCCATTTTTGGCAAACGACCACACTGCCAATGGCGTAAGCCACTTTGCTGCCCCTTTTTTCATTCGAATACTAAACGTTGCTTGATTATCCCGCCTGCCAACTCGCCCAGATAGGGTGTTACCACTTTTTTCGCAACGAAGCTATATTCTTGACGGTGGGGGCAAAAAGTTTTACGAACGGACCAAAAACGCTCAGATGGATAGACGCTGCCGTACTTCGAATCCCGAAAATCACAAGTTGCTCCAAAATACATAACTTTTTTGCGCGAGCTGCTGACGTGACGTCACGCGTGACCTTATGTGACCGTTGAAAACATTGTGTTAGTTTATAAAGTCAAGGAAACGACATTGAGTACAAAAGAAGAGCCTTCCCTCCCTTCCTCATTCTTAGGGAAGCACCGTTTTCCTAACTGTTGAACGACGAAGCTGTATCGTTCCACTGTAAGCCGTGCAACTACAAAAAATTAAATTATCCAAAATACTTTACGAAATTGATTTCAAGCAAGTTCTGTAAGACATACACAGAACAAACGCAAATCTCGCGTTTTGATTTGGGTCCCATTCTCAACATGTATATGCATAGGTTTGGATCAAAATCCGGACAAGTAAAACCAAAGCAACTAAGACGGCCAGAATTACCTAAGTTTAAGCCTAAGCACAAGCAAGCCCTGCATGTGACTCTATCTCTTAAACGTAAGCCAGAGTTTTGTACAGCAGGACAAGTCGAGAGATTTTGACCACCTCTCAAGCTGTGTTATGGATATAAGAGTGTTTGCGCATTTTCCGAACATACACATTCCAAAAACCTGTAAGAATGTTAAATCCATAACATATCAGGTCCAGAGCGTTTCGGACACGGTTACGTCAGTATGCAAAATAAGCAAGCAACAGATTCCAATGGCTTCAACACCCAAACGAGCAATCCAGTTTTCTTATCATTCAAATGCCCATTCCGCAACAGCACCGCTGTTCGACCGTTTGCATTAGGTTTTGCGGTCACTCGGACTGGCACAGAGAAATAAGGGACGAACAGGTTTGCAGCTTTAGCTTTGAAGAGTCCGGAATTGGCGAGCGTAGAAATGAATCAATGGACGTTTGCTGCCGCTGCTCTCTCGGTCAGGTTGAACAATGATGAAAAACTGAAGTATTGTCAGGAATGCGAAAAATGCAAAACACGTGGAAGGAATGCAGTTCGCTAAAAGGAAGGTGGCGAGCGCCTGAACGCATTCCAAATGAACGCGTCGTCTAAGGTTGGAGTAGAATTTCGGAATGACAAATAATAAGATGGAAGTACAAAAGAGCCGTATAGCTCACGTTTGGAACTTATTGAAAGAAGAATAGAGAAAAAAATAGGGGGAATTAACTTCCAAAGCACTGAAACGGTTAAAGTGTGCGACGCCTGACGCCAGTAAAAATTAAAATAAGGTGACACGACAAAGCGTTAGTCAGCGATGGACGAAGAGACGACTGCTATTACGTTTTACTTGTTCGAAATGGTGAACTACTTTCACTGTCAATATTCTCGTTTTCCCTATTCATCTGCGTCTTTTTGACTTCGGACACGTTTTGCCAAAACTGATCTGAAGAATTTAAGCAGTTGATGTTGCTACCATTTCCGCATTGAAAGAATCACAAAGTGCAGTTCGCATTTTTTTGCGCGCCAAAGGGACACGCTCAGTCCTGACAACCTAAAGTAATGCTCCGAAAGGTAACGATGCTTTTCGTGTACGCTTTCGCCATTTGAAATGCGTTTTTTGACGACAAGATCTTTCGACCGATACATTTTTTTCCTTCATGCCGCATCGTGTAACTTCCACGATTTTCCCCTTTTTACAAGATCATTTTCAAAGATATTCGATGCACACGCACGTAGTTGTCACTTGAATGCATTAGGCGCTTCTTCGCTTCACCATATAGGGCATTTCCATTTAACCGAAAAGACAACCTGATATCTCAACTGACGCATCTGATCTACAATAGCAATGCAAAACTGCTCGCCGATCATCAAAAACGATAAAGCTCTTCTTAACAACTTGAATAATCGACCATTGTCACAACTTGACGTCAACGAAGATGATAGGACAAAGCGGGAAGCACTAAACCCCACTTTGGACGACCGGTTAAAAGCAATCCTTAATTCACGCCAACTTTCTGCTTATTTAAAAATGGCCAGAATCTCATAACAAAGCTGCAACAAAGCAAAACGGCAACGGGCGAAAAACTATGAAATGCAAATTTTTATGAACTGTAGCCTCGTGCGAGGCCAATAGCGTTGCAGGGCGCCTGTAATCGCTTATGACGTCATTGGCTGAAAGCCAAAGCTTTAAGTTGCTGCATCCGTAAAAGCCATCTTATCTGGACGATTGGCGGCGCAAATAAAGTGTCACCCACTGCCCATTTAAGGTAGCTACCGCGGCTTACAAAAAGTATTATACGTGAAAACAACGAACTATTAACTTGCGGCCGCTAGCCACCGTCAGAATGTTTAGAAGGTTTCAGGCAGGACACTTTAGCCTATTTTTAGCTACTTCAAGCCTTCAAAGGATTTGAAGTATTGGGATTTAGGATTAGCTGAAAGGATTCACTTTATTAGGTTACTTATGTCACCCCGCCTTTGTTCTATGGCGTCAGCATGAGGATATTCCATTTTCTCGACGTGGGAAGCTTTGAAGGTGCATTTATTAAAATTGGTGTAAAGTTTTCGCGCGGCGGCGGGTTGGCGCAAGCAAACGTCGCCAATGCGCCACACCGCTGCTACGTGCTGGAACGTAAAATAAGACTTTGCCCAAAAAAGGTCGGTGCACCGTCAAGTTTCGCTGACACGAAGGTTGGGGGCAATGAACTTTGCAAACCCACCCGTAAGAGGACGCAAGCGCACTTGTTTGCCTAAATAAAAAAAGCGACTGTGAGCGAGCGACCCTTAAATGGAAGACGCAAAGTAGACGACAATTTTAAGTACTTACGCTTCTAGTTCAACTTTGAGAAGTACAGTTATGGCTGGCTGCACTGGACGCGGGACAGCCGTTGGCCTTTAAAAATCAGCTTATTCGACTACGTGTGAAATGTCGGCTGGAAAAGGATGAAAAAATATATCTATATAATAACAAGAGCATAAACATGCTAAAGCAGAATTAAAAATAAATGTTAGTAATAATAATGATAACATTATATTAACAATAAAATTCAAAATGTTCTTTACACGCGGTACCTTCGCAACGGTGTGCGTACGTATGTTTTACAGAACTGTACGCAATACAACAGTTGTAGATAAGAAGAT
The DNA here is from genome assembly GCA_000797535.1 of Trichuris suis. NCBI lineage: Eukaryota > Metazoa > Nematoda > Enoplea > Trichinellida > Trichuridae > Trichuris > Trichuris suis. The sequence continues at coordinate 953,159 of KN538385.1, read as the reverse complement.
CTTTCGCCGCACGTACTAACACTATGCACGCAACACTGTTTGTCAGCGCAGAGCTAAGAGTGAACTGACTGCGACTTGAGGTGAAATCAAATTACATACACACATATATATATACTTGAATATTGGATGTCTTGTAACGGGATGGTTGTTCATGTTTTTCTTGATCTCACACGGCTTTTTCCCGTTCTATTTAGCCTTCCCGTAAAATAGAACGGGAAAAAGCCGTGTGAGATCAAGAAAAAACACATATATATATACAGTAAAACCTCCGTATCCGCGGTTTCGGTATCCGCGGTTTCGGTATCCGCGGTTTCAGTTATCCGCGGTTTCTCCTTCACCCGCCCACGCATTTTAATATTACGCAATTCCCTGCGTGCGTATGAAGTGAAAGCGGTTCTTGGCGTTTCTGCATGAGCGAATCGAACTAATCATTAAAAATGATCCTATTTATTTAGTTATTACGGGTTTGCACAGCTTTTTAATGACAAGGACTGCTCTCCTCTATGGTCAGGTAAGCGTAGCCGACAGCATAGGGCAACTCCGTATTGCTAAACGGTGACAGTTTTTAGCGGGCGTGTGAAAATGCGTAATGTGCGTATGTGTTTGTCGAAGTTGTGAGCAGTTTCCGGTACACTGCATTTAACAATAAGGTTGTTTGAACTTGCACCTTTTATCACAAATAAACCATTAGAACAGAGCCGTCGTTTAAAAGCTCCACTGCATTAGCAAGCCAAACTGACTGACAAAAGTTCTTCTAAAATAGGCACCAATGTTAGCGCCGACAAAAATAGACTTATTTTTGCAACAAACTCACGTGTATTCATCTCAAAGTCACACTATCTACGCGTTCATAAAACGTTCGCTGTTATCCGCGGTCACCCCTGGAACGTATCCCCCGCGGATACGGAGGTCTTGCTGTATATATATATGCATATTTTTAAAATTTCATTTAGTATTCCGTACATTATTTAGATACGCTAACGGGCATCTCAACATGCAGTCACTGAACTAGAACTCAATCACACTCCACCGCGGATACTGGGAGCACCAATATGCGAGGTCGAACTATATATACATATGTTACAGGCAATGTATGAAATCAAGCATTCTATACAATGTGTAGGCAATCTACGGAATGCCTAAAACCTTTAAGCAATGTATGAAGCACTTAATAGTTCATACACTTCCTAGACATTCTATACAACGCCTAATGACAAACGGGAAAAGTATTAAATCGAGTTTTTTCACCCATACCCTTGCAAGGCTACAGTGGCGACATCTACGGGACAAATTGGGTTTTTTCTCGCTACTTTGCCGGCTATACGTTCCTTGTATGTTGGCTTAGACTTAGGCTAGGGCAGAACAGGGTAGTCGATAAGGATTTGAGAACAACTGGGTACACTGGTCGTAGAACCTTGCCAGCTATCGTGTTCTGCCTAAGCCAAAATAATAAGGGCAGCATAGCCACAACGTAGCGACAAAACCGCACACATTCCCCCGCAGGTGTCGCCACTGTAGCTTCGCGTAGGGGTAGTGCCAAGACTTTAAAAATCTCCATCGCCAAGACGCGATTCAAGTTTACCTGATAACACATGTTACAGCCAATGGGTGAAACGTTTTCAGGCAAAGTCTGAATTGCATGTATTATTTTAATATGGCGTATACTTTGCCTAAGCATTATATAGAATGCCAAATAATATTTAGGCAAAGTGCGAGTCGCACCTTGGCGGAGATTTCTAAGGTCTTGTCATCTAAACACTCGCAAACCTACAGTGGCGACACCTACAGGGCAAAGTGCGCTGTTTTCTCGCTACCTTGTGGGTGTGCTATCTTTATATTTCGGCTTCGGCTTAGGCTAGGGCAGAACACAATAGCCGGCAAGGTTCTATGATCAAAGCACCTAATTCTTCTCGCATGCTTGTCAGCTATCCTGTTCTGCCTTAGCCTAAGCCTAAGCCAAAATATAAGGAGAGTACGGCCGGCAAAGTAGAGAAAAGGAACTCACTTTGTCTCATAGGTGTCGCCACCGTAGCCTTGAAGGCTTATAGGTGGAAAGACTCGATTTAATACTTTGCCGGTTTGTCATTAGGTATTGTGTAGAATGTCTACAAAATCTACAGAATATTAAGTGCTCCATACATTGCCTAAAGATTTTCGGCATTCCAAAGATTGCGTATGTATTCTACGCAATGTGAAATTTTTAACGTTGCCTGTATCGTACATATGTATAATTTCTATTGGAATATTGTAGGCAGAGAGTATGTAGAACAAGTAAGGATTTAGTTAAACAAAGCATTGTTTATCAAGCAAACTATTGATGATTATGAGGTAGGAATAACGTCAACATGAGGACAAAGCTTTCAACGCAAAGCGAATCACGTGCACCTAATCGTCTATAGCGAATTGGTGAGCTGAGTGTTTGCTCACTTCAATGGCTTCAATAAATTTAGTAGTATTTGCAGCCTTCGTCCAATAACAAAGGACAAAGCTTGGTTGAACAGTTTTGGCGCGTACACAGTAAGCATGCAAATAAAAGAGGCTCAGCTCACAGCAAGAAAATGCTAACAACGTAAACAAAGCGTTATTGATAAACCACGAAAAACCATGTAGCAATAAATAATGATAACTTCTTGGCATGTAAATACGATATGGCGACAGGTTGCAAATGAAATTGATAGCAACTTGTCGAAGCAGGAAGAAGGCCATTAAGAAAGTTTGCTTATAAATGCACCTATTCTCAGTCACCTGAGCATCAATAAGGCATTTGGTCGACTTGCAAACGAGGGCAAATCGGCAACAACTCTACTTTTCGCATAGCAAACTTTCAAACTCCCTTCGGATACATAGAAGGAATATGCTAATGTGTTGAGGAATAGGATGACGGTGGTCCTAATTGTTGCCAACCTAAAACAAGCAAAAATGAGTATAGGAATCGCATAAGTTGAAAAGTACAAACTCCTCTTTTGCCACTGCTGATAGCATTGACAGAGATGACCGGGGAAGTCTATGAACGACAACCTTCGGCACGAAGCAAAGCAGCGATCAGCAATGTCTCCACTGTTAGCCAATCGCAAAACGAGGGGAAGCAGAAGAAAAATTTTCGCTTTCCATCCATTCTACGCGTCATAAGGTAAACCTTTTCCCTGCAATGGATATACTGTAGCACGGAAAAGCGAACGACCAAAGTCAAACGACCTCTTCTCATTTACAACGACTTCGTCAAAATGAGTAGTAAAGCCACAATCCCTCGCCAGCATGGACGTTACCATTTCGTCATCATTCAGTGAGCTCCCGCAAATGCAAATGAGATAGTCGACTTTTTGAAAAGCACTGTCCAAACACGCCAACACACTAAATTTAAGCACGCATTATATTGACACATCGGTTAACCGTCAAGGCGATAGTTGACGAATATTCAAAGTGATTAATTTCCCCATACTACTGTCATTTGGGTAGAAAAAGTTACAGTATGTTTAATGTTATCACGTAATGGAATACAGTTGACAGTATAACGCTGACAGCGTCACATGTAGGCAACAAATTGCCTAAGAGAATTAGTATTAATACTTTATGCTAATCGCTATAGTCGTTTATGAGTCGAATGACAGTAACAGAGAAACACAAAAAGTAAAAAGATAAAGTCGAAGCACTACAGTTAAGCTATAGAAAAATATAGATGACTTATTCCATCAGATCATTTAGCAAAGCAACGGCTCTTCATTGGCGGGAAACGGTATTTATAGAAAGACTAACCCACGCGACATATCGCCCACATCATCCACATTTTTAAAGTGATGATCACTGAGCAAAGCTGTCATAATACTCTTGCATTCTTGAAGTTCCACTTTCATGGTCGAAGAGGCGAATTGCTCCTGTGCACTGTCAATTGATATGATGCCAATAAGTGGCTTTTTGGCAACCAAAACTTGATGAACGCCAATGCTTCGCAGTAAGGCAATTTCAAAATGACCAATATGACGGCCAGCGGTTTTTCGAAAAATTTGCTCGCAAATTTTAAACCGCCATTCCCATCTGAAACGTAGTAATAGGTCAGCACGTTCATCTGCTAATGTTACCCGTAGGCGCATAAAGCTTTTGACGATGGCTTAAAGGAGAAAACTTGTTGACAAGATGGCTTTTTAAAACTGTAAGCTCACCTTCGTTTCACCTTTGTAACATCCGTCCACTTCGCACAAATGGTAAACAGTGTGCAATTGGGGCTTTTCCGACTGTTGCGCGTCTCTTCTGCAACGTCAGCGTAACTACGCAAGAATTGCATTAATAATAAAATGACGTACGCGACTTCCGGTAACCATTCGAGCAGCTCTTTGCAGGACTGAAATTTTGACATAACGATTAAACAGAAGCAAAAAAAATTAAACATTTTTTGAAAATAATTTCCACAAACCCCTTTGAAGCTCAAATACGCCTCTGCGAGAGAACACTGTAACAGTTTCTATCAAAAGAAGAACTTGAAAGCAAACGACTTTTCATTATTAGTCGCTTCAAAGAATCAGAAAGTAGAACACGTTTGGTGCAATAAAAATAATTTAAGTACCAATAAATAACGGAAAAGAGAGATGGACGTTTGGACTTTCAAACGTATTGTTATTGATACAGTAAAACATCGATTATGCAATAATGATTATTAATGAAGCCGGGTAAATTTTAAAAAGCGGAATTTCTACTCCCAAAAAAGCCAAACGTTTGCCAGGGCACGAAACACCCCTTCCCGCAATGCTGCTTAGCGACACCCAACGTATCAATATTAAAACGCGCGAATTGATGTTCAGGCTAGTAGTGATACGGTAGGTGGGAGCGCCAGTTGACTGCAGGCAAGGCGTCTGCGCGTGTGCGTGCCCCACTGGGTTATTCTCGAGTAAATGGTGATCAGGTTCGAACAACTCGGGCCCCGGCACGTTACAACATCAATGAAGAAGAAAATATCAGCCGCTCAGCAAATAAAACGCAGAAACTAAGCATTACCAAGTTTATATTGATGCAATAAAGTTCGATAACCCCAATTGGACAAAGAACAAGAAAATGCTTAGATTTTTGCGAACCTGAAAAATATAGATCCTACTACAGTGAAACCCCCATATCCGGACAGCTCGGGATCGGGGACAACGCAGATACGAGAGGCAGTACGGTGTGCACCGTAGCGGGACGAATGATGTTTAGAAAAAGAAAAGAGGTTGTAATAACAATAGGCGGTCACGACGTAGCCTGAACATCTTTAGTGCATACGGTAGGTCGACTCCGGATATGAGCGGTTTCAGCGTATTTTCAACTCGAAACCCCTTCACTTCCCAAAGCAGGTTGTGTTCTTTCGCTCTACTGTTGCGCACCATCATTAGTGTTAACATCAGATGTAAGTGTCTGGGTTTGGGTCACAATCCCGAAAGTCGAAATCCCGAAATATCACATTTTTCAATAGGACGAAGTTCAAAATGTCTCGAACACTGAATTGTTTGAAACTTTGAATGGGTGACGCACCCGCTGGTGATTTCGCCTTGTCAAGAATAGGACTTTTCGGGATTTTGACGCACACAGACTTGAGACCAATTCAGGAATTTGATCTTTCAGAATTTCAACAAGCATCGCCTGTGGCATAGGTTAATTTGTAGAACTTCTACATGCCACAATCAACGTGACTTTACAGTAGGCAAATAAAAAAGTGGAACGTCTCTTACCCCCGCTGGCACGTCGGAAGCGCATTTATTTCCGGCACAAAGGCTTGACGCTGAAAGCGCAGAGGCATTTGAAAACAATTGTAAACTTCGAGAAATGGACAGTTGCCTTCACTGGAAGCTTCCGAAGAAACGGACCGACCTTCAAAGCGGATACCCTTCTTCAGGACATATCCATAAGCTTGACAGACAGGAACAAATATGTCATGACGTTTTACAGCGTCAATTAGATCGTAGATAGTTCTGAGCGCATCACATGACGCCATTTTCGAATCAACCAACTGCCCCGCTTTGGTTGGCGAAAGGTTACCTCATTAGGCAATCAACAGAATATTTATAAATGAACAACTATTGTAAAATACCATGTGAAGCAGGTGGATCACCATCGAAGTGCTCCGCTGTGAATTGTTCATTGCTCATCAGAGAAGCTATATGGGGCAGCAGAGGACACAGAATACTCCAACATTCCTTCAAGAGAGATATCACAAGAATTCTTTCGTACGCTCCGAGAAGCGAACTTCCTACTTTGACAGCTCTTACACTGCCGGGAAAGTTTACTATTAAAGTGTTGTTTCGAACTCCCGCAACGAGGCGAGAATAAGCGCCCGCAGGTAAGCTACCAGCAATCAAAGCAATCACAATGCCGTTTGCATATTTTTCTATAACATTTCTCGTCGCCTGAACAAATAAAGATTTGAGCCGATTTGGATTGTAGCGAATCCCGAACTCACCTCAGGCGTTACATCACGTGGAGAGAAACCTGTCCCTCCGACGGTTATAATAACGGCAGCATTGGAGGCAGAGGAGGAAAGTTCTCGAAGGGCACTTTCAATTTCTTCCTTTTCATCCGGTATAATCTTGTACGAAACGGCTTCAAACAGACACCTTAACCGAGCCCAGTCGATTAATCAAGCTTGGCGGGAAAATTTCACTTATCGGCATTTTCAATTGCTTCAAGTAAAGCAGACCCACTTGAGTCTTTACGACTTCCTTTCATGCAACTGTCGCTCACTAAAACATGTGTTCGAGACAGTAAGGAAAGCAATCTGCATTCATAAAACCCTTCGCTGAAATGGGCCAATCCAATGTGGATTAATAATCTCTGATTAAAAGGAAAAGATCTCTACTTGCCGCTAAAACGAGCATCTCAGCAATAGGAAACAAAAAATCTATATTTGAAACAGGATAAACACTTTTCGGAATGCTTATGGATCTTTCGCATTTCATGCCCACCGGGCATACTGTAACTTTTCCAAAGCCTAAGCCAAGCTACTGTGACGACAGTTCCTGAGGCTTAGGCTTCGGAAAAGTTACAGTATGCCCGGTGGGCATGAAATGCGAAAGATCCATGCTTATATATATATATTCTAACAAGGGCGACCAAGTCATTACGTTGCCGTTCAAAAGAATGCTCGTAACGTTAGAACAATAAGCACTAAACGTTTAGTATCTTTCAGCAATGGTTTGCGGCTGCTTGGACAGCATTCTTCAAAAGCACGTATAATCGAGTTACAGAAAAGCGTACAAAAGACTACTTACGCACCTACAACAACTGCTATCCGTATTTTTTCCATTGATTAGCAGAATCAATTAAAAACTAGCGCTTACTACGGAAAAAAGCATTACAAAACGGTCTACAGTACAGTGCGGGAGCAATGCGCATGTGTTTCATGCAAGCAATTCATCCACTGGGGTGATACGCCCTCCGCGGGCGACGAATCTGTTGCAGTGCGGATTAATAACGGCAGACAGTCGTTAATAATGCTTTGCATGCTTTCACTTTCTTGTGTCGAACGTTTCGGAGACTGTCGATTGCCAGCACGAAAGTTTATTGAAGAACGACGCTTTCGGGCTAAACTTCCCCCCACTGAGTACTAAATAATATGTACCAGTTAAGAAGAACCGCGCTTTAAGTTACACACCCGTTTGGTTTATGTGCTCGCGCCGACGAGGCTTTTACATTAGACGCCGGTGAGTACTGTAGGACGAAGTAAAATCAAGTTCAATGTAACCGAATGCAGCCCAAACAAAAGTCAACGGTGATTCTAGATCTACGTGTAGACTAGCCATGAGGTCTTAATTTTAGACTTCAGCTTAGGGTGCCTGCAGTTACTTGATCTAACAAAACGTGATTTTAGTTCCACTTACGGTATTCGTTGGGGTCTAATGGAAGAAACCGCTAGCTATTTGATTCTCAAGTTACATTCGCTGCTACTCTCCTGCGAATACTTTTAAAACCCTTTTAAACTTTTTGTAAACAGCAGACCATCGAGGCAATAGAAGAGCAGTTGTTTTTCGGCTGTAACGAGCAAGAAGGGGTTTGCATAAATCTTTTCTAAGACTAAGCAATTAACTTGTCAACCATCGGGAGAGACCGCTTCCCTATTGCGGTTGTTGAATAATAAATCAATGAGTTTTGCATTTTTCAGCGACATGATTACTATGGAGAAAGGTCAAAGAAAACAACGTAGATGCGTGCGCGTAAAGGACGTTGACTTTGCGAGTTCATTCAACGGTAGTACTGATTGCGCTGCCATAATTTCGCGCTCTAAATGCTGGGCTACAGTACTTATGGAGATTCATGATGTTTGCAAGTTCAATCTTCAGTTTTCTGTAGGTTGAATTGATTTCTAGTCTAATTCTCTCTGTTGTGTCAATTCATTGTACAGCAAACGTAAAACCCATCTTGAACAAGCGAAATATTTTTCTTTACTTGTGCCGCGCGAGAATTGGCCGAATTAGAGCTGTTTCCTTTTTCAGGTAATGCCTTACATGTACAGTGAAAAATACGACAAGAATGTTTGCCGAATAGCCATTTCTTGCTTGAATTACGTACTGGTGGTCGAAGGTCGTGGCCAAACTTTAACTGATGCTCGTCTGAACGCGGCCAAACAAATTTTCCGAGAGTTGATCAAATCTGGCATTCTTCATTTGCGTTGCGTCGAGATGTGTACATGAAGATCGGCATTTATTATCAATGCGCAACATTGAAAATTTTTTAGCATGCTTTTCGAAAAAGTATTCTTAAGCGTCACTTCTCGCTGTTATCAACCATACAGTGCCATTACTAAAATCTTAACATCTAAGCTAGCTTCTGAAATTGACAGCCATCAAGAGCAATAGTCTGCACGTTTGCAATTAGGCAGTAGTCAAGCTTGGGTGGTCACTTTTCAAGATTTTAAGTTTGCGTGCGAAGGAACTTGGCCTAATGCTAATCAGAAGAATATAAACTAACCAAACCTGGTAGTATATACACACAAAATAATAAAGTATGCAACATTATAAAAGCTGCGCTGACGCGTACGAGTTATTAACGACAATGCTCACCTGCGCATCTTTTGCAGACTGATCGTACTTGGAATGGGGAATTAAGTCGTATAGCAACTTGTTGCTTAATTAAATGAAAATGAAATGCTTTTAGTTTGTTCTTAAAATATAAAACCTTCATTTTATTTTGGTTCCCGCGCGTTCCTATAAGATGTGAATTATGCGTACAAAGTAGAATTGAAACAATGTTTACATTGCATTGCTAGGCTTTGCTCGTTCCTTTATCGGACAATAATTTCGTCGTTCATTACTAAGCGGCTTATTTCCTTGAGTTTCATGTTGTTGTCTACGAGCAGTTTTGTCACTGCAAAGTACGTATGCTTTTAGCTCATTCACTATGTGTCGGACGTCTTTGCTTTGTGCAAGGCTGCGAATCGCGATTTAAGTTGTTCGCGGACGTTCGGAAAGCGTGCATCTAAGCTGCAGGCCAACGCAGCAGACTTCCATTGCGAAGTACAGATTGCATCCTCAGTAAGTCCAGTGACGAATCCTCATACCGGAAGCTTGGCTGATCGGTAAGCGGCATATCTTCATTATATTGGAACAATTGAAAGTATTGGGCATTCATTCATGAGTACGGTAAATCGCTTTTCCAAAACGATTACAAGTACGCGTGTGTTAGCAGTTCATCCACTGCTTATCGATTCTGTGAACTTTTAAATTCGTAGTAATATCTCCCTATTAGTAAAATGTGAAGGAAAGATGGCAAAATAGTATTTTTATAATTTGAATGCACGCGTAAGTTTAGCAGTTTTTCGATGAACCTGCGAATCATGTATACGTTCAACCAATTGGTATTACTCTTGTTACGCTCACTTTATGGTTGAGCAAGTTTAATGAAAATGTAAAGACAGCCAATAAATATGACATTATTTTTATATTTTGTTAAGCGGCCATCTTACGCGCCTCCGCCGGCGAATTTTGAACAATTTGCATAATGTTGTATGAGTCTGCACTGGTGGAATGCTTGTAGTTGAAATTGATCAATCTTTGTTAATTAATTGATCAATTTATGGCGTCATAAGACTTGTGTGATCACGAATGCGCGCTTTTCGGGTACTATAGTTTGCATGTTAAATTAGTCTATTTATTTTTATGCGTATACTTTCTGAGTAGTTCATTTGTTTTGAAGCAACAGATCGGCTTGTGCTGCAATAGAAATAGCGCCTTTGACAAAAGTGAACCCTTTTCATATTGGCGCTTCTTTGACAATTATGCGAATCATCCAAGTTGAATGCCGATTAATCCGTGCTGCTTCTTTTAAACTCGAATACGGCTGATTGAAGGGCAAGTCGATGTGATGCTAAGTTTTTAATATGCTGAAGAAAGGTCTTATTAGCCTTTGATGGTCGTAGTCATTTTGGCGGACTACATCAAAGCGTTCTCTTGAGAGCGGCGGCACTTGTACGCTGTGGGCAAGCGCAGTACTGGGCATCCTTTCCTGGTCCGCCCGGTGGGCCCTGTGGACCATTGACTCCCGGTGTACCGACTGTGCCTGGAGGTCCTGGCGGACCGGGTGGACCATTATCACCGGCGGGTCCGTTCTTTCCTGGATTGCCCGGTTTTCCGGGAGTTCCTTGTTGTCCAGGTGCTCCCGGTGGTCCCTGCGGACCGCTTTCGCCTTTGCTTCCCATTACTCCGTCGGGACCATTGTCACCATGTTCTCCTTGCGGTCCAGGTTCTCCAGGCGGGCCGGGTGGTCCCATTGGTCCCGCTGGTCCAGGAAGACCGGGCTTTCCGTCTGGTCCAATTGGTCCAGGCGGTCCTTTCGGTCCCTGCAATTGTGCTCAATCAATTGCAGGCATATTTTCTGCTTTGCCAAGGGTCGTATACCTGCGGTCCGCGCATGCCTCTTTGGCCTGGTACTCCCTTTTCTCCGGGCATGCATACGCGGCAGGATTCGGTTGGTCTCATTTCTATTTCTGGTACTACTCCTGGTTTGCCAGTTTCTCCTTTGGCGCCTCGTTTTCCTGGGTCGCCAGCCTTTCCTGGAGCACCAGGAGGGCCGGGTGGACCTCTTGGGCACGTGTTCTCATCGTGACATTCGCAGAGGCCAGCGTCCACCTGTCTTGCCTTTCGGGATTTGAGCGAATAGTGGTTCAGCTCAATCGCTTTGACCATTGCTTCTTCGCTTAGCACCTTCGAAGGTACAATAGTTACGTGTTCGTAATATTTTATAATTGTTCCATTTCTTTCTTTTTTTCTGCTAACTTTAACGCACATTATAATCAGGCTAAGGTCAGTGTACGTGCAACTGTGCTATCATGATTAATTGTGACTATATAAGATGACTTGAAACGTGACGTCACTATTTGCTAAGGAACACTTTTGGCAACTTACTCTAAAGGAGCTCATTTCTCTTTCCATGTTGCTTTGCAAGTTGGCTCCACGATGGAAGATGACCGGCAAAGTGACCAACGTAGCCAGGATGGCCAGTATGCTCAATGTAATGGCAAAAGTAGCCGCGTAGTCCGCTTGCGTTGACATGATGATGGTTGGAAAAGTCTGAAATAATAAATCTCGGGTATAGTCCACCGTAGTGAAGAGAGCAAAATGGTGGCCGCTTACGAATCCTTTGATCCGCGTATGGTAAAGCAGTTTCTGATTAACCCTTTTAGGGGGCTCTTTTAAAGTCTTCGTCTCAGTCTACTTGGCAATTGGGCCTGTACAGCGTCAGATTGAAAAAGATAGTAGCGAAAGATCAACTCAGGCGAGCAACAGAAACTGGTATGACTTTTTAGGCAGTTCTTGTTTCATCGTTGGTCGTCTGGCGGGGAAAACTCGTTTGCCGTCCAAAAATTGCTCGTCCTAAATCAACGTACACTCGAAGGGAACGGGTGTGTGCGCCATTAAGTTTGCTTATTTAGAAAATTTGTCTTCGGACGAATTGCTCATTCCGCTCTTTTTGATTTTGATCAGTGATTCGTACTGCTTTCAATTTTTTTCATCGCCAACGAACTGTTCATCTTCGAGCCGGTTTAGCTGCCATTGACTGGCACGCATGCGTGCGTCGTCTACTTTCAATTGTCCCATTGCCAGTTGCAATAGGGGCTGCAGCCAACGAAGACCCACATTGATTAGCCCAGTTGTTGCTACATTTTCTATTATGTCATATAGCGCTTTTGACGACCCATAAGCATTGGCACGCGCAGCTCCGAGCAACACATGTTTAATTTGAAACAAATTTCTTAAAATCAACATAATATTCACGGATAAATTGTGCCCATAAGAAAAGTGGGTTACTGTAGGCTTACGCCTTTCGAAATGTACGTGCTTGCTAAGCATCTGGTTTAGGCCAACTTTGAAATTTAATCCAAATAAGTCTACGTTATGGTACAACAATCTTGGCGGCTTAACGCTTTCTTGGCGATACAAAGGTCTTTGCCATTGGTGTTGGCGGGAAGACGCTAAGAAAGGCTTGTCGTTGCATTTTGGCTGAACTGCGGTCGTGAAGAGGTTTTGCTTTGATTTAATCAACTTTGACAAGCCACCATTTTTTCCAACGACTGCTCGCCATAAGTGGACTCACTTTTCGAGTTGAACCACAAATGCCTACAGTCCCACTTTCCCATCGTTTGGTGAGGTAGAAAAAACTGGTTGCTCGAGCTGTTCGCATGATTGAAAAGCAAATAGCTGCCGGTGTGGGGGGCTGCTGCCTCGTTTTATTGAAATTACTGAACAACAAGTTAAAAATTGTCTTCCAATGAAGAGCCTACTGAAATTTTTCGAAACTCCAAACTGTGTGGCGCTTTAAATTCCAACAATAGAGCCTATGCCTTACAAAATATACATAGACATATTTTGCACATGGCAAATTCTACCATCGATTATGGGGGCTTTAAAATTCGTTTCTCCGTCGCTTATTGCAACGTGAAACAAAAGGGACGTTTTGCTTTCAATTTTACCTTTTGACCATATAAGGCTCTCTCCCCTTCTCTTTTCGCTCAACCAACAAAGCTTCCCCATTGCGTGCACCGATCAAAAACTGCCTTTTGGTCTTTTTTTCTTACGCGGCAAATTGTCATCAGCGTCTTTTTTGCATAACGATTAAATTCAAAGTTTGGAGAGATTGTACGGGATATCTGCTTTGCTCACTTTTCATACGTTGCACAGAGCAGGTGAACTGTCAATATTTGTGCAGCAAAATGGGAGGAAGTCGTCCTTGTCAAAGCTCAGTTAATCTTCAACGAAATTGACTAATGCGTATGAAAGTTAGTCATTAGTTTTACACGTTTTCGTGCCGAAAGCGACAGTGAAATTATTAGAGTGTGACTCTCTGTCAGCGCAGCCGCACACTGCCAAAAGAAATAATGCCTACCAAAGCTCAGTTGCCACGCAGATGTCCTTGCCAAAACACTCGAACGTGATGTGCGCATGCGTTTAAGTTTTACTGCATATACGTTACAGGCAGTGTATGAAATGCAGGCATACTATAGAATGCATGACGTTTTCACGCAAAGTATGAAATGCCTGTCTTATTTTTAATATGCTGTATGCTTTGCCTAATAATATTCAGGCAAAGTGTGAATCTGATCTTGCAGTGAAGACTTTTATGGTCTTCTCACCTACGACCCCGCAAACCTACAGTGGCGACACCTACCAGACAGTGTCTTCTTGCTATTTTGTGGCTATCCTGTCCTTATATTTTAGCTTAGGCTTAAGCCAGCGCACAACATGATAGCCTGCAAGGTTCTACGACTGAAGCACCCAATTTTTCTTGCTTCCTTGTCGGCTATCCTGTTCAGCTCCAGCCTAAACGTAAGCCTAAGCCAACATATAAGGAAAGTATAGCCGACAAACAGAGAGAAAACAAACCATTGTCCTATAGGTGTCGCCACTGTAGGTCTTCAGGGGCACAAGCAAAAAGACTCAGTTTAATACTTTGCTGGTTTGCCTAATTTGAAACATTGCCTATAATATATATATATATATATATATATATATATATATATATATATATATATATATATATATATATATATATATATTGGCATTGTGTAGAATGCGTAGGCAATATATAGTACGCGCGAAACCTGTAGGCAATACATGAAGCACTTGATATTTCGTACACTTCGTAGGCATTCTATACAATGCGTAATGACAAACCAGCAATGTATTAAACTGAGTCTTTTCGCTTGTGCCCCTGAAGACCTACTGTGGCGACACCTACAGCACAAAGTGGTTTGTTTTCTCTGCCAGCGTTGCATACATTGCCTGTAACATGTATATATCAATAGAATTCTTTAGAATGCTCGACGATTTCAGGCAAACTATAAAATGTTTGCGTTATTGTAATGCGCCGTATATTTTGCCTAGACATTATATAGAACGCGAAAAATGTGAACCCCGTCGTGGCAGTGAAGACCTTTACGGTCTTGCTCACCTACGCCCTATAAACCTACAGTGGCGACACCTGCGGGGCAAAGTGTGCTGTTTTCTCGCTACGTTGTGGCCGGGCTGTCCTTATATCTTGGCTTAGATTTAGGTCAGCGCAAAGCACGATAGCTGGCAAGGTTCTACGACCAAAGCACCCACTTTTTTGTCGCATCCTTGTCGACTAGCCTGAATAAAGAAAGTATAGTCAGCAAAGTAGCGAAAAGACAACCCAACTTGTCCCGTAGATGTCGCCACTGTAGCCTTGTAGAAGCATAGGTGAAAAGACTCGATTTAATACTTTCTCGGTTTGGCCTTAAGCATCGTATATAATGCGTAGGAAATGTACGAAGTACTAAGTGTTTCGTACATTGCCTAAAGATTCTAAGCATTCTACAGAATGCCTGATTCATGCATTGAGGTGTATGTCGAAATCCCGAACGGTTCATATCCCGAAAATAGTATTACTTAATTAAGAGACACAGTGAGGCGGGATATTAGTACTTTTTCTTTTTGATCGAACGGAACCATGTGGATAAAGGCAATTTCTATAACAATGGCAATTCCCATGGTGAAAGGAGCTTGAGAAAAGGATGCCTTTTAATTTTTATTGTTCGGTATTCCGACCTTCGGGATTTTGACTGTCTCTGGTATTTTTGCACTGTTACTCCTTTCTGATTGGCTCTCTGCCATTAATTAAGCATTCAAGCTTTTGTCAGCTAATTCTTTTGATTTTGTAACAATACAGTGGCCCATAATAGCTGGCCTTTGGCTGGAACGAAATCGCTGATGATCATAGCATGTTTTATGTGAGTGTATGTCCAAATCCCGAATATGGCCAAAACCCTGAACAGACGAATTCCCGAACGGTTCGTATCCCGAAAATGATATCACTTAATCAAGAGACACCAAGATAAGATTAGTTTTTCTTTTTGATCGAACGGAATTATCTGGGTAAAGGCAATTTTCGTTCGGGATTTCGACTTTGTCCGCATACATTGCCTCATATATATGTATTAGCTCACTAAAGCAGTGAACGTTGGAGAAATTTGCACGCTCACTGCACGCACGTAGTTCTGTCAAAAAGTCGATAGTGTCGTATATATTTTACCAGCACTGGCAAGTCAATTGTTTGCACAATACGAAGTGGTATTGGTCCATTTGGAGTGCTGGAACGCGGAAAGGTGTTGAATTGAAAAAAAAAGTGGCGGCGAATCGCATTAGCCGCTTGCAGAAATAGCCGGTCAAATTATGCTTGGTACATAAACAGTCCATTTTGATTGTGCGCAACTTTAATCGAGCGCAATTGCAATGGGCGTTAGAGTCAGCGAGCCGTTTATTCTGCGCTGCAATTGTGCAGTTTCATTTATTTTTAACTTTCAGGCGTTTGCCCGAAGCAGTCGTGGCGCCCATTTTATTTGCCATTTAAAGTATGACACGATGATCTCTCAATATTCAACAAGCAGTGACAGCGTTTGGTTAAACCAGTCGCTCTCTCTCCCTCTCTCTCTCTCTCGCTATAGAAGAGTATAATTAAGCGATTGATTACTTTTGTAAAGTAATTCAACATTTTCTGGCTTAAGTTATTTCAGTAAGAAAAAATGTGCGCAATAAAAGTTGTCAACCTGTTTTAGCTATTTTAATATTATGTTGTTCTATTTCTGGTTGTTGCATCCTACGCACTGGCTTTTTAACGCAGCGAATCCGACAACATTGAACATGGTGCCTTTCTCCTTTCGTTGGGCATCCAAACTTTATTAGGTCATTAGCTTCAGGCTTTGTGTGTGTATGTGTATGTATGTTCAAAAATAACGAACAAACAAATGACGTTGCATTGCTCATCGATGCTTGGGCGTCGTTGACAATTCCTAATTAGTCTTAAAATGCTTTTTGACAATAAGCGGATGGTTTGCTGCTTTTCAGTTGTTTTCGATGTCCCATTCTTCGAACGAACGACCGTTTTACCTTCTGCTCGGAGGGCGCGACAGCGATAGTGAAATGCGAAGAAATGAAACTTCGCAAAGTGTAACCGGTTTTGTCTCTTTTCTCTTTGTTGATTGAACTGGTTTGTTGCCAGTGTTTCTTTTTCGAGTTTCGCCTACGACTTTCCCACACGTGTTCATCAACGAAGCGCCCGCATTTGACATTGAAAAGTTGCGCCCAAAGCTGATATATACTTCTAAATAAGTTTGCATTATTCACCTTATGCTCATGTAAAGTGTGATATACAACTATTCGCTAACGCTAAGCGAGCTTTCCGTACGGTTGTAGTTAGTAGAATATTGAAGCTGTTGAAACGTGAAGAAGTTGTGGGCCCGAATTATGTAAATTTTTACAACACTACTTCGCGTGTTCCGTAATCGGCATATAGGAGCAATTTAAATTACTCATAATGCTGACCATGGAAGAGCCCCTACGCTTAATGTATAAGCGCTTTGGAGCTGAACAAGTGTTGCTGTTCTATTCTGAATCTGTCACATTGCAGTTATGTTCTTTAGGTGACACTTTGAAGTGTGTTCCTAAAAGCGCGTTCAGATATGCTCTGCTTAACGTTTAAGGAGAAACCTTAAGCAAATAACGCTGCGGCACCTTTGTCTTGACACCTCCGTAAATGTAGTATACCTTTTTTTAAAAGATTGACCAAGGATTGCTATAAAATTATTGAGACGATATATTTCAAGTGTTCATCGTACGTACTTGTTTAGAAGTGTATCCTAATTGTACCATAGGCAGTTATTTGCGCATAGCATTAAGTATTAATAGAATTCATCTTTAATGACCTGAATTTAACTGCAGACGTTTATTCAAGGGTGAACTAGCTAGATGAGCAGTTTTCCAAGTGAGGATGCCGTTTCGCGCCTTTTTTGGTTGCACTACCGAGTTTTCAAGTCTGCGTTCATTTCTACAGTGCAGTGCTTAGCTGGAGCTAAGCTAAGTCCCATTAGCAACGGTTTTTGCTTAGTACTATGAGCATGGGTTAGGGTCAAAATCCCGACAGTCGAAATCCCGAAAGGTCAAAATCCCGCAGGGGTCGAAATCCCGAATAGGCTAAAAATGCAAAGCATGGCCTTGTTTAGGTTGTGCATTGGCATCTTCTAGTTTTGGATTAGTCGAAATGACTCCTTCAGCATTTGCGGCTCACCTATGAACACAGCTGGTTTTGTTTCAGCAGTGCAATCTTTTTACTAACCATAAGAAGGCAAAGAGATCAACACGCTTAACAAAACTAGAGGAAAACTAGATGTCAATGCACAACTGAAGCAAGGCCACACTTTACAGTGCACTTTCGACCTGTTCGGGATTTCGACCCTTCGGGATTCCGACTGTCGGGATTTTGACCTATCAGGATTTCGACTTTCGGGATTTTGACTGCCACCGCTATGAGCATCACCCAGCAAAACCATGCTGATCCAGTTTTTCCATTATTGAAGTCAAAATGTGGGGCAGAACTTTCGGGATTCACCGCAACCCGCCGTCATCGTGTGTGGCACTTTCTCAGGTGTTGCATTCATCAGAGAATGTGTTACTCTGACTTGCAGTCCATTTTTAACAGGATCACCACATGGAGCCATATGAGGAACATTTGCGACGCTGAAAAATGATTTCCTTCTGTACTACACCAAACAAGAATCGAAGCGGACAAAGCATGTATTACATTTCGAACACAATGCGTACGTTCTATTTTTGCATAAGCAGAAATTTTTGTGTTCATAGACACAATGCTTATTATGCTTTAACCTACTTGTGGTCAACAAGGTGCCCGTTTGTATACAAGGGGAACAGTCCAAAAATGGCGGCAAAATTCAAAAGTTTCGCAAAACGTCACAGTGGAACTTTTCTTTTCCAAATTAGGAAAGGCGCGCGAAATGCGTTCAATTGTTGGCATGCTATTTGTGTCCTTGTCGTTTAGCGAAGGGAATGTTGGCGCACCTTGCGAAACTGGTCTCAACACGCACAGGCACACTCTCTCTGTGTGTGTCTAACCAGTTGATGATAATGAGCGTTCATCGACCCGTTAACCGGTTGCATGCCATAATTGGATGGGATCCCTCATGTGGAAAACGCCTTGCGGCAATGTTGGCCAATCAATAAATGGAGCAGTCAAAAATGCTGCTAATTACAACTTCCATTCCGTTGGTGATTATATCAATACGATCTGGTCGTTACAATCCCGTTGTAAGGTTTTTTATGAATGTACAGTCGTAAAGTTACTTCTGCTTCAATAACAATGCCTTCACGTTTTGTAGTGATTACTAAATTTGCATAGTGATACATTTGGCCTAATGCGGTGGAAAATAAAAGAAAAACATGAGACTTTAGCATTTCTTGTGACACAAGCGTCAGTCGCAATTTTACTGAGCCTTTGGAGCAGCCACATTCCGCCAAAACTGTTGGGCTTATTAGGAGCATATCTATTGCGAATATATCGTAAACAAAGGCATAATATGAGAACAACAGTAACAACTAATAAAATAGAACAGTTATAACAACATGCTACGCAATGAATTCTTATTCTTCTTTTTCTGCTTCTTGTTAGGATGATTAAATTAATACAATGCCCACACGATGAGCTGAACTAGCGTGAATGACGTCAGCATTATGGAGCAGCGTTAGACTCCTACTGGTGATGACGCATCAGAACAAGGACCTTTGGAGCATGGTCACATCCATGGTTTGCCGTCAGAAACAGAAGATGCGTCAGTTGAAGTTCTCTAATAGATAATATTTTTGCACGCTTTTTGGCAGACCATTCTAATCAGAGGTTGTCTCTATTGTTTTGTTTGTCACGTCTTGTTGGTTGTGTGCCCCATTGGCATACTGTAACTTTGCTGGCCCTCCCGTTCTGCCCTTTCCTAAGTCTAAGCCTAAACGTAAGGCCTATATTTTGGTTTAGGCATGGGTAAGGGCAGAACGGGATAGGTGCCATACTCGCTAGTAAGGGAAGAAACAGGATAGCCGCTTGCGTAAGCGGAAGGAACCTGCATTTCTCATACCGTGCGGCGCATAACTGACAAGACCCAAATATACTATGGTCTTTATTTTTCTATGTCATAAAAGGCTTGCTAAAGAGATTGTAGGCTTTTATTGATCATTATGGATGTCTTTGTTTCTGCTTTGGGTACGAGGATCGCACCCGATGATTTTACCCTTTCAGATCTGTGCAATTTGAAACATTTGGCTAACCTTGGTAACAGCAACACGGTGGGTTCTGCCTCAAGGTCCTTTTCTTCAACTTTGTGTTCTCTTCTAGACGATGGAATTAAGTTTTACCAATTTTTGTAGTACTGCAGACGCTTCTGTATGGTCATGAGTAGGTGTTTTAGCAAGTGCATCCCCAAATCATTCTTCGCCAACTTGCCTTTTGCTGCCCGAATGATTTTCCTGACTTTTTCGTAGATACGTAAGAACCTTGAAGATTGTTCCATTACTCGACTTCGTGTGGTCATTCGGCTGCCACTTACGCTTCCTAATTTTTCTATTGTTCAGCCAATGTGATTTGCAGGTTCACATTGCACAGAGAAAAAGTCAGCGGCAACAATAAACGTTGCGACACGCAAAGGGGGTGCAAAAGGAATTTTGGTCCCCCATTTTAGGTTTGGGTTCAAGTTTAGGCTTAAGGTGGAGGTTGAGCATTTTGTTCGGAAGGCAACTTGAAGTGGGATAATGGTCGCGGTTGAACTTGTTTTCTAAGGATTTTTTGCAACTCTCTTATGCTGATGCTGTGCTCGAAAAGTCAGCTCATTAATACACGCATTAATAAATATAAAGTTGCACATGAAAGCGCGCTATCGTTTGCGTAGCTTTCGCCGTTCACCTGAACAACGAGCACGAATGATGCGTCCATTTATTGCGGGAAATGACATTTGCCTTCGAACAAATTGCAATATTATTTCAGCGGAATGTCCTTTCAGTTTGTGATTGTCGATTTGCTTTATGAGACAGGCGCGGCGATCAATCAACTTTCGACCATCGCGACGCCAGGCGAATCTGCCTTCCATTTTAAATCAGGAGTTTAGGCTATTCTGCATGACTGTCGTTTGGACCAGACATTTCCTCCCTTCGCTGTTCCGTTGTCAGAGAAGTTTAAATTGTGCAGCTGAAAAGCATGGTATGAGAGATGAAGAAGAAGAGTGACAGTACGACATAGATTTAGCTAGAAATTTTCATTGAAGACGGCCCTCGCTAAGCTGCCGTTTCTGCAAAAGGATTAACGATTGCGCACTGGTTGTTTACGTACCAAACATAGCAATGCGTCTTGTCATGTACACTTTGTTACATCAATGCGTTGCAGATTATGAGCCTGAAATAATCAAGTTCATAGAACCATCGAAAATAGTGCACCAAGTATGCACCAATTAGCAGGAAGCAAAACAGTGTCTTAGCAGTAGCAATGCATGTGGAGCCGCTTTACCGTTGTGGCTATTGCTTTGTTGATCAATACCCACTTCTTTAGCAATCTACATCAGCACATCGTTAACATCCGTGGTACCCTTTGCCCGTCTGCTACGAAAGCCGTAAGCAGAACGCTGGCAGAAGGCGACCACCCCTCAGCACAGCAAACCCTCACACTGACTTGTTACGGCTTTAACAACTCAGGTGTCTATGATCTTAAAGTGAGACCTTTCATTTTAAAGTTGGGATAAATGATGTTCAGGTACTTCTAATTCTTTGAACCAGCTTTTTCGTAGAGCAGTACATGAACCTTTTGCCTGGGCTACTTGCCACGGGCTCATATTTCCTTATGATAACTTGCCTTACTAATTTTGCGTATGAGTTACTTATGCGCTCCTGCATGAGAGGACCAAACAATGGGAGCGGCTGATGTTGCCGCAGATCAAGTTGACGCATCGTTCACGTTGACGCGTCGTTCGCGTTGACGAACGATTCAGGTTGACGCACGTGGCTTAGGTAGTTAGTTACCGCTTGTCCATCGCTATTTCCCTGCCGTCCATGCGTTTTTTTCCTATGTGCAATGACTTAGAGTTATCTCGCTTTCACTTCGACCTCAATGCTCTGTTGTTCTCCTGCAACTGACGTTCAATGCTTTGGGTTCGTGAGCGTTTCAGATTTTCGAATGGGCCCAACTCCAGAAGTGCCCTGAATGCGATGTGGGCCGACAGGTTGGACGGGTTGACAAACCGAACGGTCGAAATTGCGAATTTATCAAAACGTCNAATGGAGTGTAATGTTGAATAGGTCGAAACGTCAAAGGGCCTCATACTCCTCAAGATAGAAATTCTGAATGTGCCGCGATTCCACATGGGTCGTAGGGCCCAATTGGTCGAAATCTCGTGACGTCAGAATCCTGAATGAGTAAAAGCACTGAACTGGTGACAAAATGAGTTACGCGCTTACTGACTTCTCGGGTTGTTTTATCACACGTCAAAAATCGTTTATTACACAGCAACGGAAACAAGAAAGCACAGAGGGAATGCGAAGCTTTCGGGAAAATATGCTCCCGTGGTCAGCGTACATTAAGCCTTTTCATAGGCTAGCGCGCATTGATACGCGTACCATTCGGCATAGGTTGGGCTTGCGGATTTAGCCCAAAGTGACCGGAAGACTGCTACGGCGAGCAGCGATGAGAGGACACAGCCACTGCTCTCCAGCAGGCGTTGGTGGATCGTTCGGTAGTGCAGGCCAGAGCCAAAGGCACAGCCGTTCTTGATACTGCGCTGATAGCACAGCTTTGAAGTTGCATTCCGTGCTGAGCAATGTCACAGCTCAGAGACTGTCTGTCTGGATGACTCATCATGTTGCTGTCTCACACTGGCCAAACGTGCTGTGCGTGCACTCAGTTCACGGGTCTTTCGCGCATTTCGCAAAGTGTGCCTGCAGCGCATGAATTAGCCGACCGGTCGGCAAGGTCGACCTCGAAGCGACCTGACCTCTGAAAAGTAAAGAGCTTTAAGGATTATTGAACTTGAACAGCAGAAAAGTTAAGCTTTGAACAGTAGTGGTTGTTAAGCGCAAGCAGACGAATTTACCAACAGCTGACGCCTAGCACTGAGCTACCATTGCCTAACGGCAGTATAAAACTTTACTTTACGGAAACAATGGACCTCAGAAGCTTTAATGAAGCGGACAGACCTATCCAACTGTTAGAATACGCCTTCGTAACTGAGTTGAAGATAACTTACGCGGCTGCTTTTGGCTAACCAGTACTCCAGCAGAGGCAGTTGAAGCCTCGCTGGGACTTCAGGAATGGACCCGAAGCCCTGCGACATGACGTAGAGTTTCTCCTTTATACGGCCTGTAATCAGGCCGTACACAATCAGAGACACCTCTACGCCAAAGACAGACGCGCTGCCACTTCCAAGCTGCCTCGTGCACAACCCTAATAGCACAGTAAACGATGCGCAGGTTAATATACTCAGTGTCGCCTACTTACTACGCAAACCTATTTTGATGATTTGTCCCTGACTGTGAGCAGTGCACTTCCAAAGGCGAAACAGTTATAAATGTACCATTCTCTTACGTAGTCATAATTTTTAAAATTTCTTTGCGGAATCTGATCGGCAGGCCGAAGTCGTACGGCAGAAATTGTAGTTGTGAATTCGAGGTGTCTCTTATGGCCAAGTGGTGACTGCGGAGGTGGAGGCGCCTATACCAGTGTGCTGCCGAAACTAGTGGCTAGCATGCCTAATGCAGCTTTGTGCTTCGCGCTTGGGGAAGCGCTTCTTGGCGTACACGGAATGGACCAGTATTTACGTTTCCATTTGCCCAATGAATTGCACCATGTCGTTTTCATTTTGGGTGTGATGCAGGCAATGATGGCAGAAAAATTCGTCAAACAATCTTGAAATTGTTTTTGCTGTAGGGAGGCAGTGCTAGTGCCGCTCCTAATTCATAACTCTCCCGTTGACAACAGGAACATGAAAGCCTATAACCTTTTATGGGAGATTTACGAATTCTTTGTCCACGGGCTGTACCCAACCTCAAAGATATGGAACAAGCCACCCATGGTGTGCGTGGGTCAGTTTAGTAGAGGCGTTCCCGGCTGCGTTCAATCGTCGCAGACACCCAGCATGGGCAAAAGAAGGATTTTAGATCATGAATTCGCGGAAGGTATTCAGTGACGATAAAGAGGCATTCGTCACTGGCGCGTATCTCGTTTTAAATGTTGCGAGAGTTTTCGGCCCTTCAAATCCGTCTCGGAACGGATAGTTAAGTTTTGCTGGGTCAGAGGCTGTTTATCTCTCTGTCCAGACTACGCTGATGTCATCGTATGCGTACACACGTGAGAGGCTTGCAAGGAACATGGTACAGCAAGCAGACTTCGATGAGGAAGCTTATACGCACTGAGCAGCAGTGCCAGAATAGCTATTGCGACCATCGCAAGCTGAGCGACGGATTCCAGGAGGGCGACTGCGTTTAAGTCGTTGACCCCTCAAGAGGGACAATAAGTACTTATTGGGATACTTCGTTTGTGATAAGAAGCAAAGTAACTGGTCAGAACAGTGGACTTAATCGGCGGTCGTGTGGAAGCGTAAGTGTTCACTGGGACCGCTAGATACGCTTTGAAGATCCATTTGCAATCCTGAGACGTAGTTGTAGAGAATGGATATCGATGAAACCGTGAGCCATCCTGTTCTGCCCTTATCTAAGCCTAAGGCGAAGTATAGTCCTTATGCTTGGGTTCAGGCTTAGGCAAGAGCCGAACACGATGGCCAATGTGCTGGGCAGTGAAGGCCGAAGAGGCTCGGCATTTCTCCAGAACTGTATCTGCAATTCATTGTTTATTTCCGCTGATTGCAGGGTTCTCGGAAACAAGTGCCCAGATCGCATAGGTCAAAGAACTCCGCCTATCGAAATAAAGCTCACAACGTTTCATCCAAAAAAGGCCAGGCGAACTATGCTTGCTACACACGGTTTATCGAGTCGACTTGATACGTAGTAACTGAGCCAGATGACAGTCACCAACGGACTACCTCCTTTGAGTCTCCCTTGGAGCGCACTATGTTTGGTCACCGACGTTTCGTGAGCTTCCTGCCGACCGCAGTTTCGTCAGCACGGCGCTGCATTTCCACTGGGATTTATTTGCAGGCGTCAATGATGCTGCCTAAGCTAAACGTAAAGGAGCTGTTCCAGTGGCTAGTGTCATACGTCAGGCATCAGACTTGGTTGCTACAGAATGTCCTTGCGTCAATCAAAACTTTGTACATGCAAAAAGGCCATCTATGCGTGAATGAAGTCATACCATCTCATTCCTAAGCATTATACTTTTAAATAAAATTTACTAGATTTTTCGAATAAGAAAAAGGCTTAATTCACTTGTTTATGAGCTCGTTCTAGATGTGACATCGCGCGATGTTCTCTGATAAGCAGGTTCTGTGGAACCTGATAATCATATTTACGGTAAATCGAGTTTACAGCTATTATTTTCACTGCCTCAGTTGCATCGCGCAGAGCGCTTGCAGTTGCTCTTGCGTGCGGCGTCGTGTGCAGTAGCGTACGCTCAGTGTAGCATTGAGTGGCTGCACAGCCCTGATGCCCCTAATGATATGTGATGGGGCTGATTAAGCGTGCTCCCAACTTTCCCTTCGTGCGTTTCTGCTGTTTTCCACCGATTTCCACGGAGGCCACCGCGAGGTAGCAGTGAACTTCTGGAACTGGCGCTGGCAGCAGCTGTGGAACGAAGGATGGTTCCGTTAGGTCGCTACTGAGCGAAATCGTCGACGTTGTGGACAACTGTTGACCAATCTACGTTGCCAATGATCACGAAGACTTGACACTTGCTACTGCCCATGGTTACTCTACACATCCTTCGTGAAGGAGAACGAGCACAAATGCGACATATGACCATGAGGCAGGACGATATCTATATGACGACCGATGCTATGAAGAACTACTGACACTACCGCGAGGGACTCGATTGGTGAACGTTGTCACTTATGATGGGCAGTCATTGTACTTGGGGATAAGTGGGCCGTTGTCTATCATCTGTAGCCTGCGAAAATGGTTGGCTACTTGAACAACACGTCCATCTGTTGTGAGGTACCCCAAGCGTACATGTTTCGAAAGGGGTGTATGTCAGTGCCTGTCATGCCATCGTGTACCGGTTAAGAAATGATGATATGATATTATTTGAACGATATGGTGGTGTTCGCGGGGATCGGTAGCAACTTTGATGAACATAACCAGCGCTGATAAACCATATTCATTTTCTGTGAGGCGACCTGCTCAAACTGTTGGACGTATCAATGTCAACAAGAAAAAGAATGTCGCTTTCGTAGAAGTGAATCGCCGAATGCTAATTAGTCAATGGTTGATTGAGCATCCAGGACGAAATTACATGGGATTTTCCATTGTAGTACAATTAGCATAAAAGTACCAGATCCAAGTGGGTCTATTTGCTCAATTCAAGGAAGAACTGCTTCCACAAAGTGACGATATGCCATGAAGACATTTCTGAATTGAAAAGCAACGTTTTAAAAGTTGTCGTGCTATCGTCATATTATCGCTATGAGCAATAAAAGTTTTTTCGTATAACGTTTTTGCGTAGCCAAAGCATTGAACGTCGGTTGCAGGAGAACAACAGAGCATTGAGGTCGAAGTGAAAGCGAGATAACTCTAAGCCATTGCACATAGCAAAAAAAACGCATGGACGGCGGTCAAATAGCGATTGACAAGCGGTAACCCCCTGCGTCAACCTGAATCATTCGTCAAGTGTATGCTGCGGTGAAGCGATCTGCGTCAAAGTGAACTGCACGCCAAACAATTGCGTAAAACAAAACCAAATTGGGTTTTCAAAACAGCGTTCACAGTTAGCCATTGCAACCAGAAGTTCAAATATTTTCAGGTGAAAAAAAACCAAAAATAGTTCGGCACGCACCGACCTACTGTAATGCGCAGGTACGTTTGAAATGCGGTAAGCTGCAATGATCTTCCCATACGTCAGAATATTGCTACGCGCCTGATATGGACAACTTGCTGCTATTTAAAAGAAACCACGCAGCAGCTGTTTTCGTACGTAAATCAGGAAATGCTTAAGTGGAATATTTAAGTCCCCAAATACCACCAATGAAGGCAACGATGGACTTGGACACAATGCATTCGTCCTTTGCTCTTAAACTGTACGGTTTATGAGTCGTACAAAAGACCAAATTGTCACTTCGTATGCCTTTGCGTTTATTTATAAAAGTAAAACTCGGCCCTTCAACTGTGCATTCATTTAATCTATTTCGTCAGCTTAGTACCTGCAAATCATTTTCCTATGTGCTACCGGTACGCCAGCCTTTTCCTTTTGGGCATTTGCACCATTTATGCCGTTGCCTTTGGATTTGCCGGCCGCAAGAGTTGTTGTACAGTCGCGAGTGAATTTACGCTTAGCCCTGTTTTATCGGCTTTAGGCATTGTTTTATTAGTTCGAGCGTTTTGTCTAGTTCGAATGGCCAAGTTTCAAGTTGCCTCTGCAGCCGCAAATCTTCAAGCATTTTTTCGTACGGATTTTTATTTCGGCTTCCTTGCGGCATTGTTGCGCTGTTGTTTTCGCGTCCTTGCAGGCGGCTTAATGCGTTCTCGTTGCGGAATCGCGTAATCGCTATTTTTGGAATTTTTAACCGTTTCGGCGTATTGTAGCCGCCCAGGTGATGAGCATAGTCGACTTGGCAACGTTTTCCATTCCAAAATTGAACTTACCCTACGACGATTATGTTTGGATAGGGTTACTTGTACTGTCGGTGTTTCTGATCAGAAGCGTTTGGTAGGTTTGCCTCACTTATCGTTAGCGATTTTGAAATAGCGCTTTCAGGCTTTGGACTCCATGGAAAGTGCAATGTTGGTTTTGTCACGCATTCAATAGGGTTAAATGGCGCTTTAGAAATAGTTGGGTATGTCCTCAATGCGAGCAATACAATGGATTTGACAGGGTACTACTTTCCGCAATTGGAACGCCTTTATAACTACTCATCAGTACTTCCTTTTTTAGGATGGCGACTACAACAAACCAATAGAGAAGATGTACGATGAACGGAAGAACAATTGGTTTTGGTCGGTACGTATGCGAAAGCATCCAACCTCAAATGCGTACGCTGACATGGAACGTCCAACGAATGGTCTCTGTGCGGATTGCAATAAATTGCTTGAAGTTAAGATAAGCATGTTAGCCAAGTTTTCACCGAGCGACGAGGTTGTTGGCGGCCACCATTTTGGCGTATTCAATCTTCTTTAATAGTGCAATTTTCACACTTTAGCGAAATTGCGAAAAGGAAATGGAAAATTACAGGGCAAGCTTGGAGAACATCTATCGCATTTGTCCCCAATGCGAAATGACGGTGATGAAGCGGTTGACCAGGTTGAACGAAACTTTGGGATTAACCGGAAGGGAAACGAGCGCCCTCAGGCGAACACGAAATACGTTGTCCACCATTTCGTCTTTTGTCAGCCAAACTGTTTCTCGTTCCTCCGTTCGCAGCGGCTCGCTGAAACTGCCATACAAACGTCCAACTGTCGCTCGCACTATGCGCGCTGCAAGTATCCTTGTTGGTCTTATCATAAGCGTACTCACGTGGCTATCCTCGTTGGATATGCTTAGGACCGATAGCGATAATGAGGTAAAGCTTGCATAAATTATGCTAATTTGGATTATCTCTTTTAAGGAATTCTTGTTTCTGACCCGTGCTTTGGCCCCGTTTAATGAATGGTTGACGTCGTTCAATAGACTAGCACCATTGTTGACTTTCTTGGCTATTCTTCTTCGTATCCTCTTCTACAAGTATTCTAGGTAAGCAAGCGATTGTATTGCAGCGCAACGCCGGCAATTTTTGCCGCCCTACCCTTTCTTTCGTCAAAAATCGGAGCTCTTTTTCTTACTGTAATGATAAGCAGGTTAAGTTTACTGTATGCGCTTCGGGGGGCGAACGCGAACGCTTTGAATTGGGAAATGTTAGCCGGACAGTTCGCAGGTGCCCATCTCGCGTCTTGTCTCGCTTGTTTTTTTCAAATCACTGCATGCCTGCTTGCCCGCTTGGCGAATCTGTTCTAAACAAAAGAAGCTTCCAAGAATGAAATTTTAAAAAACTAAGTATGCGTGCTCCTTAGAGCGGTTTCAAGTGATTTAGGTGAACTTACGCATCGGCGCTGGGATGAACCTACAAAGTTTGAAAGCGCAAGCTCTCTGTCTGCCATTGATACCTTTTGTTAAAGCGCTGCTTATGGGTTACCTTTTCCGTTTCAGTGGGTCCGCTGGGCTTCAGGGTAAATATTGCATTGATAGCTTACCGCTATTGAAAGTATGTACCCTATAAAATGATCGCCTTCCTTAAAGTACGTATCAATATTGCTTTCCTTTTAGTTGGAATGCCGCTATGCTTTGAAGTCGTTACGTTTTGAGAGTAGACGTGACGTCACAAGTGGAAAGCTTCCAGGCGTGACGTCATGTGGTCTTCTTCAAAGCGTTTTATCAGTTTAAAAAGTCAGAAAGAGACTGTTACGACAAAGCCGCATGTCTTAGCCAGCAGGGAATGCATCCTCGTCTATAGGTTTGCGCGACATTAGGCTAACAGGCAATTCATCTTGTCTTGCATTGCCTTTTTATTTTTTTTACTTATGCTTACGTTGTCAGACGTTTTGATTTCTGCATCCAACGCTGTTCTGAGCAGTTTCTGCAGCGCCACCTATCTTTGATCCAACAAATCGTTGTTTCTCCTCGGCAGTGGGATAAATACACTTGTACTTATTTTTATATCGTCAATTGCAGCTGAAAAATTACGTTGCGCAAGTTGTGTGTTTGGTATGCAGCTTAAGGGCGCCGCGCCCCACCGTTAGAGGAATGCAGGTTCTTTTGTGTTAAGCATGCGCCCATCCTGTTCTGTCTTTACCGGCGAGCATGCCGATTATCCTGTTCTGCCCTTACCAAAGCCTAAATCAAAATATAAGCCTGATGTTTCGGCTTAGGCTTATGGAAGGGCAGAACAGGATGGCCAGAGAAGCTACAGTAAGACTGACAATTTTTTTTTTTACTGAACTGCTTCGGTTTTGCCAAACAGTTTGACTTTAACAAATATGGTGAACGGTCGTATAGACATACTGTACTTATCTTACTGTCCGCCAATGCTTTCCGGTTGTTAAAATTAGTTTTTGTCAAATTGTCTTCTTCATCTCTATAGGCAAGAAAGGCGGCCCCCGTTGGCCGGCCGAAAGCTTTTTTTATGGGAAATACATTTTTCATTGCTAAATGGTTTTTACCGTTTTTCAGGACGGTGATGCTCATTGATCACATATGTAGCGTCGGTTGGGCTTTTCTGTTCGGTTCCTATCTTGTTCCGCAATTGTTGACTTTGCACGAAGAGCAAGAGCGAGAGATGCTTGTATGGCAAATGCTTTTATCCACCGCTAATTGCGTTATCGTTTTTTGGACGTTGCTGCTGCCTCGCAAGGCAGTATCGTTGAAGCGTAGGCGAAGTCGTAGAAGGTAGGACAAAAGGCGTTTTGGTTGATCTATGCAATCATCCAGTGGGTACTTTCAGTAGGGGTTCATCTGCAAGCCGCAATGTGTCTCCTACGGCATCCGCTACAACTGCATATACGGCTGAACGTTTGGGGGGGCGTACATGTTCCCTTAACGATAGTTCTTTGCCAATGTCTTTATCCAATGGTAGCACGTTGTCGACATGTCGTAGTGGCTCCAATACGCGTTTAGAATCACAGCTTCGCTCTCTGTCGTTAGGAAATAATTGTTCATCCGAGCGCACTTTTGGACGTGTGTTGAGTAATGCAGCGCAGCGTCATTCCGCTGCTCTGTCAATGAGAGCATGTCGGCGGAAGCCATTGTGCGTTTCGTCTTCAATTGGTACTTGTACGGCAACAGTGCCGTTCGATTCTCTTCAAGCTGGCTATGCTCAGGAACGAGGCGACGGAAGTGCTTGGAACAATAATGGGTCGTTGAATTCACGTTGGCCCGTTTCGGAGTTTCAACAAAGCCGAATAACCGATATGGTCTTTACCGGCATGAACAGCTTCGACACGCGCAGCTGCCGTTAGGGGTTTGTTTTCGAACAGTTGACAAAAGAAATGCAAGTCTGTTTCTCATTGATTATTTTTTCTCAATGGAAAAATGTTACTACGCCGCGAATACTGTTTTCCATAATAGTGTGACAGTCGTTGTTTGTCGTCGACTTGGCACTGCCTGAAAGGTTGGCCCACCGTTGTTAGTAGCAGTTAGAGAAGAATGAATATGTTTCTATTTTACTCAGGGACTTTTAACAGCCCTGTTGCACAAATGCGCATCCAAAGAGTAGCTTGTCGCGTCCTTATGTTTATCCGTACTTTTCTTTTTCATTCACTGCGGACACACACACACACACACACACAACGACGGTTCGAAGACTACCTCCAAAGCGTGAACAGTTGCTGCAGCTGTTGCGCGCCGCGGTAGTTCTCGTTTATGCGTTTCTTCTTCTTCTTCTGTTTTGTTTTTACCTTAGTTCCTATTAGTGCTACCGTACCATTTGTAGCGCGTAATAAAATAATAAAGAACTTTATGGAACCGCACTTGACTTCTCTTTAATTGGTTCACAAAAAACTTGTCGACTTCAGCTTTTCGTATCGACCTGCTGCGGCCGCAATTGATGGAGCGATTTTCGGCAAGTTGACCAAATTGTAAGTGCAATTGCTTACCGACGCTATGCGATGATCGTTTCCAAAATTTACGCTTTGCTCCGTCCGTAATTTCTAATTTTATTCTCTTTTTACAGTGCCAAAAGTTGGGTAGTCTCTACTCGATGGCATTGACCTCTTCAAAGTTTGTTTAGCCCCCAATACCGGGCGATATACCGATGTACGTACAGTAGAAACTCGATTATCGGAATTTGGCGGGGAGAACAATAGACTTACAGTATGATGAACGACGTCCAGGTTGAGAGCCTGTGACTTCTTAAAAGGGCTAGTTTAGTTTTCCGAATAGGCCGCCTTCGGTCTGCAGTTGTTTTTACAGTCCTGTAAATCGCTCTCCGAGCAATCTACCTTTACCTGAGCAGTAGTCTGTACCTTCGCATTACAAAGGCAGTCGGTCGTGCGAGCAGTACTACAGTATCCCAAAACAGTTGTTACTTGAACATCGCTTGTTCTTTCTGCAAAAAATTTGACCTTTTTTTGTATTCGTACGGTTTTAATGAACTGAGTTGACGCGCGCATCAGCTGCTCTTCGAGAAGTACAACTTAGAATGCTCGCAGCGTATGAAAAATCAATAAACAAAGCAAACCTCGATTATCGGAATTTTTCGTTATCGGAACCACCCCTTGCAACAATTACTTCCGATAATCGAGTTTCTACCGTACATATAAGTCCTTAGTTTTCTAGCTGAAGCGTCTCAAGCGTTTTGACAGTCACGGTTTGACGCAAGATTTTCGCGTCAAACTGCGGACGATGTGAAAAGTCTTCCCATCGTAACGTCGTTCAAGGTTGGAACTATCGAATACGCGAGAAAGGGAAGTTCCTAATGTCAATTATGCGTCACTAGTTGTGACCTAACGCTCTATTGCCTCTTGTCGCTTATGCGCCCTACCGTTTGAGATGTGCAGGTTCCTTTCTGTTAAACATGAGGCCACCCTGTTCTGCCCTTAGTGACAGGCGTGCCGACTATCCTATTCTACCCTCAACTAAGTCTAAGCCAAAATATACGCATTACGTTTAGGTTCAGGCTTAGCAAACAGCGGGACAGGATGGCCTGCAAAGTTACAGTATGACGATGGGGCGCATAATAAGACCAACAAAGCTGTACGCTGCAGCGACTCTCTATCATTCTGCATCAATGTAGCATTGGTCAGAAGCAGTATGTCTGCTGGATTGCCTTTCGATGTGCGTAGTTGAACGACCATTAAGTTGTACGAAAGCGGCGGAGCCGTTTACTTTTAAACCATAACGGAAAAGAAGGAAGCAAAAGAAGGGCTACTTGTACGTGTGGACGCAATTGCAATACAGATAGGAACAGAAGAATGGCAAAGAAAGTGGTAATCGAATCACCATAGATGGCTGACTTAATAGGACGGCGCATGAACACGTTAATGAGTAAGGTGAAACGATGTTGTTGTAACAAGGTCGTTGGCGCGCATTTCCGATCGATACGATGTTGGAGAACAATTTTCAGAAGACGCCATAGTTGCTGTCCTCGTCTTGGTGAATGTAAAAGTAGGCAGCTATGGTTAGGAAACACACAATGTTACCCGCCAGCGTAAATCCGCACGCTCCCCAGTGTATCTGCAAGCATAAAATAATAGTCTATTTCCTGAAATGGCAATGGAACAAAGCTGTTTACCGCAGGAGCGTTTGCGGGAGAACGAGCAAGCACTACAGGAAGGCTGAAGGCGCTCACAATAATTCCTGCGGTAAGGAAAAGAGCGAAGTCCTGACAACTTGCAGCCGACCCAGTCGAGGCTCGTTCTTGATATCGTCCGGCAAGCGTTAATGGAACTGGAGCCAATACGTAGAATATAATGACGAATAATGGATACCAACTGCAAAAAGCATGGCGCGTAAATATCCGCTTAAAATGTACAACACACTACTTAGCGACTATGGATTATAAAAGTCAATTTTCACTCGACTGAGAAGCCCTACTCTTATATGCGTTGATAGTTAAGTCAAAGCGACGTACTTATACATAGGTAGAGCGCAACCAAGGACTAGAAACAGCAAGCCAACGCATCCGGCGAAAGCAAGACCGATGAGAGCTGAAAACATGGTACAAAACGGGCAGTGTCGCCGAACGACAAGATTCTTACCTTTCACCGTTGCCATAGAGAACGGCGCCGATAGACAAAGTTCACTGAGATCTCTGGATTCTCCTAAGGGTCGCCTTTAATCACAAATACAGTATCCATAAACGACCTACCTGCGCACTGTTACCAGTGCCACAGTATACTTCACCTTAATTCGTCGCAGCGTTTCCAAGCAGCAAATGTGGTGCTAAAAGAAGTTACACTTGATACAATTTACCTTTATTAAGCCGGTAGTCAATGGGCTAACTAAAGCGGAGGACGTTTACACCGCAAATGCCATTCCAGCAGAAAAGAAAGGGTTGCAAAAATTGAGGCCATCGCGGCTCAGCATTTTTTCCTTAACAAGCTGGCCAAACGCCGATGGTAGCTTGAAATGCCCATCCGTAAAGACTTGCTGCATCGATGGCAATTCTGCACAGCAGCACCAAGTGCCACTTTTGCTTATCGCGCTGGGCAGTGCGCACTTTAGGATTTAAAAAAATTCGGCGACTCAATTGCCAAGCTTTGCTGCCCACGTCTAGCACCTTGGCGAAACAAGGGACCCTTTCCCCTGAAAACTCTGCTTCAAGTACCCAATTCGCGGTTAGCATTTGGGCAATACCGCCGCTCCACGATAGGTTGAGTCGGAAACGCTCGAAGCAGTGACTTGCCTAGCGTTTTTACGGGACAGAATATCCTTCTTGGCATGAAATTCCGCAAAACTGATGCTCAGGTGACTGGGACTACGGTAGACAATGAGAGATTAGGGACACGGCAAGTATATGGTCTGTTTTCGACTGAATGCGACAAGACGTGTGCTCGATCGACAATAATAATAATAATAATTGTAGAGAGCAACTTAGTTTATTCAGACTGACTCGTAGAATTCAAGAGAGAATGTATACTGTAGTGTCGTAATCCTGATTTTCAGGTTGTTCTGAAGGAT